>CM029012.1:247970056-248527803 GCA_016801055.1 Panax notoginseng
AACGGGTGTTTGTTTAGAGTTGAATGGAACTGAATGGTTGTACCATTCAGTGCGGTTGTTTTAAAATAAAATCGTCTGAATTGTTGAATATGTCAAATTTTTTGGCTGAATGACCAAGTGTAAATTTTGACTAATGACTGCTAAATGAAGTATTTTATTTAATATATATATATATATATATTTATATATATATTTATATATATATATTTTTTACCATATTATATATTATATTTATCATATTAAGTAATATTAAATATATTTAGAACAATTTTGAATTTTTTTAGAGAGGTAAAAAAATAAAAATATGTTATTCATATGTTTCAGATATGTTAATTATTAAACAACATTTTTCATTCAGTATTCAAAATTCTGCTTCATTTAAATTACTTAAAACATTCAGAACTATTTCATTCAATTTTATCAAATAACTCCTTACTCATTTTTGTTTCCTTTTTAGTTTTGTCAGAATCTATTTGTCCTCTTCTTCTTTTTTGCATGTTATTTTTACCTTACTTTTTCAATAATACCCTTATTTAGCTTTTAAAAAAATCATTGAAAACAATATGACATATATTGAAAAAAAATAGCACTATTAACTTTGACATTAGAATCATAACTACACCTCCTTTTTCCTTTCTCTCCCATTTATTTTATTATTTCAAGAAAGAATTGAGAGAGTAAATAAAACAAAAAACAATAACAATAAAGTAATTAATATGATCAATTTGGAGATCAATTTTTTTTAATAGATGTATACTTTCAAATTAGTGCAAGTAAAGTTGAAAAGATGGAGTATTATAAAAACCAACTTTTCAGACTGATAGTGATATGTAGGCATGCACAACAGGCCGGCCTGGTCTGGTCTGGTCTGGCCTGGGCCTGCCAGGCCTTGGGCTTTGACCAGGCCAGACCGTTGACTTTTGGCCTCCAGGCCAGGGTAAACCTGGCAAACTTGGCCCAAGCCCGCGGGCCGGGCCGGCCTGCCCGCCACGGGCTGGGCTATGGGCTGCAGTTTTCTAGCCCAAGAAAAGCTGGGCCGTTTTGGCCCGGCTCGTTTTTGGCCCGACCCGTGATGGCCCGGCTCGCCCGCAGCCCGTAACTTTTTTTTTTAAACAAAATGTTGCTACTTGTGGGGCTAGAACACAAGACTTGTAAATAAATAAATAAAAGTTCAAACCAACTGAGCTACAACAATTGTTTATTTTTAATGCAATCTTTAATATATTGTTTCTTTACTTTTGTTCAAATTTACTATTCTTAAAAAGTAAAACTTAAATCGTGCATTTATAATATAAAACTAAACAATTAATGCTTACTTAAATCGTGCATTTATAATAAGTAAAACTTAAATAATATACTTTATTTATATAATTTTTTATATAAATAAAGTGTATTATTTTAGTAATATATAATTATGTAAAATAACACATAATTGCACAGCAATATTAAATTAACAATTTATTATTTTAAAAGCATACAAAAAACATAATCTTAATATTCATACATATAGTTTTTAATTTTTGTAAAATAGCGTGAGTGTCTTTATAATATAGTATTATATTTTATTTCATGTATTTATTAGTGTATAACAGTATCTCTTTAAGATTGTGTCATAATTTTTCTTTATGTCGCTATAAATTTGATTTTATTGTAATTTTATTATTCTTAATTAATAATACTAATTTATAATACTATTAAAATTTTAATTGATTGAGATATATAGTAAATAATTTCAAAGTATAAAATTATTAAACTAACAATTATTAGTTTAAGTTAGATAATATAATTATAAAAATTTAAACTTATCTATATATTAGTATTAATAACAGTATTTATTATTTTTAAAAGTTAAATAAATTATATTAATTTTAAAGAATCATATTGTAGTAAATTTGGAAAGTAAATCAATCATTATCCCTTAATTATGCATTCCCCCTACTTATTTGGAAAGTAAATCAATCATTATCCCAAATCATGTCTTTAGAATAATATCTAAAATTATAATACTATTAAAATTTTAATTGATTGAGATATGTAGTTAATTTAAGTAATTAGAATTATTGTTTATTATTTTTAATATTTATTATTATTACTATTTTTGGTGTATCAAGATTTTGCAAAAAATATATATATATATATAGGAAAAAGCCCGCGGGCCGGCCCGACCCGCCCAACCCGGGCCACGGGCTTAAGAAATCTGGCCCGCCAAAACCCGAGCCTTTTCGGCCCGGCCCGCCCGTTTGCCAGGTCTAAGGCCAGGCCTTGGTCACTGGGCTGTGGCCTGGCTAGGCCTGCAGGTAGACCTGGCAAACGGGCCCAAAGCCCGCGGGCTGGCCCGGCCCGCCCGCCAAAAAGCGGGCTTTGGGCCGCATTTTTTTGGCCCATAAAACCCGGGCCTTTTTGGCCGGCCCGTTCAAGGCCCGGCCCGCCCGCGGGCTCAAAAAAGTACAAAAAAATAGGCATAAACCACCTTCGGCCCGCCCGTGAGCCCGCGGGTTATGGGCTTACTTTTTTTGGCCCGTAAAAATTCGGGCTTTTTTGGCCCGGCCCAGCCAGCGCCCGCCCGTTTGCCACCTCTACCTGCAGGCCAGGCCAGGCCCAAGGTCTTGACTGGTTTGATCCTTTTTTTAATGTTACATATTAAATATTAAAAATATAAATAATAAAATATAAATTAATAAAGTTTATAAAAATGATACAAGATTTTTGAGATTTATTTTAATTTAACATTATACTATACACCAATATAAGTTGAATAATTAGAACAAAAATAAATATATTCATCTTAAATTACAAAAAAAAAATGTAATTTCGATGTAATTGGAATATAAAACAAATTAATTTCTTAAATATATGTCTAATTGTCTACTATGCACTTCGTAAAAAATATTGTAAAATACTTAAATACTGTATATTACACTTACTTTTTGAATATAAAGTTAGTTTCGATTTTATTTTCTTATAGTACGTACTAGGATCGGTTGAACATATATTTTGTAAAGTTTAAACAAACATATATCTTTTCATTTATGATCATTAAACTCTTACATAGTTATATCTCAAGTATTAATTCCAGTTAATTTTCTAATTACTTTATAGAATTTTTATTTAAATTGGTACAACAGAATACCTAAAAAATAACCAAAATCATAAATCCCCGAAAGAATTTAGCATATCCAAATTAATGAAGAACTTGAGTATTTACAAGAAACAACCTTATTATTAATATTTAATATTAAAAATTAGTTTATTGATGTATTAATTAATGTTAATATTTAACATTAAAGTAACAAAGAATATTCATAAAATTTTATTGTTAAATATTAGTAATTTAGTATTTACAATAAATTAACTTATTATTAATATTTAATCAACTAAGTAACTAACTTATTATTAATATTAAATATACTAACTAGTTATATTCATTGAAGATGCATATTAATTAAATGTATCGACAAGAAATCAAGAATGAATAATTAAAATTTTAAATTTTATTGATGTATTAGTTAAAACTAATGTAATATAATTTATAAATTACAATAATAAATAAGTAAAAATTTATACTTTATTGATGAATAATTATAAATTTAAAGTTCAAAAATTATAAATAATTGGATAAAAAATCATGTAAGGTCTCAGGCCAGACCAGGCCTCATGCCAGGCCAAGCCTTTTTTCAGGCCAGGCCAGGCCAGATTTTTGTCTAAAAAAAGCGGTCTTTTCAAGCCTTCCAGGCCAGGCCTGACCGGGCCAAGCCTTGACCAGGCCAGGCCGCAGGCCTCGGGCCTTTTCTGCATCCCTAGTGATATATTACTGTAGAGGATTTCCCTCTATTGTGCGAATCACAAGTTTAAGTCTGTAAACCTTAAGTAAAAGTCAAAATTAACCAATTCGTTACATAAACAAAATAAAAATTAAAAAAAAATCCTAAATTCCCACTTTTCTCCTAAATTTCTCCCCAGCCCCTTTCCAAGTTTCACCCAAGCCTTTGAATCAAATCTATCCATAACATCAAATTGTAATAGAATAAAGTACATTTTTCATTGTTATCATCAAACCTATTTAGGTCAAGATTGCAGCTCATTAACGAATATTTTCGTAACTCTAAATACTCGAATTTGTTATAGCCTTTGATGTGACACTCCAATCGTCACAAAAATTCGTTATTCCTAAACGAGTTGTGAAGGGTACAACAACATATCTTTTTTCTCCATACTCTTCACATTGTTAAAAAAATACTATCTCCGTTTCTAAAAGATTGTCGTTTAAAGTTTTGACACATAGATTAAGAAAATATCATTTACTAAGTAAAATTTGTTTAAAATTCCATCACTACCCCTTTATGGGAAGTTGAAAATTATTAATACAAGAGAGAGAATTTTTTGGGACAATGAGAGAAGGTAGGAGTAATATAGGAAAGCAAATAATTTATTCTCCTTGAAATTTGTAAACGACAAACTTTTTGGAACAATTTTTTTTTTCTAAAACGACAAACTTTTAGAAACGGATGAAGTAAATCCTAAATTAATGATACCATAATGAAATTAAAAATTGTCACGGTGTTGGTACGGGTCAAATTATCATCCTATACTGAATTACATTAAGGAAAAAAATGGACTCAAACCAAGTCTAATGTTGGGCTTTGATTGCCTAGTGGGTTATTTACACTTTCTAGTACATTTTTAAAAAAAATTACAACAAAAGTACATCCATAAAATATTTATAGAATTAATACATTTTCAATATTTTATTTACAAAATTAGTGCATTTGGTAGGCCTTTAATTGTATTTTAGCTAATTTATGGAGTGTTATATTTTTAAAACTAATTTATGGAGTATTATGTTGAATTATCAGGAGCTACAAGAACGGATTTGTGTGGCATGATTTAGGGGAAAACGATTTCATCTATTCAGCTCACGGGCAAGAATATGTCCTTAAAGGATCAGAGCTTCTCGAAGGTGCATTGGTCTCTAAAATTGACCAACAAGAGAATTTGACCTATAAACAACAGCCATCGTCGAAAACTTCCAAGCCCGGCGACGTTATCGATTTCCCGGTGCTCATAAGGCGAAGAAATCAATTCTGGAGCGCGATTGATTTCAACGATTACAAGGTAATGTACAAGGCCGATTCCAGCGACGAGTTAATCGGAAGAGTCGCAGTCAACGCGTCCACTCAGACCGAGGAGAAGCAGCACCGACAACGAGCAGTTGAGGAAATAGAATAGGAGATAGAAGAAAATTTACTGGTAAACCAAACTAATCACACTACAAAGCTGAGCAGGGAGGATATTTCACTACCGCCGTCGGATTTGAATCCGAAAATACTAGAGTCGTTGATGAAAGCCGGCGGTAAACTATTACCAAATGCTGAGCAGGGAGGAGATTTCACCACCTGCTGATTGTATTTTGGTTACTAGTGCTTATATATTTGAATACTGCTGATTGGTCTTTGATTCTATCACTAATAGTTTGATATTGTTTGTTTGTTCATATTAAGTTTTTTGGACTATTTCCTTTATAGGTAACAAAATGCGTAATAGTGAGTAATAAAGCTTCATCATGTTGGTTACTATTTACCTTTTGATTATTTTAACACATTGAACGTATTGAGGAATTTCATTATTACTTATCCAATTTATAATGTTTTTTGAATTTTAATTTGAAAGTATTCAATTATGGTATATCGAAGTTCCAATGTATAATATACCCCAATTAGACAGCGCAATAAATAGGTGTCCAATTGTCCAATATGTAGTGACCAATAAATCTCATTGATGTATCCCGAATGATTACTGTTAACGCCAAGATATTTGATGACGTCCCAATCACATAAGGCGTCCTAATCCTGCACAGAAAATACGATCAACACCAAAAGCTTGACGGCTGGACTGTCGGGGGATAGCTCCGGCGTGAGAGTCAATACAGGTGTTCAAGGTTTAACAATGGAGGATGTAAAAATGTCTAGTGTGTTGAGCTCGATAGAAAGTGTATGCGTACCTTTTGTTAGGAGACCCCCTTGCTAGGTTATACTCCCATACTCGGTTTTTGTGCCACCAACCACGATCTGACACAGCCCCCTGCCTCTCTATGGTCTCAGCCGTGTGCATGCAGGTTGTCACCTCTTTTCTACTGTTTCTGCCGCCGGCCGGATAAAATCTCATCCACATTAATGATCTGCAGACTTTTGGTCAACTGCTCTCCCCTTTCATCATTACCAGTCAAAGTCTTAGATACTAAAAGATTTTATGGACCGGCCGTTTGATCCAGCCCATTATTAAGGAGATACAATAAAAGTAATATAAATGTTAAGCCCAATGACTATAAGACTTAATAGTAAAGGTCCACTAGGCTAATTAAATGGATGGGCCCAATCGGTCTGGCCCAATGAAAGAAATATCATGCCCCAACATTGCCCCCTAGTTTTTTGTTAAATAGAATATTTAATGAAGAACTACAAGCGGCCCTAGATGTCATGAGACCCAACAGGGTTGGCATAGGCCCAAAAGGAAAATCCAAAAGGCCAAATATTTGGAGCTTAACCCGGACGTAACCTTTCAAATTCATAATGATGACTGTCAAATTAATGAGCCGCCCCCGATTTTCGTGCAAAATTTAAAAAGACCGCTATAAAAGCCTATTTTCCCCAACTTGACAACTTTATCAGCTTAATCTAAATTTGATATACAGTGCTTTCTCTTTCTCTCTGATTCCTTTCTCTCCTACAAGATCTCAGTAACAATGGCGGCCCAAGATTCAGATAGCTCCACCCCTATCCTTGCTGTTCCAATTTCCGTCGCTCCTCCTACCCACAACCCTGCTGGGTCGGTTCCAAACTCCAACCCTCTCGAGTTCTTCGAGAGTGAAGAGCAGTATCCTCACGCCAATACCCCATCCGTCGTTACCGAAACCGAGCTGCGGGTCATCAGGAGTCGGTATCAGATCCCGGACACCCATCTGGTGAGGGCTCCAGAATCGTATGAGCGGATGTATCAACGGCCGGACGGGTGGACTGCTGTGCCGGTAACTGTTCTAGATAAGGGAGTTAGATTCCCTCTCCACTCCTTCCTCGTTACCCTCCTGGGATTTGTCGGAGTAGGGTTCGCCCAACTGGTGCCGAATTCGTACATCCACATCTTGGCCTTCATCGCGTTCTGCTATGAGTTGGGGATACCTCCAACAGTTGATTCTTTCTTCACTCTCTTCACGGCCGGGAAATCTCGGGAGCGAGGCTTCATGGTGCTGAGCAAGCAATACCCCAAGCCCAACGCCAAGTTTGAGAAGCGACCGTTGATGGATACTCCTTCGAGTAACAAAGGATGGCACAGAGAATGGTTTTTCGTGAAGGGGCCTGAAACTCCGTCTGTCCCGGAATGGACCACTTCCGAGCGGATTTCTGCAGACTTCGGGGACATTCCAGAGGAGCGCGTGAGAGAAATGGCGAGCATTCTCGAGAGGATTCCCCTGAAGGAGTGGAGCTTCGGGCTCTTGAGCAAACAAGCCTGGTTATATGACCATAAACTTTCTTTGATAAAACCGACATCGACCGAGCGAAGGGAATTGGATGAATTCCTTTCGGGTAAAACATCATCATCCCCCGCCGACATCCCACAGGAAGGACTTGCTGCGGAGCCCAGCCGGCCTCGCCAGAAGAAGAGGGCAGTTCGGAAAATCCGGGCAAACCCCCAAGGATTTCAGTCAGCTTCCGCAGCGAGTTTGATTGATATGCCTGCGAACGAGCGAATGCAAGCTCTTCGAATTAAGAAGAGGAAGACCATGGTGACTCCTCTGTCGGCCGATGAGCTTCGGGTTCCTCCTCCTGCAGTCGATCTGCCTACCATCATCCCTACGGAGATCCACGTTTCAGAAGACGAGCTCGAAGACCCTACCGAGCCTCTTCTCCTGTCTCGTAAAAGGAAGCAGCCTTCCAAGGATCAACCGCCACCGCCTCCCGAACCATCAGTGCCTTCCCCGATAAGATCCTCCCCTTCCGCCTTCAGGCGAGAAGCTGCATCTTCTCCCACTGTATGGCCGGAGTTCAATGCCAACTTCCCCTTCCAGTTGTTCGAATCCTTCGTCCGGGAGACAGACGACCACCGGTTCGGGAACAGCTCGATCAGGGATCTAATCGAAGAGGGCATGAGCTACCAGGCTAAGGTGAGTTTGTTCAGTTTGAAATATTTGGAAATCATCTGTTTCATCTGTTCTTTCTACTAATTAACCGACTTTCTTTACCCGTCTGCAGGCAAATGCTGTCTTCGGGAGACTTCTTCCCCGGTACAGAGAGTTCGAAGCCGAAGAAGATGCGGCTAGGCGGGAGAAGGCCAGTCTGGCTTCGGCTCTAGAAAGGGAGAGAAGGGCCCATGGTGCTACTCTCCTTAATAATGAAGGCCTCCAGAAAGACGTGAATAATTTAAAAGAGAAGTTGGAGACAGCCGAGGCCACCCACCAACTGACCATTACTACGAACATAGATCTGGTTCGCCAGAACGAGGTCCTTGTTGGGAAGAATGATACGATGGTAAAGACCAATAAGAGCTTGGCTGTTCAAGTACACGACCTTGAGGCCAGGGATCTGAGACATCTGAAAGAGCGGGCGAAACTTGAAGAGGAGCTCCGTGAACTTCGGGCTCTTAGAGATTTGGGTCCTCCTTTAACCGGAGATCTTCGGAAGGAAATTCAACAAGAATACCGGAATCTGCCGAGTTGAACGAGGAGATCATCCAGATGTTCTCGGATGGATACGACGAATGCCGAAGCAAAGATAAGGCAAGACTTGTCGCTGCCAAGGTTGAACCGACCATCCTGGACTCTTCGGAAGACGAAGCCGATCTCTGAAGATGGTTCTCCTTCCCTTAGCTGTAGGATTTTTGTAAAGCTTCTATCGCTTTGTAAACATCATTATGTAAATAAAATATCAGCATTATCCTTTATGACTTCGGTTTTTTCACTGTTTACCAACACTTCAATATGGATTTAATTTAAAAAATGTACAAGCTCCTCCGTGGACTTAACTTTAAACTGTTAATTAACAACTAAGCAAGTCGTATAACAGATAAGATGAAGCTAAATGACGTGGCATTCCGAACTCAACACTTAGAAAGATTTTGGCAATAATAACAAAGTAAAGGAATACTTATTCGTTACCGAAGTGTGAGGTAGGTGCCGTGAGGGATCGGACGAAGTCTGAATGACGATACTTGCCTACCCCGAAGGGCCTGACAAGGTCCTTAGGATCACCTGCCGATGAGGCTATCATCGAACGACCAGCGAGTCCGCCCGAACCTCCTTACACCGGTGACCATTGAATTTACCACCCTTGGTAAAAAATAATATAGGATCCAGGATTTGACTACCACGCGGGGTATCAAATAAATTGGCTGCCATCGAATGGCCAACGAGTCCTACCATACCTCCTTGCTTCGGTGACCATTGCTTTTACCACCCTTGGTAAAAAACAATATAGGATCCAGGATTTGACTACCACGCGGGGTATCAAATAAATTGGCTGCCATCGAATGGCCAGCGAGTCCTACCATACCTCCTTGCTTCGGTGACCATTGATTTTACCACCCTTGGTAAAAAATAATATAGGATCCAGGATTTGACTACCACGCGGGGTATCAAATAAATTGGCTGTCATCGAATGGCCAGCGAGTCCTACCATACCTCCTTGCTTCGGTGACCATTGATTTTACCACCCTTGGTAAAAAACAATATAGGATCCAGGATTTGACTACCACGCGGGGTATCAAATAAATTGGCTGCCATCGAATGGCCAACGAGTCCTACCATACCTCCTTACTTCAGTGACATTGGGACAAATGCGAAGATCAGTTGTGAAAAAAGTGACTTTTTATTGATGATGAACGATTATGTACAGACTCCTAGTGGACTGACTTGGTTTCTATTGAAAGTACTTTCGGAGTCTGCCTGCGTGCCATGTGTTCTGAATTTCGGATCCATCCAAAGCCTTCAGTCGATACGTCCCGGGCTTTGGTACTTCGGCCACTTCATACGGTCCTTCCCAGTTCGGCATCAACTTCCCAGTGTTCTGCGGTGTAGACGCTTCGGCCTCTCTGAGAACGAGGTCTCCCACCTCAAATCTTCGGAGCTTTACCCCTTTGTTGTAATGCTTGGCGACTCTTCTCTGGTAGGCTGCTAACTTGATCATAGCCACTTCTCTGACTTCCTCTAACAGGTCCAAGTTGGCCTTTAGTCCCTCGTCATTGTAGATCTCACTGAACTGACTAACTCGAAGACTTGGAGATCCAATCTCAACTGGGACTAAGGCATCAGTGCCGTAGGCCAGTCTGAAAGGCGAGTCTCCTGTTGTTGTCCTTGGCGTAGTCCTATAAGCCCATAATACGCTGAGCAGCTCTTCCGGCCATCTTCCTTTGGCTTCGTCCAATCTGCGCTTGATCCCGTTTAGAAGTGTTCTGTTAGTCACCTCTACCTGCCCATTTGATTGCGGATGAGCCACTGAAGTCTTCCTGTGCTGGACTCCCAGTTCCTTCAGAAAGCCTTCAAATTTTGACCCCACAAACTGGCGTCCGTTGTCTGATATCACCACCTGAGGGATCCCGAAGCGAAACACTACGGATTCTTTCATAAATTTCAGACACTCCTGTTCCGTTATCAGCCGAAGTGGTTTCGCCTCGACCCATTTGGTCATATAATCAATGGCGACAATGACGAAGCTGACCTGCCCCTTAGCC
The DNA here is from genome assembly GCA_016801055.1 of Panax notoginseng. Taxonomy (NCBI): domain Eukaryota; kingdom Viridiplantae; phylum Streptophyta; class Magnoliopsida; order Apiales; family Araliaceae; genus Panax; species Panax notoginseng. The sequence continues at coordinate 247,980,773 of CM029012.1, forward strand.
TTCGGTAACGGACCCAGTATATCAACCCCCCAGACAGCGAAGGGTATAGGAGATAGAATCGAGTATAGCTCTTCCGGTGGCTGATGTGGGATTGGACAGTTGAGCTGACATTTATCATATTTTTTCACGTATTCCGTAGCTTCCTTGAAGATCGTTGGCCAGTAGTACCCCTGCCGAAGAACTTTGCATGCCAGCGACTTAGCTGCCATGTGATCACCGCAGATGCCCTTATGAACTTCCCGAAGGGCGTACTCTGCTTCGGACGGGACCAGACATTTCAACAATGGTGACGAAAATGCCCTCCGATAAAGATCCCCGTCAATAAGAACGAAGTTGACACTTTTGTACTTGACCTTTTTTGCTAACATTTGGTCCGAAGGAAGGACGCCATCTGCCAAATAATTGATGTAGGGAGTCATCCAGCAGTCAGATTGCTCGATACACATCACCGAGTCATGTCGAACACTCGGCTGCTGTAAGATCTCCAAATAGACTGACCCATTGAAAACGACAGCATCTGTAGTGGCTAACTTTGATAAGGCATCGGCAATAGAATTATCGTTACGCTCTATGCCTTGAAATTCGTGAAAAGCAAAGTATCGGAGTCTGTCTTTCAACTCTGCCAAATACCTGATCATCCTCGTCCCCCGAGCTTCATATTCTCCCGATAACTGCTTGACGACCAACTGAGAGTCACTATAAATAATCAACTTCTGGACTTCTAGGCTCTTCGCCAGCCGAACCCCAGCTAGAACGGCTTCATACTCGGCCTCGTTGTTAGTCGCCTTAAACCCGAATCTAATGGCTTGTTGTACCTTGAACCCCTCCGGACTGGTCAGAATAATTCCTGCTCCACTGACATTTACCGTGGAAGACCCATCCACATACAGTGTCCATGCATTCTGACCGTGTTGAAGAAGTGTAACAGTTCGATCAGATGTCCCCGCTTCCTGTAACTCGGCATCTGCTTCGGTGAAGGAACATTCTACCACAAAATCGGCCAAAGCTTGTCCCTTGATAGCGGTTCGGGGATGGTACTCAAGGAAAAATTGGGACAATTCCATGGTCCATGCTGCCAATCTCCCCGAAACCTCTGGCTTACCCATTACCTTCTTCAGCGGTTGATCTGTGTAGACGATCAAGAGCCTACCCTGAAAGTATTACCGAAGCTTTCGGCTAGCGATTACTAAAGCAAAGGTAATTTTTTTAATATTTGGATACCTGGTTTCGGCATCTCGTAGGACGTGACTGACGTAATAGACCGGGTGCTGCTTTCCACTGATCTCCCGAATCAGCACCGCTCCAACGGCCAAGGAACTCGCTGCAAGATAGAGGTACAAGGTCTCTTTCGGGGTGGGTTTTACCAATAGGGGAGCAAAGGACAGATAGGTCTTTATGCCCTGGAAGGCTTCTTCACAGGGCGAAGTCCATTGGAAAGTCTTCGCATTCTTCGGCCCCTTCAGTGTGTCGAAGAATGGTAGACACCTTTCTGCGGATCTGGACATGAACCTCCTCAGAGCTGCAATCCTACCGGTCAGACGTTGGACGTCTTTAAACGATTGAGGAGTCTTCATGTCAAGGACGGCCTGAATTTTCTCTGGATTAACTTCGATGCCCCTCTGACTGACCAGATACCCCAAGAACTTTCCCGCACCGAGGCCGAAGGTACATTTTGCGGGATTAAGCCTCAGTTTGTGATGCCGGACAATCTGAAAACATTCCTCCAGATCATCCAAATGTTTCTGAATCTGCATGCTTTTAACGATCATGTCGTCCACATAAACCTCCATATTCTTTCCCAGCTGCTTGTGGAAGATAAAATTCATCATTCTTTGGTAGGTTGCTCCAGCATTTATAAGGCCAAAGGTCATCTTCTTATAGGCGTATACCGAACAGTGCGTAATGAATGTTGTCTTCGGGATATCTTCCCTGTACATGGATATTTGATGATAACCTGAAAAAGCATCCATAAAGCTTAGTAGAGCATATCCTGAAGTTGCATCAATAAGTTGATCAATATGGGGCAAAGGATAAAAGTCCTTCGGACAAGCTTTATTTAGGTCGGTGTAATCAATGCAAACTCGCCATTTCTGGTTCTGCTTCTGCACCAATACTACATTGGCCATCCACTGTGGGTAGTCGATCTTAAAAATAAAATCAGCGGCCAACAGCTTGGCGATCTCTTCGTCAATTATCTTCTGTCGCTCGGGTGCGAAGATCCGTCTCTTTTGCCGAACAGGCTTCTTCGAGGGATCTACCTCCAATCGGTGCTCAGCGACCTTTCTGCTAATCCCAGGCATGTCCTTTGGTTCCCATGCAAAAATGTCCGCATAGCAGCGAAGGAGTTCCGTAAGATTTGTCCGAAGAGGTTCTGGTAGACCCAAACCGATTTTCACTGTTTTGTCTGCTTTCCCAAGGATCAACTCAATCTCCTCCGTTTCCCCTGCAGGTGTTACCAATGGCTCGGAACTGCCTTCCGTGAAGGGCTCAATCTCGATTGCCAGGGTTTATTTCTGCTTGCTGACCCCCACCCGGAAGAGATGCACGCATTCCGATAACAGCGTCGGGCTAGATCCAAGTCTCCAGCCACTTCTCCGACCCCGTGCGCTGTAGGGAACTTGATTTTGAAATGGGGGATAGAAGTCACGGCTTGGAGAGCCGTCAGCGTAGGTCTTCCGAGTATGGCGTTGTAAGCCGAATCTACATGCACAACATAGAATTTACACATTATTTCTGTCTGTTGCGGGGCTGTGCCGAAGACCACCGGGAGCTCGATAGTGCCAGCAACTTTGACCGGATCGTTGCTGAAGCCATACAGAGGAGCCTCCTGCCCAACTTCCATTTTCTGCCCTTCAAGATGCATTCTTTGATATACGTGGGCGTACAAAATATCCACTGAAGACCCGTTATCTATCATCATACGTTTCATGTCTACCGAGCCCACTTGCGCGGTGATCACTAACGCCCCTTCATGTGGATCAATGGGCTCCAAAGGATAGTCTGCATCTATAAAAGATATAATAGTTCCGGGAAAAGGTCTATCCATCCTTGGAGAGGCACCTGATATGGACATAACCGAATCTAGATACCCCCTTCTCTTTCTTCCTATCAATTTCCCCGACGTTCCCCCTGTTATTACGTCAATGACATGCCTTGGTGGCGGGTTCGGGACGGGCTGCACAGGAGGATTCGATTGAACTGTCTGAACGGTGCGGTCGACACTTTGTTGATTCTTTTCGGCCACATATTGGACTAGCAGACCGCTCTGGATCTTCCTTTCTACGAAATCCTTCAGATTACAACATTCGTTGGTGCCATGGCCTGCGGCTTGATGATAGTTACAATATTTTCGAGAGTTGCCCTGCCCTGTCCTATAGTTGTCCCTCGGTGGCTCAAAGAACGGCTGGTTCCGGATTTGGTCTAGAATCACCGACCTGTCTGTGTTCAGTTTGGTATAAACCTTATTCACCTTCGGGGCGGAAGTAGGTGGACGAGTATCTCCTTGTCGCCATGAGTTGTTGAACTTCTTGGAACGGCTCTCCGATCTATCATTATACCCCCAGTCTTCTTCGGATCATCCCGGGTTTTAGGGACATCTGCCTCTTTCACCTGTTCCGTAGAGGAACGCTTCAAGCTACTCATAGCCTCTTTCACAACGATATAACCTTCTGCCTTATCGAATGCCTCTGCCAGGCTCTTCAGATGATTGAACATCAACTTCTTCACCAGCTTCTCCGACTTCACTAGGTCCAGACCGTTCTGAAACAACCCCACGGCTTGGAGATCGTTCAAATCTGACACCTGACCAACGGCCTATCGGAACCTCTTCACATACTGACCCAAAGACTCGTTGGTGTACTGCCTGACCTGTGCCAAAGAGCCCGTGGGCCTCCCTCTTCTTCGGTTACTCCCAAAACGAGCGTGGAACTTATCGCAGAGTTCGAACCATGATGAAATTGAATCTGCCGGTAAATTTCCCATCCACTGCCTCGCATCCTTTCTCAACGTTGTAACAAACATGTGACATTTGGCAGCGTCAGTGAAATCGTAGTAGTCCATTAACCGGCCAAATGCTTGGCTATGGTCGTAAGGATCTCCCGAACCATCGTAACTTTCCATGTGAGGCAACTTCTTAGAAGTGTCCGCCTTCTCCTTAAGAATATCCGAGGAAAACGGGGATGCTTTCTTTCCCGGAGTATTCTTCACCTGCTGGACCTCGGCCAACTGCTTCTGGAGTGCCTTCAGTTCCTTTACGAGGTACTCTACTCCTTCCGGCTGTGACGACACTTCCTTCTCCGACGACTCTCTCCTTTTTTGAGTAGGTCGGTCGTTGACTATAATACCCCCAACCTTCGAAGGACTTTCACGACGACGGTCTTCTGGGCGAAGTACCCGACTTTCGGGTGTACGACCCCTAGATCTGCTTTGCCTCTGGGTCCGATGACTGTGGTGAGAGTGTGCGATAATGAGTGCCCTTTTCATGCTCTCTGGAGTTCGTTCTCTGGATCGGCCTTTCCTACCACTTCGGATCTGCCCCGTAGGGACGTCACGACGGAGTGCTTCCTTCGATCTTCGAGGAGTAGGGCTCCTCGATCTTTCTCTCTCTCGATGTTGGCTTTGAAACCCACGTTCTGAATGAACCGGCTCCTTCCCGCTGCGATGCACACGCCTTTCGGACTGGACATAACTGGACGCTTCATCCCTCAACTCTTCCATCCGGGACATCTGCTCGGCTATATCCTGCCTCTGCTTCATGAGTGATTCCATGGCCCTATCTGCCTCCTCTGCCATCTTAGCCAATCGGGAGGTCTTCTCGTCGTGGTCTAGCTGTTTCCGGCCGCGACCAGACTCTTTATCCGTCGTGAAGATTAACTTTCTCTTAACTTTGCCCACGGCCCTTGGACGAGAATCTCCATGCGACCGCTTGGAGGCTGTGCTAGCATGAGCACTTAGTGTGGGCCCCAAACGATCTCTAACAGAAACTCGGGGTGGTGAATCACCAACAGTCATCGGCTGTCCCTCAGGCGTGTCTGCTCTGCTCTTCCCCATACTTGAGAGCGTGGAACAAATGAATATTTGTGATTAAAAGCTCTGAAACACTAGAACTCAGCCCTCTTTCTAGCGCCAATGTTAACGCCAAGATATTTGATGACGTCCCAATCACGTAAGGCGTCCTAATCCTGCACAGAAAACACGATCAACACCAAAAGCTTGACGGCTGGACCGTCGGGGGATAGCTCCGGCGTGAGAGTCAATACAGGTGTTCAAGGTTTAACAATGGAGGATGTAAAAATGTCTAGTGTGTTGAGCTCGATAGAAAGTGTATGCGTACCTTTTGTTAGGAGACCCCCTTGCTAGGTTATACTTCCATACTCGGTTTTTGTGCCACCAACCACGATCTGACACAGCCCCCTGCCTCTCTATGGTCTCAGCCGTGTGCATGCAGGTTATCACCTCTTTTCTACTGTTTCTGCCGCCGGCCGGATAAAATCCCATCCACATTAATGATCTGTAGACTTTTGGTCAACTGCTCTCCCCTTTCATCATTACCAGTCAAAGTCTTAGATACTAAAAGATTTTATGGACCGGCCGTTTGATCCAGCCCATTATTAAGGAGTTACAATAAAAGTAATATAAATGTTAAGCCCAATGACTATAAGACTTAATAGTAAAGGTCCACAAGGCTAATTAAATGGATGGGCCCAATCGGTCTGGCCCAATGAAAGAAATATCATGCCCCAACAATTACTTTTATAGTGATGGTAATGTATGTATGATTAATTTATTTTTATAACAGAAGGTGCAGATGGTATCCGAAATGCCATGTAAGAGTTCTCATTTATGTAGCTACTAGATACTTATAAATAACTTTATAAAAATAAAATGATTTTGAATATGATGCAATTGGTAGTCAAACATTTATACAAAGTAACCATTTTAATTTTTGTGGGTAACCAAATAGACATAAAAAAATTTCAGACCAGTTACCAAATGTTACATGTATTTGTTTTTTTTATCTTGTCAAGCCATGATGGAATCAGAGAGTAGTCGTATGGTTTTCCTCTTACTTAATGTAAGAAGAAAATAATGCAAAATATTATTCAATATTGTGTAATACAATCTCGGTTACCTTACATCAATAAAAAGATTACCATATGTCTGGTTATTGGTTACTCACAGTAAACATTCAAATATTTTTGTAGTTACACTTTTTTTGCTAATGTACTATATCAGATCTTTTTTTGTCGTAATATTGGTGGATTATTGCATGTTTTTCTGTTGAATTGTTCAATAGTTTAAGCTCTACAAGCCCCGTTGTATGCTTTTATTGTGTTTCACTCTTTTTATAATTATTTAGTGAATGCACTAATATTGTAATTACTTTTTAATTGTTATATAGTTGCGTAAAGAACCCTTTTAATTTTGGATGAATTACATATTCTATTACATTTTTAAAAATAATTACAACAATAGTGTACTCATAAAATCTTTACACAATTTATACAATTTCATATTTATTTACAATATTAGTGCAATTAGGATTCCTTAATTTAAGAAATTAATATGCAATTAGGATTTCTTAATTTAGGGATTAGTTATACACATGGCTTCTTCTTTCTCTCCTTATTTATAATAACTGCATTAGTTAATCATCACCCTTCTTCTTCATTCAACGTATTCTTTCTATATATATATATATATATTAGTTAGTCGTACATGCTTCTCATAAATTGTTGTCTTCTTCATTAATCATTTCTCCAATCACAGTCGTTTCAAGTATATTAATATTATTATTACCCCTCCGAATCTCCGCCATGAGGAGTGGCTTCAGTCTCACGTGAATTCCTTTTCAAGGTCACGTATTCTTTCTTTCTTTCTCTCTCTCTATATATTTATGAGTTAACCAACTGTATATCTCCAGTAGCTTTTCAAAATAAAGGGTCAAAATGGAGGTGGGTATGAAGATTCAGGCGGTGGTGGCGGTGGATATGATTGTAACCAAACTTTCATACCAAGATAACCAAACTGTCATATCAAAGCAACCAATCATCCTCCCCACTTTTAATTTTTTCTTAGTGCAGTTGGTAACCAAACTTTGAGATCAAGGTAAGTAAACCTTCATACCAAGGTAACCAACTGCACTAAGACACCTGCTGTTTTTTCATAGTGCAGTTGGTAGCCGAACCTTCAGATCAAGGTAACCAATTCAGTTTTATTAAGTTACCAATTTCGTTTGAATGTAATACAATTGGTAGCCAACCATTCATACAAAGGTAACCATTTTGGTATTTATGAGTAACAAATTCACTTCCTGTTGAATATATATATATATATATATATATATATATATATATATATATATTGTTTTACAAATTCACTTCCTGTTGAATATATATATTTTATCTTGATTTACTGCAAACCACAGGAACCTCCTATCAAAAGGCAGCGGACCGTGAAAGTTCATTATATTTCCCAGTACGCAAATCAAGTATTGGAGAGAAATTTGAAGTTATTTTAGAGAATGGAAGATGCAGATTCAGATCGGCTATGAACGAGCTAGATGGAATTTGTTAGTTACAAATGACAGTGAAAATATGGAAAGGGAGATGAAGATTTGAATTTGAATTATTATTTTGAATTTGAATTTGTTGTTAGATTCTAAATATTTGAATTATTAATTATGGCAGTTAATTCTCCTTGATTTTAGGTTTCCTTATTAATGTGAATTGTACTATTTTTGTAATATGAGTCCTAATTACACTCTTTTTGTAAAGATTTTATTAGTACACTATTGTTGTAATTATTTTCTAATTGTTGTATATTTATGTAAAGAACCCTTTAATTTTTTTTGGGTTAAGTTCAGATGAACACCTGGGGTTTGGGAAGTTTCCCACTTAACCACCTGTAGTCAGTAAAGCTACATTTAAACACCCGACTTTTTGAGTTGAAGTGAAACCGTCACATTTTCCATCCAATTTAACTGTGCGTGTATGTCAGACGCCAAAAAGCGCGTGAAAATGGGGTTTAACGATTAAAAATGACTAAAATAGCCCCTTCTTCCTCTTGACTTTTAAAAGACATTCCTTCTTCTCCCTTCAACCTTTTTTGCAGATCTAGGAAGACATCTCCTGCCCTCTCTCTCCACTTCTCATGCTTGGTGACTGTTCGGCTTTTCCGGCAGCTGAAATGGGAACCTTCCCAAAATTTTGTGGCGATAATAGGTTTTGGGTTTTGGTTTTGGGGTTCGGATCTTGGTGGTTTCTTGGGTTTGAGATGTTAGAAGTGAGGGATTTGTTTCGGATCTGGTTTATTTTTGGATTTGATCGGTGATGGCTTTGGGTTCTCTGCTCCGGTTTGGTGGGTTATTTGCTACAGTATCTTTGATATCAGTTCCCACGAAGGATCGATTAATCGATCTGAGTTAAAAGACTTAAAGGATTTTTGGAATATGAGATAAGGAAGTTCTATTGCTGGTTAAGGTGCGGGGAAGCTGAACAACTGAGACAAAAATTCACCGCATCCGTGTGCGTTACAGCATCTCAGGAAAAACTATGCCGACGGATCATAAATCCAAAAACTCCACCCCTATCCAGCCAAATGTTCTTAGGCGTTCTGAATTTCTAGGACTCAACTGTCCCTCTGATGTTGTTGACCACCTGCGAAGTCTGCATACTCTTTGAAGCAGTAAAGATACATTTAGCACAAAAAATCATGCAGAAGAAACGATGTGGCATTGATTGTTGATTTCTTGATGAGGTAAGCTCCATCATTCGTCATGCTTGCGTTTGTATAGAAGAAAAAGGAGTCAAAATTACACTAATTGGAATTTCGAAAAGTTCTGTTCACTAATTGGAATTTGATTTAAGTGAATTAATTTTCAGTTTATCAAGTGCTATTTGGTTCAATTTGATGGCACAATTGTTGAAATTCATTTAAGAGATTTTGGGTTATTTGTGTGAATTTGGGTGTAAAATTTTGAAGAATGGCAAGAGCTTGTATATTATTTACTCTGTTTTGGGCCTCCCTTAATATTTGCAGTATATATGCTTTATAACTTCAATACAGAGTTTTAGTAAGTCTCAAGTCCAGAAAGAGGTTCCCCAGTTAATTGCATTTGGCTATAAAAATTTGTTCTTTTGCCAATTAGCTCTTAATTTTGTTTGTATGATAACTAAAATTTTGATAAAATATATAAACATGGAGCTTTACTCAAAACAAAGTTGCATATGCAATATCATTTATCCGAGTAATACGCTGGAAGCCTGGAAGGAGAAGGGTAGATGAGTCCCAGCTAGGTTGTTGTAGGAAGGATTATGTGTTTAGTCTTTCAGTAACAAATTTTTGTGGCATAATTTACAATTCTTTCTTTCCACTGTTCTTGTTTTCCTTTTGTATTACTGTACAAGCTCCTGTGTTTTCTATTGTTCTCTGTGAGTCAGGTTCCTGCATTCTTACAAAGGAATCCAATTTTTTAGTTTGAACATATTAGTGGCAACATTTATTCTCTGTGAGATTTATTTGATGAAAATATTTATATATAACGAGAAATTATTGTTTCGCTGCATTTGAGTTGATTAAGGTGTTTACTCTGTTTTTTGTTTGTTAGAAAAACAGAGAGAGAGAGATAGATGAACAAGCATCTGTCTTTTATATATAACGAGGGTAATTAAGTCTTTATCCAACTTAAGTAACAGAGTTATGACAGAAAGCAGTTTTTCACTTCAACTCAAAAATTCGGGTGTTTAAATGTAGTTTTACTGACTACAGATGGTTAAGTGGGAAATCGCCCAAACTCCAGGTGGTCATCTGAACTTAACCCATTTTTTTTGGAAAATTCGACTGCTTAGTTCAGACTACTAGTAGTTTTATTGGGCTTTTGAAATTTGGTCCGGATAAAATGGGTGCAAGGTTGCCTATACAAAATAAAAATAATTGGGCCAATTTCTGGGTAAACCAAAATCCACTTCCCGCCCGAAAAATTGAAGATCACTTTTTCCCTCTCTCCATATTTGTGTATTTGCGTTGCAATTTTTGTGTTTAGACTTTATAACATGGCTGTAATTTTGGACCAGCCATAAAAATGCAGATCCGCCATTTTCCCTCCAAGCAAAGTAACAAGCGCTTACACTAGATTCCTCGATCTATTCTTTTCTCTACAAGGTTAGTTTCTTAATCCCCCTAATGTATTAGAGTTTTCTTTATTCATGTTACTTTCAAGATTGTTTCTTTAAATTTCTAACACCTTTTTGCTTATTAAAATTTTCCCATATAGGGTATCTCAATCCTATCCTTACTTGGTATTTTATGGTGTTTATGTAGATTAATTTACTGGGTCTACCCTTAGATGCATATTCTATGAATTGTTGAGTTGCTTTTGTCTTCAGGAGGCTAAGAACTAATCGTTTTCAAAGGGTATCTGAAAAGGTTTGTATTTAATTTGTTTCTAGGGTAAAAAGAAAACATTTTTATTTTGTTAGAGTGGATTTATGATGACTGAGGAGAAATCTTCTGATGGGGTTTGCAAGAAGCGGAATGCGTTTGGTGATGTGACAAATCTGGATAGAAAAAGGGGGGTTTCATTGATTTCTGGTAATATAGGCATTAATGATGACAAGAAGGAAAGGGGTGCTCAATTTGCAAAGAAAGCATGTGTAGGAGTGGAGAATATAGAAAAACAGAATTCTTTGAACAAAGGTGTTGTGAATGACAAAGAAAGGGGTAAGAGGGCATGTGTTTCGCCGCGCTCTTGTAGTGAAATTAATTCCTTAAGAGGAAATGTTATATCTGGAATATCAAAAATACAAGGGGAAAGTAAGGAGAAAAATTTATCACATGGAAATTTTCAACTTGGTAGTGGCACTGATGTTGCTGAGAGTGTTGTTGATGCCTCAAGAGATAGTTGTGTATCTAGCATTTCAATGCCCACGAGCCCATGCAATCTAGATAGTCTTGATGTTGGAGTAGGAATTGATTCTCAAGGTGAACAAAGCAATACTATACATGAACAATTTGATACTAGTGTTGGCATGAATGATGAAATTGAGCTTGGTGATGATAATTTGGACTCGAGTAAATGTGAGTTCACTGAGTGCTTTGGATTTCCCGAGTCGCAGGAATCTAGATCATCTGGGTTGGAGAAATGTGTAGGACTAAAGGGTGATGGGATCTCTAATTCCACTGCGGGTATTGATTTGATCAAAGCTTGCTCTTGCTCTTTTTGCACAAAAGGTACTCTTAAATTTTCTAGCTACATCTGTCAATAGTTGATATTTTTTTGGAATATGTGGCTTATTAGTTATAAAGCACAAGTTTTATGATTTTAAATAACACAAGAATTGTTTGTTTGTTCTATACATGATCTAATTGGGCTGTTTTCGTTTTATGTTTCTACAATCAGCTGCTTATATTTGGTCAGACCTCCACTACCAGGATATCAAGGGTCGAATAGCTGGTTAGTTCATGCAAAATATCTGCTGTAATTAAGCTGTCATTAATTACCATGATTTGTTTCTTAAGATTTTATTTCTGCAATGCTGTATCACACTTCCTTTTTGAATTTCCTAGCATTAAAGAAGAGTCAGAAAGAGGCAAACATCTTGGTTCAAAGAAGTTGCCGCGACAAGGCAATTGACATACATGGCGAAGGAAAGCCTGACATCTTAGAGCTACAATTCAGTCTTATGGGTCAGTGGAGGTCACTCTTTCTTCATATGGAGGATATACTTGGCCGCGAAAGCAGCCAGCTTGTAAGTTTAACTATCAGTCCCAGTTACCTGCATGCGTACTTTTACTTAAGCTATAAGTTTAATTTGGACTTATACTATCCAAAGGTACTCTCTATTCTAGCTATAACTGTTTTATAATCCATTTGAATGATATGTTTGTCTAAGGAACTTAGTCATGGCATTCCTTGAGTTCAATCCTAATATAAGACTGCTGAAAACTCTAGCTATCAGTTTGAGAGTTCCTTATGCTGCACTAGGTGCACATTTTGACTGCTGTCTTCTTTTCCTTCTCTAAAATCTGAAGAAGAATCGTGTTTCTTTTTAAAAAAATCCTTTGCTTCATCATTGTAAAAAAAATGAAAAAAAGTCATGGTGCTTTGAGTTACCTCTGCTTTCCTCCAAAGTAAACTACTTGGAGAATCCTAAAATATATTTGGTCACTATGTCATGAAGCCAAAACTTTAGAGGGGCTCTGGGAAGTTCTAAATAGATCCCATTCAAGCAGTCCCTCTTATGGCTTGCAGACTCGACTGAACCAGATTTTTGAAAACAACTGAGCACGCCAAACACAAGTGAACTAAGAATTATATAATGTTGAAAGTGAACTAATTTTGTGCTTTGCCAAATTGTCCCTTGTATATAGAGAATTGAAAATTTGATCTTGAACATAAATGACATGTCAAAATGTGTTATTAATTACAATAGACAATATTGTTTAAGTTTTGTAGCTTCATTTTATTTAATTTGTTAAATCTTCTGACACAATCATTGAGCTTGACTGATGACTTCAATTTTTATGCATTTCATTGTAACATAAAAAAGAAAACTTGATGAATAAAATACCTCTACGGTATGTTGTTGCTAGCAGTTTCCATTCAAATAGTCTGACTGACTTGCTGTCTGTCATCTTGGTTATGAATTTCTATTGTAATTACCTCAATATTGAATGACAGGAAGCCAGCTTATTCACACTAAACGATCTAAGAGAGAGTTGCAAGACTGAATTGGAATCGCTTACTGGGGGGAGGCCTGCAGAGAAACAATAGCCAATAGAGTAGTAGTATATTTTTGATGCATGCATGTTGTACGTGTACGTAATATTGGTAAGCCACTCGTAAGTTTGTTTGTTGGTTGGTTTTCTTATAGAAGACATTTGGGCTTCTTAAAACTACACTAATCTCGTAGAAGATGTGTATAATATCTGGAACCAGAACATATGTTATGTTTGCTGTTTTAAGAAGGAAGGATTGAGATTATGTTATTTGAGCCGGGCCCTGTGTTTGTTATGTCCAATATTTGACTTGAATGAGCTCTTGCGGCCCAGTTTAGGAGTTGTGGGTTCTTTGCTGACCCAATCTACTACTCAATAATTGAACTCTCGGTCGTTTTCAGTTGCGACTTTTATCTCATCTACTTTCAAATCAATAATTGATGTTTTAATTTTAATTTTTTTGAAACCTCCAATTCAATCACACAATAATAATAATAATAATAATAATAAAAGTAATAATAATGATGTGTTTGCTTGAAGTTGACCCTAGATAACCTTGTTAATTAGTTGCTGCTTCACTTTACTTTAAAATGGGATTAGCACAAAATTAGTTGTTATTAATAATATTAATGAATGATAAGAGGAGATGCAAATAATGGATGTCTAGTCAACTCTTGATGGGGAAAACCAGCTGATCTAATTTTGGGAGGGAGTAGCTAGCATGTCAATTAAATTTTGAGTACTTCTACGGCGATATTTTTTTTTGACATTGAGTAGCGATATTTTTTTTATAGTACCCTTCAAAAAATATATAGTATTTATTCCAACTGAAATTTTTGTAAAAAACTGTGTTTTAGGTGTAATTTGGATACAAAAAAAAACAGGAATGTACAGACTGTACATACTCTGTTTCTTGTATGTATCCAAATTACATCTAAAACACTGTTTTTTTATAAAAATTTCAGTTGGAATAAATATTATACATTTTTTGAGAGGTACTAAAAAAAAAACCAAAAAAATAAATAAATAAAATATCACTAACAATGTCAACAAAAAATATCCCCCTAGATTAATTATTAAATTTTTAGTTGGTGCTTAATTTCAGTTTCTAAACGTGCCACATGGAGTAGTGGCTTATGGTGTCTCAAACCTGTATATTAATTATAGAGTTAGAAATTGAAAAGTCAACCTTAATGGTAGTGAGCTCAGAGCGTTAGTCTCTTTAATCACTTTAGAATATTTAAATAACTGAGTCACATCAGAAAAATTATTTCTAACAGTTTTTTTAATTTTAATTATCAAATTTGCAATCTCATTCTCTCTCTTCAAGAACGGGTAAGTTGACTTTACCTCTTCAAAATATTTATTTTGTTTTGGGAGAATTAAAATTATATGAAAAAGATTAAAAATATTTATTTTGCTTGATGGGTTTGATGTACAACTCATTTGAAATTTTAATATAATTTTTTTTAAATACTGTATTAATTGAATTGAAGAGACTGATAAAATATAAAATATTAACGTAACAAATAATATTTTTCAAATTATCATATAAATCAACAAACTTTAATTTAAAGAGTTTATTTTATTATTACTGTTGTTGAAGATGCTCTTAGAGAGGGAGAGAGCATCTTAATCTTAATAAATGTTATAAGTCGTAATTTAATACTCCCTCTCTACCCTCTAGGTACAATATTTTTTTATGTTAGTTCGTATTATGCTCTTAGGGGTGGCAATGGCATGACCTAATGAATGAAGAATAAAGAGAATATTTTCTAAATTAAATAACTACCACTAAACTTAAAAATAGAGTTGACAAATGTGGTTTAAGTTTGAAGCATGTTTCTATTCTATTATGTTAAATTTGGTAATCAAACTTGGAGGAGCGTAGTGGCCACAAACTATGGTAGTTGGAAGCAGTGGAGTATAATATAAATATGAATAAAATAAGTACATAAAACTAATGAATGCTTGTGGTTGTGGGATAAGCATGTATAGTATATGATACTCCCTCCTTTATATTATATTATATGTAAGTTGTTTTTGAAGAAATTTTTTCTTCTATAATATAAGACGTTTTATGTATATTTTATTTAAAAGAATAAATTAATTTTTTTTATTTTGCCTCTAAAAAATAAAGTAATTGAGAGAGAAAAGAAAGAAGAGTAATTAATTATTAAATGGATAATAATAAAATTTTAAATTAACATTAATTACTTAATATTAGAATTAATAAAATTTCTCAATATGTGTGATTATATGTTAAAAGATTTATATAGTGAAGCATATGAGGTAGCTCCAATCTCCAATATTCATGTGGCGAATAGGATAAGGATAAAAAGATAAAAAAGATCACCTAATGTGACGTACTCAAAATAGGTCCAATCCACCCAACCTATTCTGAGTCGTCAAAAATACATGGTACAAAAATAACTACAATTTTATTAAAACAATTGTCGTGCAAAATACGACAACATTTAAACTGTGAGTTTAAATACAAATATTGTCATCTAGACAATATCCACACTCAAATAAGTCCTCATTACAATTATTAATATACTATTTTACAGAATAGTGAGGACTACTAGAACCACTTCTAGAACCATCATTCCACACCCCGACTAGTACTCGCTACATTCTCGCCTCCTGAGAAGAAAAATGAAACAACAAGGAAAAGGGTGAGCTCAACTAGCCCAGTAAAGAACATTATGACTAAGATAATACAGAACAAATTATCGTTAGTCTTCAACAGGGAAAAATTTAATAGAATACAATAGACAACAAGTTTTAAATCAATATTCGCAGCGGAACTAATAATCATTAGAAAAGTAGTTTAGTAGAGAATGAAATCTACTATCTTCTATATATGAATTTAAAAGTTCATCGTCTATCTTTTATCCCTGTAACATCAATCAATATATATCTGGAATCAATTATTCATCTTTGCACTACAGGCCAAAGATATTCATCAGTTGGTTATGTTCATCTAAACACCTGTTCATCTTTGCACTACGGGGCAAATATATTCATCAGAAATCATTCATCTTTGCACTACATGCCAAAGATATTCAGTTATATCATCACTTAGGACTGAGGATGATGAAAAATATTTTAAAGGAAACGAATCCAGTGAAACAAAATAACAAATATTCAGGATTCGTATTTCGATTTTTCCATGTCCAAAAATACCTTATAAATAATCATAGTGAAGTAAAATTCAAGAATGATCAAAACATGGATACAATCAAAGCTAGTATCCAGAATAGATATTTTGGACGAAAAGAAGAAAATTTCATTTTTCGGTGAATAATAACTCGTGGATAGTAACTCGTGAATAGTAACTCATGAATAGTTACCCCGACATGAAAAGTTTCAAATTTGATAAAAATTTCCAACCAATATTTTGGCATAATGATATTGAAAAAATAATATCATTTTCGAATAAAATAACATCCCTTACCTCGAAAGAATAGTACTTCTGGCTGGACTACCGGATATAGTGCTGAAGGAAACTTGCACCGTATAGCAATACTCAAAGTATAAAAATACTCACAAAATACGCTCGATATTATAGAGAGAAAAAGAGAGAGAAATCTTGTGTTTCTGGTTTGATTTTTAATTCTAACCTAAGCGCCCTATTTATAGGAAAATGCTTAGAACACCAAAGCAGAAAATTTAATATAATAATATTATTTTTAAATAAAATTCTTACGCACACCTAGCATCTGAATTTAGCCACCTAATCACATGTTAAATGAGTCCCAACAATGAAAAAAACGTTTTTTGTAAAAAAAATATTTAAAACTTCAAAAATTAATTATTTTAGAATTTCAAAACTTCAATAATTCATAATAAATAGCACTTTTGTCAGAAAAATTTGAAACTCGCAACTTTTCATAGGAAATTCCATTATCTACAACTTTGCAGAAGAAAGTTTTTTCAAATTCCAAACAGAAATTGACCGAAATCCATAAACGGACGATTTTACAGACTATAATCAAATTTCAGTCAAGAAATGGGGTCCACCGACACACAAAACATGTGTTAATCATTTAATGCAACAAAAATACTCTTTTTTTTTCATATACTCATATATCCCACATTCATTGTAAAACTATCACCATTATTATATTATTAAAATATAATAATAAATTTAAATGAATTATTTTATCAGAAAAAGATAAACTATTAATTTTTAACAATTATCACATTAAAAATTTTCTCCATCTATATCTACATAAAATTAATATTTTCCTCATCATATAAATCAATAATTAATTATTCACAAATAATATTACAGAATCACAATACTGACAACCAGACAGTTCCCAGGAAAGAGAGAGCTTTCCAATAAGGATTTCTCCTTACTGGCGCACAATTAGGTGACCAAACCTCTCCTTAGACAGAACTTTTTAGACATTGCCAATAATATTATCTAATAATATTATTCAGATAATATGAATTATTACTCCGATAATGGAAAATACTGTGTAGTGACAATTATTGAAACAACAGTAATATAAAATATCAACGCAGCAATTATTGAATCAATAAAATAAAATACTGAACAGTAATTACTGTAACAATTATTGAGTAGTGCCTTCTTACGTAAGAATCAATAATTGGTGCAATACCGTGTGCTACTGTGCAACAACGCGTATTACTGTGTTTTAACCACCGGGTATTCCAACAGTATTAACGGTAACAACTACGCCATTATTTATAAACAACTTATTTTTATCGTTTTCTTCATCCAATCACTTTCCGTTATGGGGCCCACACAAAGCTGCGCCGTCGTACGAATATTCTCCGACAGCAAGAATATTCCACGACCAAACGAATATTCTCCGACAACAATGAATATTTTATAACCACCTGCTTATTTGAAATATTTGTGCATTTTACCCATAACTAACCTTATTAATCAATTTAACCCTTACTATTTTAAAATAATAAATAGAGGAAATTAAATTTCATTTATTAATAATTTGGGGTCTTACACCTAAAATAGTAGTAGTACTAGCATTAGTATTAATAATAAATAATAGGAAAATGGTTTTTTAATTACGAGTTATATAAATAAATTTAATTAATAATATTTTTATTATATATTTAATATAGTGGATCAATTTTATAATTTTATGAAATCACATATATTGATATACGTCGCAATAATAATTCAACAGTAATCTTTCGCAATATATAGCAGGTCTATAAATAATTTCTCCGTCCAACTTGTCTTAATTGACTTTTAAGTTCAAATTGACCGATTTTAAAATTAATAATTAAATAAATATACTAAAAAATTTTAAAATCAAATAAGTTGATTTTGAAATTATATTTTATATACTTTCTTATGATAATAATTTTGTGTCTATATCTAATAAACTTAAGAATTTTTTTTATTCTAACTATGATCAATGAAAAAATTGCCCTCCCAAGTTTGGACGAAAATTAATTTGATACTCAAAGTTTAAAAATCGTCAATTAATACATTTATGTATTTAAAAATAATAATTTTGTTCCTTTTTGTCATTCTTGTAAGACCCCAACTATTTATTAATAAAATTGAATTTCATCTAATTATTATTGTGAATAATAAGGTGTTATTTTGATATAATACTTTGGTTATGGGTGAAATGTGTAAATTTTACAAAATAGGCAAGTAGTTATAAAATATTCATTGTTGTCGAGGAATATTCGTTTGATCGTGGAATATTCTTGTTGTCGGGGAATATTCGTACGATGGCGTAGCCATTTGTGGACCCCATAACGAAAAACGGTCGGATGAAGAAAACTACAAGTTTGAGTTTTTTATAAATAACGGTGTAGTTTTTCTATTTGAAATTTGAAAAAACTTTCTTCTACAAAGTTGTAGAAAATTAAATTTTCTATGGAATGGACATAAAATTTATATTTTTCTGATAAAAGGGATATTTATTATGAATTATTGTAGTTGTTGACTATTGTTTAAATTTAAAATATTTTGAAAATTTTCTAGAATGGATGAGCCCCACTTTTGGTAGGTGAAAAATGTGTTGAAAATTTATTTCAATAGTGGTGTGCATGAATAGTAGTAGGTAAAGTAATCAGGTAACAGGTTAGTCTGCTTTGGCGTTCTAGTATTTTCCTATAAATACGATGCTTAGTTAGAATTGAAAATCATACCAGAATCAGAAGATTTCTCTCTTTATAATATCGAGCGTATTTTTGTGAGTATTTCGATACTTTGAGAGTTGCTATTCAGTGCAAGTTTCTTTCAGCGTTATATCCGATATTTCAGGCATAAGTACTATTCTTTTGAGGTAAGAGATGTTGTTTTCTCCGTAAATGATGTTATTTTTTTTCAATATCATTATACCGAAATATTGGTAAGAATTTTATTATGAAATTTTGACCTTTACATGTCGAGGTTACTATTTGTGAAACCCCAGATTTTATGAATAAAAATTTAATTTTTTTGAAATATTTTTAAATATTATGGTGTGAATTTAAGATAATGTTATAGTTGTGGGTAGTATTTATAAAATTTGCAAAGTATGTAAGTTGTTGTATTATATTCGATTGGTCGGGGAATATTATTTTTATCGGAAAATATTCGTACGACGGCACAATTATTGGTGGACCCCACAACAGAATTATTGTCGGATTGAGAAAACGACAAAAATATTTTATTAAAAATAACGGCGGAAGTTTTACCGTTTATACTGTTGAACTACCCGGTAGTAAAAGTACAGTAATACGTGTGGTTGCATAGTAGCACACAGTATTGATTATTAATGCTTATGTGAGAAGTCACTCAGTTTGATTCAATTATTGTCAATTAATAATATGAATTATTTAGCGGTAATGAAGTTTTGTTTTATTCGTATTATTAACGTAATAAAACAGAAACATCTTTTTATATAAAACAAAATATTTATTAAAGTTATTCTATAAATAGAATATATTATATTTTATTTAAAAGATTTTTTTTTTAAAATATAGACCGTCAGATTAAAGTAAATCAATCTGGACCGTTCATGAATTAGTTACTATGCATTCCATTTTCCTATAAATAGAAGCTCATTCCTTCATTATTTTCTTACGAATTCACTGAAACTCTAGAGAGAAAAACTATAGAGAAAGTTCTTCTTCTATAATCTTTAGCGTATTTATTTAGAGTTTAAGAAAGCTTTGAGCGTAGTGCAAGTTTTTTTCGAGTATATCCTCGCCCTAGCAGTTGAAATACTCTTCTTTCAAAGGTAAGGGATATTATTTGTTGTACTCGTAAAGGGTATTCTTTCTTTCTTATTCATGAAGAGAACTTCTGTTATTCCATTTTTTATTATTCTGTTGGAATAACCTGTATACGCGGACTACCCTATACTTGGTGAAATTCTTCTGTTATTCTATTTTTTATTATTATGTTGGAATAACCTGTAACGACCCCAAAATAGGACCATTCCATCCAACCTATTCTGAGTCGCCAAATACATGGTACAGAAAACAACTGTAACTTTATTACAATAATTGTCGTGCAAAATACAACAACACATATGCTGTGAGTTTGGATACAAATATATACCAAATGTGACTCATGTTCCAACCGTGGACATCACCTCACAATGACACCTTACATAAAGGTACAGTCAAAAACTGTTTTAGAAACTAGAATCTTTGGGAAGTGCTCAAGGAAACCTTCGTACATGGGAGGCCATGCGTCTAGGTTATGATAGATATCATATGACCACAGAATTATTCTTGGTTGACCCAATAGACCCCAAAGAAAAACGAGAAGATTACTATCATATTCTTCCCAATGGTGAGTCTTCTCTTGACTTATCATTATCTCCACTGTCTCTAATTGGGAATTATACTTCAAACAAACACCAAGATTATATAGGTAGTGCTCGTAGATATACTCAGCAAGTGGATGAGCACATCCCTGTCTTATGATGACACGAGGTTGTATGTCGTTAGACATCTTGTATGATAGTGGCAAACCACCCTTCCAACGTTGGGTACACCTTACCCTATTGGATTCACCAAATAAAACTACTAAATGAACTTTTCTATACTGCTTCGGGAGAACATCCACAGCTAGAGACCACCGTTCTATTTTCCCGTTACCCTCGCTCGACCCAGCTACACTCTTATTACCTGAAAGGAATTGTGAAGCAAAAGGGTGAGCACAACTAGCTCAGTAAAGAATATCATGACTAAAGATAATTAAATTATCAATAGCCTTCATCAATAATAAATCAGAGATTTAGAACATATGGTAAATGATAAAAATTTCAACCATAGCTGCAGCGGAACGAGCAATTCATTAGAAGAGTCAAATAGACTATAAAATCTATTATCTTCTCCATGTTAAAAATCCATCAACAATGTTTTATCCCTGTAACATCAATCAACAATTCTGGTCCACAATCATATGAATAACTCATAATCATAACTGTAGTTCTAAATTCCTCTTCTCATCCAGGACGAAGATAATTTTTATCACCTATCTTTACCTGAAATATCAAAGATCATGGTTACACCAAATCACATTTCCTGTTCATAATCATACTAATAACTTCATCTTTGCACCACGGCCAAAGATATTCATCAACAAGTCATCTTTGCACTACATACCAAAGATATTCAACAACAGGTCATCTTTGCACTACAGGCCAAAGATATTCAACAACAGGTCATCTTTGCATTACGGGCCAAAGATATTCATCAATAATTCATCTTTACACTACGGGCCAAAGATATTCCTCAACAGTTCATATTTGCACTACAGGCCAAATATATTCATATCTCAAAGAAATATATAATCTGTAACGACCCCAAAATAGGTCCATTCCATCCAACCTATTCTGTGTCGCCAAATACATGGTACAGAAAACAACTGTAACTTTATTACAACAATTGTCGTGCAAAATACAACAACACATATGCTGTGAGTTTGGATACAAATATATACCAAATGTGACTCATGTTCCAACCGTGGACATCACCTCACAATGACACCTTACATAAAGGTATAGTCAAAAACTGTTTTAGAAATTAGAATCTTTGAGAAGTGCTCAAGGAAACCTTCGTACATGGGAGGCCATGCGTCTAGGTTATGATAGATATCATATGGCCACAAAATTATTCTTGGTTGACCCAATAGACCCCAAAGAAAAATGAAAAGATTACTATCATATTCTTCCCAATGATGAGTCTTCTCTTGACATATCATTATCTCTACTGTCTCTAATTGAGAATTATACTTCAAACAAACACCAAGATTATATAGGTAGTGCTCGTAGATATACTCAGCAAGTGGATGAGCACATCCCTGTCTTATGATGACACGAGGTTGTATGTCGTTAGACATCTTGTATGATAGTGGCAAACCACCCTTCCAACGTTGGGTACACCTTACCCTATTGGATTCACCAAATAAAACTACTAAATGAACTTTTCTATACTGCTTCGGGAGAACATCCACAGCTAGAGACCACCGTTCTATTTTCCCGTTACCCTCGCTCGACCCAGCTACACTCTTATTACCTGAAAGGAATTGTGAAGCAAAAGGGTGAGCACAACTAGCTCAGTAAAGAATATCATGACTAAAGATAATTAAATTATCAATAGCCTTCATCAATAATAAATCAGAGATTTAGAACATATGGTAAATGATAAAAATTTCAACCATAGCTGCAGCGGAACGAGCAATTCATTAGAAGAGTCAAATAGACTATAAAATCTATTATCTTCTCCATGTTAAAAATCCATCAACAATGTTTTATCCCTGTAACATCAATCAACAATTCTGGTCCACAATCATATGAATAACTCATAATCATAACTGTAGTTCTAAATTCCTCTTCTCATCCAGGACGAAGATAATTTTTATCACCTATCTTTACCTGAAATATCAAAGATCATGGTTACACCAAATCACATTTCCTGTTCATAATCATACTAATAACTTCATCTTTGCACCACGGCCAAAGATATTCATCAACAAGTCATCTTTGCACTACATACCAAAGATATTCAACAACAGGTCATCTTTGCACTACAGGCCAAAGATATTCAACAACAGGTCATCTTTGCATTACGGGCCAAAGATATTCATCAATAATTCATCTTTACACTACGGGCCAAAGATATTCCTCAACAGTTCATATTTGCACTACAGGCCAAATATATTCATATCTCAAAGAAATATATAATCTGTAACGACCCCAAAATAGGTCCATTCCATCCAACCTATTCTGTGTCGCCAAATACATGGTACAGAAAACAACTGTAACTTTATTACAACAATTGTCGTGCAAAATACAACAACACATATGCTGTGAGTTTGGATACAAATATATACCAAATGTGACTCATGTTCCAACCGTGGACATCACCTCACAATGACACCTTACATAAAGGTATAGTCAAAAACTGTTTTAGAAATTAGAATCTTTGAGAAGTGCTCAAGGAAACCTTCGTACATGGGAGGCCATGCGTCTAGGTTATGATAGATATCATATGGCCACAAAATTATTCTTGGTTGACCCAATAGACCCCAAAGAAAAACGAAAAGATTACTATCATATTCTTCCCAATGATGAGTCTTCTCTTGACATATCATTATCTCTACTGTCTCTAATTGAGAATTATACTTCAAACAAACACCAAGATTATATAGGTAGTGCTCGTAGATATACTCAGCAAGTGGATGAGCACATCCCTGTCTTATGATGACACGAGGTTGTATGTCGTTAGACATCTTGTATGATAGTGGCAAACCACCCTTCCAACGTTGGGTACACCTTACCCTATTGGATTCACCAAATAAAACTACTAAATGAACTTTTCTATACTGCTTCGGGAGAACATCCACAGCTAGAGACCACCGTTCTATTTTCCCGTTACCCTCGCTCGACCCAGCTACACTCTTATTACCTGAAAGGAATTGTGAAGCAAAAGGGTGAGCACAACTAGCTCAGTAAAGAATATCATGACTAAAGATAATTAAATTATCAATAGCCTTCATCAATAATAAATCAGAGATTTAGAACATATGGTAAATGATAAAAATTTCAACCATAGCTGCAGCGGAACGAGCAATTCATTAGAAGAGTCAAATAGACTATAAAATCTATTATCTTCTCCATGTTAAAAATCCATCTACAATGTTTTATCCCTGTAACATCAATCAACAATTCTGGTCCACAATCATATGAATAACTCATAATCATAACTGTAGTTCTAAATTCCTCTTCTCATCCAGGACGAAGATAATTTTTATCACCTATCTTTACCTGAAATATCAAAGATCATGGTTACACCAAATCACATTTCCTGTTCATAATCATACTAATAACTTCATCTTTGCACCACGGCCAAAGATATTCATCAACAAGTCATCTTTGCACTACATACCAAAGATATTCAACAACAGGTCATCTTTGCACTACAGGCCAAAGATATTCAACAACAGGTCATCTTTGCATTACGGGCCAAAGATATTCATCAATAATTCATCTTTACACTACGGGCCAAAGATATTCCTCAACAGTTCATATTTGCACTACAGGCCAAATATATTCATATCTCAAAGAAATATATAATCTGTAACGACCCCAAAATAGGTCCATTCCATCCAACCTATTCTGTGTCGCCAAATACATGGTACAGAAAACAACTGTAACTTTATTACAACAATTGTCGTGCAAAATACAACAACACATATGCTGTGAGTTTGGATACAAATATATACCAAATGTGACTCATGTTCCAACCGTGGACATCACCTCACAATGACACCTTACATAAAGGTATAGTCAAAAACTGTTTTAGAAATTAGAATCTTTGAGAAGTGCTCAAGGAAACCTTCGTACATGGGAGGCCATGCGTCTAGGTTATGATAGATATCATATGGCCACAAAATTATTCTTGGTTGACCCAATAGACCCCAAAGAAAAACGAAAAGATTACTATCATATTCTTCCCAATGATGAGTCTTCTCTTGACATATCATTATCTCTACTGTCTCTAATTGAGAATTATACTTCAAACAAACACCAAGATTATATAGGTAGTGCTCGTAGATATACTCAGCAAGTGGATGAGCACATCCCTGTCTTATGATGACACGAGGTTGTATGTCGTTAGACATCTTGTATGATAGTGGCAAACCACCCTTCCAACGTTGGGTACACCTTACCCTATTGGATTCACCAAATAAAACTACTAAATGAACTTTTCTATACTGCTTCGGGAGAACATCCACAGCTAGAGGCCACCGTTCTATTTCCCCGTTACCCTCGCTCGACCCAGCTACACTCTTATTACCTGAAAGGAATTGTGAAGCAAAAGGGTGAGCACAACTAGCTCAGTAAAGAATATCATGACTAAAGATAATTAAATTATCAATAGCCTTCATCAATAATAAATCAGAGATTTAGAACATATGGTAAATGATAAAAATTTCAACCATAGTTGCAGCGGAACGAGCAATCCATTAGAAGAGTCAAATAGACTATAAAGTCTATTATCTTCTCCATGTTAAAAATCCATCAACAATATTTTATCCCTGTAACATCAATCAACAGTTCCTTTCCACAATCATATGAATAACTCATAATCATAATTGTGATTCTAAATTTTTCTTCGCACCCAGGACGAAGAATATTTTCATCACATGTCTTTACCTGAAACATCAAAGATAGTGGTTATACCAAATCACAGTTCATGTTCATAATCATACTAATAAATCCATCTTTGCACTACGACCAAAGATATTCGTCAACAGTTTATCTTTGTACTACTGGCCAAAGATATTCAACAACAGTTCATCTTTGCACTACAGGCCAAAGATATTCAACAACATATCATCTTTGCACTACAAGCCAAAGATATTCATCAACAGTTCATCTTTGCACTACAGGCCAAATATATTCATCAACAGTTCATATTTGCACTACATGCCAAATATATTAATATCTCAAAGAATTATAATCATTTTAGAATTTATATAAACAATAATTATAACCATGTTGATCAATTAACCTTTGCACTTAAGCTTAAGATATTCAATTATAAATTCAATGGTCATGATCATACCAGTCACAATTCAACTTTGCACTACAGGCCAAAGAGAACCCTAGTCATGATCATACCAATAATCTACCCATCTTTACACTCCAGTGAAAGAGAATTTCAACATCAAGGTTATAAAAATGTTATATATGATAATAAAAACAATATGATCAACATATAGATTTAATCTCAAGAGTAATATTCATAAATCAACTATAATTTGGTTAGAAAAAGAAACCAATTTTGTCGTGAATAATAATTCGTGAATAGTAACTCATGAATAGTAACTCGTGAATAGTAACTCATGAATAGTAACTCGTGAATAGTAACCCTGACATGAAAAAGGTAGAAATTCCATAATAATATACATACCAATATTTCTGTATAATGATATTGAAAGAATAATATTCTTAAGCTTATAAACAATTTATTTAAATTGTTTACACTTTACTAATTAATACATTTAATCATCAAAAATGCCAACCTCATCAAAAATCTGCATATACCTCATATATAGGATTCTCAAGCCATAAAATCCTATTTTCAATTTTCTTACTTCACATAACATATTTAATTCATTTTCTCATAACTAGACCATTTTCATGAAAAATACCAAATCCGTTCCAAAAATATTTCTTTTCTGGGATTTAGCATAATATAGTCCCATAGTGAACATATATTTTTCTCAGAATTTTTAAAAGTCATTTACTATTTTTCATATGGCCAAAATAGCCGAATATTTAGACATTTATCAAAAATTGTACTTTTGTCTAAAAATTCTGAAATTTACAGAGTATACTTCTATCATATACATGTACTCCCAATAAAAATTTCATCAATTTTGGAGTTAACCACAAGGAATTATAAGCTGTTACTTTTAAAATAGTCTTTTCTCATAAAATTCATAACTCTCAATCTATACATCCAAAAATCACCATTTTTGGACACAATCAAGAAAACTCATCAAAATATCATTTCAAATTTTTCCAGAATTTTTGAAGTTCAGAAAAATTACGAAACTGAAAAACATAACAACTCTTAAAATCACTTACTATCCCTTACTATCCCTTACCTCAAAAGAGCAGTACCTCTGATCGGTATAAGGCTGAAGTAAACTTGCACTGATGAATAGAAACTCACAGAGTATCTAAATACTCACAAAATACACTCAATAATCTAGAGAGAGAAAGAGAGAAAACTTATGTTTCTGGTGTGTTTTTCAATTCTAACTTAGCCCTCTATTTATAGGAAAATTTTGGTAGGTTTGACCAGCAACCTGATGGCTTTACCTGCTACTATTCCCACCCACCACATTTGAAATATAATTCAGCACATTTCTTCACCAACCACAAGTGGGGCCCACCAATTCTAGAATTTTCCACCAAAATGATAAACTCCGAAAATTCAACAATTTCTGAACCAGTCATCTCGTAAAATTCATAACAAATCATACGTTCATTTTTAACGGTTCAAAATTTGTGGGCATATACTCAACTTATATATGTATAACATATCCAAAATTTACCACGATCCAACGGTCGGATTAAAACTTATAACCCCCGCAAAATATCTCAAAAACCCTGATTTTTAATACCTCCATTCCGACAAAAATACGGATAAAAATCTCAACATTAACTCCTTCATTTTTTAACCACAAAAATATATCCCTCATTTATATCCACATAAAATAAATATTTTCTTATCATATGAATCAATAATTAATTATTCACAAATAATATTACAGAATCACATTTATGACAACCAGGCCGTTCCCAGGAAAGAGGGGGCTTTCCAATAAGAATTTCTCCTTACTGGCGCGCAATTAGATGACCAAACCTCTCCTTAGACAGAACTTTCTAGACATTGACAATAATGTTATCTAATAATATTATTCAAATAATATGAATTATTGATCTGATAAAGGAAAATACTGTGCAGCAACAATTATTGAAACAACAATAATATAAAATATCAACGCAACAATTATTGAATCAATAAAATAAAATATTGAACAGTAACTACTGTAACAATTATTGAGTAGTGCCTTCTTACGTAAGAATCAATAATTTCAAAAATAGTGTGCAATACCGTGTGCTACTGTGCAATAACGCGTATTACTGTATTTTAACCACCGGGTATTCTAACAGTGTTAACGGTAACAACTACGCCGTTATTTGTAAAAACTCAAATTTGTCGTTTTCCTTCACCCGACAGTTATTCGTTATGGGGCCCACAAATAGTTGCGCCGTCGTACGAATATTCCCCGACAGAAAGAATATTCCACGACCAAACGAATATTCTCCGACAACAATGATTATTTTATAACCACTTGCTTATTTTGAAAAAAAAATCATATTTCACCCATAACTTTAAACTTTTATCAATTTAACTATTTACTGAATAGTAATTATAAGAAAAATTGTATACTTTTATTTCATAAAATTCGGGGTCTTACAGCGTCACAGTTGGTATCAGAGCTATAAGTAAAGAGCACCGAGCCTCTCGCTGGTGACTTCCCGTTGATGGGGGATGCACCGAAGCCAGACTCTTCGTAGGGGACGCCATTCTGTGGTGGCAAACTGATAGGTATCAATGTGAGGTGCTGACACAAGTTGGTGTCTAATGTCACAGTTGGTATCAGAGCTTAGGGATATGATCTCTGGCTGAGATGTGAGACAAGAACTAAGAGGGGAGAGACGGGGAATTTCTTCGCTAGTATGACCTGACTAAGTTTATTTGGTATTTATTTGGTCGGTCAGAGTATAGGGATAATATATGACATGACTATTAACCCTTGTTTTATGGCAGTATTTAAGAATGGCAGCTGAGAACGTTAATAATGTAGTAAATCAGACCGTGGAGACACCTTTGATCACCACCAAGGGGATCGTGCAACAGGAAGGCAATATTCCTCCTGTAAACAACGTTACCGAGCAAACGATGAATGATGGAATGTTTAGGAGCTTTTTGCAGTTCATGCAAAATCAGACGAGGGAAACTCGTGTGCAGAATACGGGTGGAAATGATAACAACGCGCAGTTTGTCACAGCCAAGCAGTTCAAAGAATTGGGACCACCAGAATTTAAGGGAAAGCCGGATCCGATCATGGCGAAAACGTGGGTCAAGCAAATTACGAAGATATTCGATGTCTTGGGATGCACGGAGGAACAGAAGGTTCCATTCGTCACCTTTATGTTCCGCGGTGAGGCATACTACTGGTGGGAGTCTGTGAAGCGTACCCTGTGACGCCCCCAAAATAGGTCCATTCCACCCAACCCATTCTGAGTCGCCAAATACATGGTACAGAAACAACTACAACTTTATTAATACATTTGTCGTGCAAAATACGACAACATATATACTGTGAGTTTAAATACAAATATTGTCATCTAGACAGTATTCATACTCAATTAAGAACTCATTATACTTATTGATACACTATTTTAAAAAATAGTGAGGACTACTAAAACAACTGTCTTGAACCATCATTCCATACCCCGACTAGTACTCGCTACATTCTCGCCTCCTGAGAAGAAAATGGAACAACAAGGAAAAGGGTGAGCTCAACTAGTCCAGTAAAGAATATTATGACTAAGATAATATACAACAAATTATCCTTAGTGTTCAACAGGGAAAAATCTGATAGAATACAATAGACAACAAGTTTTAAATCAATAACTGCAGCGGAAACAGCAAACTATTAGAAGAGTCAAGTAGAGAATAAGTTCTACTATCTTCTAAGATTTAAAAGTCCATCATCAATATTTTATCCCTGTAACAACAATCAATAACCATCTTTAATCAAATATTCATCTTTGCACTACAGGCCAAAGATATTCATTTGTTGGTCATGTTCACCTCAACACCTGTTCATCTTTGCACTACGGGCCAAAGATATTCATCATAAAATCATCAATCTTTGCACTACAGGCCAAAGATATTCAGTAACATCATCATTTAGGACTGAGGATGATGAAAAATATGTTAGAGAAAACGAATCCAGTGAAACAAAAGAGTAAATATTAAGGATTCGTATTTCAGCTATTCCATGTCCAAAAATACCTCATAAACAATCATAGTGAAGTAAAATTCAAGAATGATCAAAACATGGATACAATCAAAGCTAGTATCCAGAATAGATATTTTGAACGAAAAGAAGAAAATTTCATTTTTCGGTGAATAGTAACTCGTGAATAGTAACTCGTGAATAGTAACTCATGAATAGTAACTCATGAATAGTAACCCCGACATGAAAAGTTCCAAATTTGATAAAAAGTTCAGATCAATATTTCGGCATAATGATATTAAAAAAAATAATATCATTTAAGAAGAAATAATATCCCTTACCTCAGAAATACGGTACTTCTGACTGGAATACTAGATATAGTGCTGAAGGAAACTTGCACCGTATAGCAACACTCAAAGTATCAAATACTCACAAGAATACGCTCGATATAGAGAGAGAAATAGAGAGAAACTTGTGTTTCTGGTGTGATTTTCAATTCTAACCTAAGCACCCTATTTATAGGAAAATGCTTAGAACACCAAAGCAGAAAATTTAATAAAATATTAATATTTCTTAAAAATATTCAAGCCCACCTAAGAAATCTGATTTCAGATCATGTATAACACATGTGAGCCACTCAATTGCAACAAAAAACTTTTTTCTTAAAAAAAATATTTTAAACTCCAAAAATCAATTATTTCGGAACTTCAGAACTTCAATAATTCATAATAAATAACCCTTTTATCAGAAAATTCAAATCTCGCGAGTTTTTATAGGAAATTCAATTCTCTACAACTTTACAGAAGAAAGTTTTCCCAAATTGCAAACAGAAATTGACCGAAATTCACAAACGAACGATTTTACAGTCAATAATAAATTTTTGTTCAAGAATTGTGTCCACCAACACACAAAACATGTGTTAATCATTTAATACCACAAAAATACTCTTCCTCCTCATATACTCATATATCCCACATTCATTGTAAAAATATCACCATCAATATATTATTAAAATAATATATTTAAATAAATTGTTTTATCAGAAAAAGATAAAATATAAATTTTCAATAATTGTCACATTAAAAATTTTCTCCACATAAAATTAATATTTTTCTCATCATATAAATTAATAATTAATTATACACAAATAATATTACAGAATCACAGTACTGACAACCAGGCCGTTCCCAAGAAAGAGGGGGCTTTCCAATAAGGATCTCTCCTTACTGGCGCAATTAGATGACCAAACATCTCCTTAGACAGAACTTTCTAGACATTACCAATAATGTTATCTAATAATATTATTCAGATAATATAAATTATTGTTCCGATAATAGAAAATACTATGTAGTGACAATTATTAAAACAACAGTAATATAAAATATCAACGCAACAATTATTGAATCAATAAAATATAATATTAAACAGTAATTACTGTAACAATTATTGAGTAGTGCCTTCTTGCGTAAGAATCAATAATTGGTGCAATACCGTGTGCTACTGTGCAACAACGCGTATTACTGTGTTTTAACCACCGGGTATTCCAATAGTATTAACGGTAACAACTATGCCGTTATTTATAAACAACTTATTTTTGTCGTTTTCTTCATCCAATCGCTTTCCGTTATGGGGCCCACAAAAGACTGCGCCGACGTACGAATATTCTCCGACAGTAAGAATATTCCACGACCAAGCGAATATTCCCCGACAACAATGAATATTTTATAACCACTTGCTTATTTAAAATATTTGCGTATTTCACCCATAACTAACCACATTAATCAAATCAACCCTTACTATTTTAAAATAATAAATAGAGGAAATTAAATATCATTTATTAATAATTTGGGGTGTAAGACCCTAACTTATTAATGAATAAAATCAAATTTTCTCTAAATATTATTGTGAATAATAAGGGGTTAATTTGATACAAATACTTCGGTTATGGGTGAAATGTGCAAATTTTGTAAAATAAGCAAGTGGTTATAAAATATTCATTTTGTCGGGGAATATTCGTTTGGCCGTGGAATATTCTTGCTGTCGGGGAATATTCGTACGACGGCGCAGCCTTGTGTGGGCCCCATAACGGAAAGCGATTGGATGAAGAAAATGACAAGTATAAGTTATTTATAAATAACGGCGTAGTTGTTACCGTTAATACTGTTGAAATACCCGGTGATTAAAATACAGTAGCACACGGTATTGCACCAATTATTGATTCTTACGTAAGAAGGCACTACTCAATAATTGTTACAGTAGTTATTGTTCAATATTTTATTTTATTGATTCAATAATTGTTGCATTGATATTTTATATTGTTGTTTCAATAATTGTTGCTGCACAGTATTTTCCATTATCAGATCAATAATTCATATTATTTGAATAATATTATTAGATAACATTATTGGCAATGTCTAGAAAGTTCTGTCTAAGGAGAGGTTTGGTCATCTAATTGCGCGCCAGTAAGGAGAAATCCTTATTGGAAAGCCCCCTCTTTCCTGGGAACGGCCTGGTTGTCATAAATGTGATTCTGTAATATTATTTGTGAATAATTAATTATTGATTCATATGATAAGAAATATTTATTTTATGTGGATATAAATGAGGGATATATTTTTGTGGTTAAAAATGAAGGAGTTAATGTTGAGGTGTTTTATCAGTATTTTTATCGGAATGGAGGTATTAAAAATCAAATCAGGGTTTTTGAGAAATATTGTTGGTGTTATAATTTTTAATCCGACCGTTGGATCGTGATAATTTTTGGATATGTTATACATATATAAGTTGAGTATATGTCCACAAATTTTGAACCGTTAAAAATGAACGTATGATTTATTATGAATTTTACAAGATGACTGGTTCAGAAATTGTTGAATTTTCGGAGTTTATCATTTTGATGGAAAATTCTAGAATTGGTGGGCCCCACTTGTGGTTGGTGAAGAAATGTGCTGAATTATATTTCAAATGTGGTGGGTGGGAATAGTAGCAGGTAAAGCCATCAGGTTGCAGGTCAAACCTACTAAAATTTTCCTATAAATAGAGGGCTAAGTTAGAATTGAAAATCACACCAGAAACAAGTTTTCTCTCTTTCTCTCTCTAGATTATTGAGTGTATTTTGTGAGTATTTAGATACTTTGAGAGTTTCTATTCATCAGAGCAAGTTTCTTTCAGCCTTATACCGGTATTCCGACCAGAAGTACTGATATCTTGAGGTAAGGGATATTATTTTCTTCTTAAATGATATTATTTTCTTCAATATCATTATGCTGAAATATTGATATGAGTTTTTATCAAATTTGGAACTTTTTGTGTCGGGGTTACTATTCACGTATACGGCACTATTCACGTATACGGCACTATTCACGAATACGGCACTATTCACCGAAAAATAAAATTTTTCCTTTTTGTCCAAGATGTCTATTATGGTTACTATCTTTGATTGTATCCATGTTTTGATCTTTATTTTTGAATTCTGCTTCACAATTGATTATTATGAAGTATTATTGATCTTGGATAAACTGTTATACGAATCCCTACTATTTGTCCTTCTGTCTCATTGGATTCGTTCTCTTTAAGATATTTTTCATCATCCTCAGTCCTAAATGATGATATTAATGAATATCTTTGGCCTGTAGTGCAAAGATGTATGATTACTTGATGAATATCTTTGGCCTGTAGTGCAAAGATGAACAGGTGTTGAGATGAACATGACTGACAGGTGATACAAATGAATATCTTTGGCCTGTAGTGCAAAGATGAATATTTGGATAAAGATGATTATTAATTGATGTTACAGGGATAAAATATTGATGATGGACTTTTAAATCTTAGAAGATAGTAGAATTCTTTCTCTACTTGACTCTTCTAATGGTTTGCTGTTTCCGCTGCAGTTGTTGATCTAAAACTTGTTGTCGATTATATTCTATCAGATTTTTCCCTGTTGAAGACTAACGATAATTTGTTGTATATTATCTTAGTCATAATATTCTTTACTGGGCTAGTTGAGCTCACCCTTTTCCTTTTTGTTCCATTTTTCTTCTCAGGAGGTGAGAACATAGCAGGATCTAGTCGGGGTATGGAGTGATGGTTCTAGAAAGATGTTTTAGCAGTCCTCACTATTTCTGTAAAATAGTGTTTGAATAATTGTAATGAGGATTTATTTGAGTGTGGATATTGTCTAGAAGACAATATTTGTATTTAAACTCACAGTATGTGTTGTCGTATTTTGCACGACAATTGTATTATTGAAGTTGTAGTTTGCTTTCTGTACCATGTATTTGGCGACTCAGAATGGGTGTTGTATACCTATTTTGGGGGCGTCACAGTTGGTATCAGAGCTTAGGGATATGATCCCTGGCTGAGATGTGAGACAAGAACTAGGAGGGGAGAGACGGGGAATTCCTTCGCTAGTATGACCTGACTAAGTTTATTTGGTGTTTATTTGGTCGGTCAGAGTATAGGGATAATATATGACATGACTATTAACCCTTGTTTTATGGCAGTATTTAAGAATGGCAGCTGAGAACGTTAATAATGGAGTAAATCAGACCGTGGAGACACCTTTGATCACCACCCAGGGGAACGTGCAACAGGAAGGCAATATTCCTCCTGTAAACAACGTTACCGAGCAAACGATGAATGATGGAATGTTTAGGAGCTTTTTGCAGTTCATGCAAAATCAGACGAGGGAGACTCGTGTGCAGAATACGGGTGGAAATGATAACGCGCGGTTTGTCACAGCTAAGCAGTTCAAAGAATTGGGACCACCAGAATTTAAGGGAAAGCCGGATCCGATCATGGCGGAAACGTGGGTCAAGCAAATTACCAAGATATTCGATGTCTTGGGATGCACGGAGGAACAGAAGGTTCCATTCGCCACCTTTATGTTCCGCGGTGAGGCAGACTACTGGTGGGAGTCTGTGAAGCGTACCCAGCCTGACGCACTCAACATGTCCTGGGAAACATTTCAAAAACTGTTCAATGACAAGTACTTTCCTGAAAGTATTCGTCATATGAAGGAGGTTGAGTTTATCAGACTGGAACAAAACAACATGACGGTGTCCCAGTACGAGGCGAAGTTTGCAGAGTTATCCAGGTTTGCACCTCATTTGGTCGAAAATGAGGAACGAATGACAAGGATGTTTCTGAGAGGTCTAAAACCCGAGATTCGACAATATCTTATCTCTCATAAATTTTCTTTATATTCAGATGTTGTAAACAGGGCTCAATTATTAGAGCGAGATAATGAGTATGTGCAACCGAGGGACCACAACCAGGGTCATACCGGTGGCGGCAGTCATCGAAGCAATGAAAACCAGCAGGGAGGAAAACATTCGGACAAAAGCGGTAACCACTCTGGTGGTAATCGTGGTCGTGATAATAGAAGGAGCGAGTCGGGAGGAGATTTCAAGAAGAGAAGGTACAACAATGATAACGTGAAGACGTCAGCACAAACATCAACTGTTTCTAGGGGAGGAGAACGACCACCGGTCGTATGTTACAAATGTGGGAAAGAGGGACATATCAGCCCAAACTGCCCACAACAATCCAAGGTATGTTATAACTGTGGAAAGGAGGGTCATATAGCTCGAGAGTGTTCTGTAGCAAAACCAAGTTCAGCGGGGATGGTGACTCCAAAAGCTGTCCCGGATAAGTCGAAATCAGCGGTTCCTGGAAGGGCGTTTGTCGTTACTGGCCAAAACGCGAGAAACCCGAACGAGGTGATCACGGGTAAGCTAATCTTGAATTCTTGCGAAGTTTATACTTTACTAGATACCGGTTCTACCCATTCTTTTATCTCTCCTGCTTGTGCTCAACGTTTAAACTTGACTCCGGAGAAATTGGACTTTAACTTATCTGTTGAAACTCCGTTGGGTGAAACCTTCGTTACATCTACAGTTTATAAATCTTGCATGATCCAAGTTGGCACTATCACATTACCTGTTGATCTTATCTCTTTAAAGATACTTGCTTTTGATGTGATTTTAGGAATTGATTGGTTAACCACTCATCATGCTAAAATTGATTGTTTTCGTAAGGTTGTTAGTTTTCATATTCCTAACCAACCTGTCATACGAATTCAAACTACTAAACCACTAAAATCAGTCACTGTCATATCAAGCCACAAAGCTATTCGTTTATTGAAAAACGGATGTCAAGCTTTCTTAGCCCATGTTATGGATTTGAACAAAGACAAGTCAGATTTGAATAATATTTCTATTGTTAGAGAATTTTCCGATGTATTTCCTGAAGAACTTCCTGGTCTACCCCCAGAACGTGAAGTTGAATTCTTTATTGACCTTGAACCCGGTACAAAGCCCATTTCTAAAACTCCATATCGAATGGCTCCTATTGAACTTCAGGAGTTAAAAGTCCAACTACAGGAGTTGTTGGACATCGGTTTTATTCGTCCTAGTACGTCTCCTTGGGGTGCTCCTGTTTTATTCGTAAAGAAGAAAGACGGGAGTATGCGACTTTGTATCGACTATCGA
Organism: Panax notoginseng; assembly: GCA_016801055.1. Lineage (NCBI taxonomy): Eukaryota > Viridiplantae > Streptophyta > Magnoliopsida > Apiales > Araliaceae > Panax > Panax notoginseng. The sequence continues at coordinate 248,017,052 of CM029012.1, forward strand.
GAATTGAATCATGTCACTATCAAGAATAGGTATCCGCTACCTCGCATTGATGACCTGTTTGACCAGTTGCAAGGAGCACAATTCTTTTCAAAGATCGATCTTCGTTCTGGATATCATCAGCTGAAGATTAAAACTGAGGATATTCCAAAGACTGCCTTCAGAACTCGGTACGGGCATTATGAATTCTTAGTAATGTCTTTTGGATTGACTAATGCTCCTGCTGCCTTCATGGATATGATGAACCGTGTATTCAAAGAATATTTGGATCAGTTCGTTGTTGTCTTTATTGATGACATCCTCATCTATTCCAAAAGCCGTGAAGATCATGAGCGCCATTTGAAGCTGGTACTGCAAAGGCTTCGTGAAAATAAGCTATATGCCAAACTGAAGAAATGCGAGTTCTGGCTTGAGGAAGTAGCATTCCTTGGGCACGTGGTGTCAAAACATGGAGTATCTGTCGACCCGGCGAAGATTGAAGCCATACAAAGTTGGGAGCAACCGAAGTCGGTAACCGAAGTACGTAGCTTTCTGGGCTTAGCTGGTTATTATCGGAGATTTGTGGAAGGATTTTCTCGAATCGCTACTCCGTTAACTCAGCTGACTCGGAAAGATACAAAATTCGTATGGAGTGAGGAATGCGAGAAGAGTTTCCAAGAACTCAAGAGGAGACTCATTTCGGCACCTGTTCTGACAATACCATCTGGTTCGGATGGATTTGTTATCTACAGCGATGCTTCAGGCAAAGGGTTAGGATGTGTTCTCATGCAACATGGGAAAGTCATAGCCTATGCCTCACGACAACTCAAAGAATATGAGAGGAATTATCCTACTCATGATTTGGAGTTGGCAGCAGTCGTTTTTGCGTTGAAGATCTGGAGACACTACCTGTATGGGGAGAAAGTGGAGATCTATACAGATCATAAAAGCCTCAAATATTTCTTCACCCAAAAGGAACTCAACATGCGGCAGCGACGTTGGCTCGAGCTGTTGAAAGATTACGATCATACCATCCAATATCATCCTGGAAAAGCAAACGTAGTAGCTGACGCATTGAGTAGAAGATCATATGCGGGTACGAGTGCAATGTTGTTAACACAAAGGCCCATTTTGTATGACTTGCAAAGGATGGAGATAGAGATGAAGGCTCCAAGTACCCACATGATGATATCAAATATACGAGTAGAACCGACTTTAATCGATAAAGTTAAAGCTGCTCAAGCTACGGACATGGAGCTGATGCGTATGAAGAAGAAAGTGCAAGAAGGTGCTATTCCAGAAGCAAGAATCGATGAAGAAGGAATACTTCGAGTCAACTCCAGACTTTGTGTTCCTAACGATTTTGACTTGAAGCATAGAATAATGATGGAGGCACACAACACACCGTTTGCAATCCATCCTGGGAGTACCAAAATGTATCACGATCTTCGACATACATTTTGGTGGAGCAATATGAAAAGAGAGATCGCGGAGTTTATCTCGAGATGTTTAACTTGTCAACGTGTAAAGGCGGAGCATCAAGTGCCAAAGGGTCCATTGCAACCACTTGAGATCCCGAAATGGAAGTGGGAACACATTACTATGGATTTTGTTACGGGTCTTCCCAAGGTTTCTCAAGGCATAGATGCGATTTGGGTTATTGTTGATAGATTAACCAAGTCCGCTCATTTCTTGCCGATACGTGAGACTTATTCCCTTGAACGTCTTGCTAGTATGTACGTGAACGAGATTGTGAGATTGCATGGCATGCCAGTATCCATAGTTTCGGATCGTGACCCAAGATTCACTTCACGATTTTGGGTTAGCTTGCAGAAAGCTATGGGCACGGATTTACGATTCAGTTCAGCATACCATCCTCAAACGGACGGACAATCAGAGAGGACTATTCAAACTCTTGAAGATCTATTAAGACTTTGTGTCCTAGATCTCAAAGGGAGTTGGGATAAGTACCTACCATTGGTGGAATTCTCCTACAACAACAGTTATCAGGCGAGCATAGGTGTGGCTCCATTCGAGGCGTTGTATGGAAGAAAATGTCGTTCTCCAGTATGCTGGGACGAGGTGGGTGAAGCAACATTGTTGGGACCAGAGTTGGTACGCATTACTACAGAGAAGATCCAAACGATTCGACAACGTATACAAACGGCACAGGATCGACAAAAGAGTTATGCGGATCTTCATCGGAAGGACGTGGAATTTAATATTGGGGATCATGTATTGTTACGTGTTGCACCATGGAAGGGAGTTACAAGATTTGGGAAGAGAGGAAAGCTCAATCCAAGATTTGTTGGTCCATTTGAGATTCTTGAGCGAATAGGAAATGTGGCATATAGACTCGCATTACCTCCAAGCATGTCTCGTGTTCATAATGTTTTTCACATATCTATGCTTCGTAAATATGTTAAAGACCCGAACCACATTATTGAGTTAGAACCAGACGAGATAGCTGAAGATTTAACGTACGAGGAGGTACCTGTTAAGATCTTGGATAGGAAAGAGCATGTCCTACGCACGAAGGTTATACCACAAGTTAAGGTTTTGTGGAGAAACCATGCTATTGAAGAAATGACCTGGGAGTTGGAATCAGAAATGAAAGCGAGGTATCCTCACCTTTTTGAAACATCAGGTACGTACGTCAATTTCGAGGACGAAATTTCATAAGGAGGGGAGGTTGTAAGACCCCAACTTATTAATGAATAAAATCAAATTTTCTCTAAATATTATTGTGAATAATAAGGGGTTAATTTGATATAATACTTTGGTTATGGGTGAAATGTGCAAATTTTGCAAAATAAGCAAGTGGTTATAAAATATTCATTTTGTCGGGGAATATTCGTTTGGTCGTGGAATATTCTTGCTGTCGGGGAATATTCGTACGACGGCGCAGCCTTGTGTGGGCCCCATAACGGAAAGCGATTGGATGAAGAAAACGACAAGTATAAGTTGTTTATAAATAACGGCGTAGTTGTTACCGTTAATACTGTTGGAATACCCGGTGGTTAAAATACAGTAGCACACGGTATTGCACCAATTATTGATTCTTACGTAAGAAGGCACTACTCAATAATTGTTACAGTAGTTATTGTTCAATATTTTATTTTATTGATTCAATAATTGTTGCGTTGATATTTTATATTATTGTTGTTTCAATAATTGTTGCTGCACAGTATTTTCCATTATCAGATCAATAATTCATATTATTTGAATAATATTATTAGATAACATTATTGGCAATGTCTAGAAAGTTCTGTCTAAGGAGAGGTTTGGTCATCTAATTGCGCGCCAGTAAGGAGAAATCCTTATTGGAAAGCCCCCTCTTTCCTGGGAACGGCCTGGTTGTCATAAATGTGATTCTGTAATATTATTTGTGAATAATTAATTATTGATTCATATGATAAGGAAATATTTATTTTATGTGGATATAAATGAGGGATATATTTTTGTGGTTAAAAATGAAGGAGTTAATGTTGAGGTTTTTATCAGTATTTTTATCGGAATGGAGGTATTAAAAATCAAATCAGGGTTTTTGAGAAATATTGCGGGGGTTATAATTTTTAATCCGACCGTTGGATCGTGGTAATTTTTGGATATGTTATACATATATAAGTTGAGTATATGTCCACAAATTTTGAACCGTTAAAAATGAACGTATGATTTATTATGAATTTTACAAGATGACTGGTTCAGAAATTGTTGAATTTTCGGAGTTTATCATTTTGATGGAAAATTCTAGAATTGGTGGGCCCCACTTGTGGTTGGTGAAGAAATGTGCTGAATTATATTTCAAATGTGGTGGGTGGGAATAGTAGCAGGTAAAGCCATCAGGTTGCAGGTCAAACCTACTAAAATTTTCCTATAAATAGAGGGCTAAGTTAGAATTGAAAATCACACCAGAAACAAGTTTTCTCTCTTTCTCTCTCTAGATTATTGAGTGTATTTTGTGAGTATTTAGATACTTTGAGAGTTTCTATTCATCAGAGCAAGTTTCTTTCAGCCTTATACCGGTATTCCGACCAGAAGTACTGATATTTTGAGGTAAGGGATATTATTTTCTTCTTAAATGATATTATTTTCTTCAATATCATTATGCTGAAATATTGATATGAGTTTTTATCAAATTTGGAACTTTTTGTGTCGGGGTTACTATTCACGTATACGGCACTATTCACGTATACGGCACTATTCACGAATACGGCACTATTCACCGAAAAATAAAATTTTTCCTTTTTGTCCAAGATGTCTATTATGGTTACTATCTTTGATTGTATCCATGTTTTGATCTTTATTTTTGAATTCTGCTTCACAATTGATTATTATGAAGTATTATTGATCTTGGATAAACTGTTATACGAATCCCTACTATTTGTCCTTCTGTCTCATTGGATTCGTTCTCTTTAAGATATTTTTCATCATCCTCAGTCCTAAATGATGATATTAATGAATATCTTTGGCCTGTAGTGCAAAGATGTATGATTACTTGATGAATATCTTTGGCCTGTAGTGCAAAGATGAACAGGTGTTGAGATGAACATGACTGACAGGTGATACAAATGAATATCTTTGGCCTGTAGTGCAAAGATGAATATTTGGATAAAGATGATTATTAATTGATGTTACAGGGATAAAATATTGATGATGGACTTTTAAATCTTAGAAGATAGTAGAATTCTTTCTCTACTTGACTCTTCTAATGGTTTGCTGTTTCCGCTGCAGTTGTTGATCTAAAACTTGTTGTCGATTATATTCTATCAGATTTTTCCCTGTTGAAGACTAACGATAATTTGTTTGTATATTATCTTAGTCATAATATTCTTTACTGGGCTAGTTGAGCTCACCCTTTTCCTTTTTGTTCCATTTTTCTTCTCAGGAGGTGAGAACATAGCAGGATCTAGTCGGGGTATGGAGTGATGGTTCTAGAAAGATGTTTTAGCAGTCCTCACTATTTCTGTAAAATAGTGTTTGAATAATTGTAATGAGGATTTATTTGAGTGTGGATATTGTCTAGAAGACAATATTTGTATTTAAACTCACAGTATGTGTTGTCGTATTTTGCACGACAATTGTATTATTGAAGTTGTAGTTTGCTTTCTGTACCATGTATTTGGCGACTCAGAATGGGTGTTGTATACCTATTTTGGGGGCGTCACATGGGGTCTTACATACCCAACCTGACGCACTCAACATGTCCTGGGAAATATTTCAGAAACTGTTCAATGACAAGTACTTTCCTGAAAGTATTCGTCATATGAAGGAGGTGGAGTTTATTAGACTGGAACAAAACAACATGACGGTGTCCCAGTACGAGGCGAAGCTTGCAGAGTTATCCAGGTTTATACCTCATTTGGTCGAAAATGAGGAACGAATGACAAGGATGTTTCTGAGAGGTCTAAAACCCGAGATTCGGCAATATCTTATCTCTCATAAATTTTCTTTATATTCAGATGTTGTAAACAGGGCTCAATTATTAGAGCGAGATAATGAGTATGTGCAACCGAGGGACCACAACCAGGGTCATACCGGTGGCGGCAGTCATCGAAGCAATGAAAACCAGCAGGGAGGAAAACATTCGGACAAAAGCGGTAACCACTCTGGTGGTAATCGTGGCCGTGATAATAGAAGGAGCGAATCGGAAGGAGATTTCAAGAAGAGAAGGTACAATAATGATAACGTGAAGACGTTAGGATAAACATCAACTGTTTTTAGGGGAGGAGAACGAGCACCGGTCGTTTGTTACAAATACGGGAAGGAGGGACACATCAGCCCAAACTGCCCACAACAGTTCAAAGTATGTTATAACTGTGGAAAGGAAGGTCATATAGCTAAAGATTGTCTTGTTGTGAAACCAAGTTCAACGGGGATAGTGACTTCGAAGGCTTTTCCGGACAAGTCAAAGTCGGTGGTTCCTGGAAGGGCGTTTGTCGTGACTGCCCAAAACGCGAGGAACCCAAACGAGGTGATCACGGGTAAGCTAATCATAAACTCTTACGAAGTTTATACCTTATTAGATACCGGTTCTACCCATTCTTTTATCTCTCCTGCTTGTGCTCAACGTTTGAACTTGACTCCGGAGAAATTGACCTTTGACTTATCTGTTGAAACTCTGTTGGGTGAAACCTTTGTTACATCTACAGTTTATAAATCTTGCTTAATCCAAGTTGGCACCATCACATTACTTGTTGACCTTATTTCTTTAAAGAAACTTGTATTTGATGTGATTTTAGGAATTGATTGGTTAACTTCTCATCATGCCAAAATTGATTATTTTCGTAAGGTTGTTAGTTTTCATATTCCTAACCAACCAGTTATGCAAATTCAAGCAACCAAACTATTAAAATCAATCGTTGTTATATCAAGCCATAAAGCCATTCGTTTATTGAAAAACGGATGTCAAGCTTTCTTAGCCCATGTTATGGACTTGAACAAAAACACGACAGATTTGAATAATATTTCTGTTGTTAGTTAATTTCCTGACGTATTTCCTGAAGAACTTCCTGGTCTACCCCCAGAACGTGAAGTTGAATTCTTTATTGACCTTGAACCCGGTACAAAGCCAATTTCTAAAATCCCATATCGAATGGCTCCTATTGAACTTCAGGAGTTAAAAGTCCAACTACAGGAGTTGTTGGACATCGGTTTTATTCGTCCTAGTACATCTCCTTGGGGTGCTCCTGTTTTATTCGTAAAGAAGAAAGACGGGAGTATGCGACTTTGTATCGACTATAGGGAATTGAACCATGTCACCATCAAGAATAGGTATCCGCTACCTCGCATTGATGACCTGTTCGACCAGTTACAAGGAGCACAATTCTTTTCAAAGATCGACCTTCGTTCTGGATATCATCAGCTGAAGATTAAAACTAAGGATATTCCAAAGACTGCGTTCAGAACTCGGTACGGGCATTAAGAATTCTTAGTCATGTCTTTTGGATTGACTAATGCTCCTGCTACCTTCATGGATATGATGAACCGTGTATTCAAAGAATATTTGGATCAGTTCGTTGTTGTCTTTATTGATGACATCCTCATCTATTCCGAAAGCCGTGAAGATCATGAGCGCCATTTGAAGCTGATATTGCAAAGGCTTCGTGAAAACAAGCTATATGCCAAACTGAAGAAATGTGAGTTCTGGCTTGAGGAAGTAGCATTCCTTGGGCACGTGGTGTCAAAACATGGAGTATCTGTCGATCCGACAAAGATTGAAGTCATACAAAGTTGGGAGCAACCGAAGTCGGTAACCGAAGTACGTAGCTTTCTGGGCTTAGCTGGTTATTATCGGAGATTTATGGAAGAATTTTCTCGAATCGCTACTCCGTTAACTCAGCTGACTCGGAAACATATAAAATTCGTATGAAGTGAGGAATGCGAGAAGAGTTTCCAAGAACTTAAGAGGAGACTCATTTCGGCACCTGTTCTGACAATACCATCTGGTTCAGATGGATTTGTTATCTACAGCGATGCTTCAGGCAAAGGGTTAGGATGTGTTCTCATGCAACATGGGTGAGCTCACATATACGGCACTATTCACGAATACGGCACTATTCACCGAAAAATAAAATTTTCTTTTTTTGTCCAAGATGTCTATTATAGTTACTATCTTTGATTGTATCCATGTTTTGATCTTTATTTTTGAATTCTGCTTCACAATTGATTATTATGAAATATTATTGATCTTGGATAAACTGTTATACGAATTCCTACTATTTGTCCTCCTGTCTCACTGGATTTATTTTCTTTAAGATATTTTTCATCATTCTCAGTCCTAAATGATGATATTACTGAATATCTTTGGCCTGTAGTGCAAAGATGTATAATTACTTGATGAATATCTTTGGCCTGTAGTGCAAAGATGAACAGGTGTTGAGATGAACATGACCGACTGATGATACAAATGAATATCTTTGGCCTGTAGTGCAAAGATGAATATTTGGTTAAAGATGATTATTCATTGATGTTACAGGGATAAAATATTGATGATGGACTTTTAAACCTTAGAAGATAGTAGAATTCTTTCCCTACTTGACTCTTCTAATGGTTTGCTGTTTCCGCTGCAGTTGTTGATCTAAAACTTGTTGTCGATTATATTCTATCAGATTTTTCCCTGTTGAAGACTAACGATAATTTGTTTGTATATTATCTTAGTCATAATATTCTTTACTGGGCTAGTTGAGCTCACCCTTTTCCTTTTTGTTCCATTTTTCTTCTCAGGAGGTGAGAACATAGCAGGATCTAGTCGGGGTATGGAGTGATGGTTCTAGAAAGATGTTTTAGCTGTCCTCACTATTTCTGTAAAATAGTATTTGACTAATTGTAATGAGGACTTATTTGAGTGTGGATATTATCTAAAAAACAATATTTGTATTTAAACTCACAATATGTGTTGTCGTATTTTGCACGACAATTGTATTATTCAAGTTGTAGTTTACTTTTTGTACCATGTATTGGCGACTCAGAATGGATGTTGTATACCTATTTTGGGGGCGTCACATACGTCAATATCTGATTTCTCATAAACTGTGTTTATATTCAGATGTTGTAAATATGGCTCAGTTAGTAGAGCGCGATAACGAGTCAACGCAACCAAAAAAGTGCAATCGACAAAATGATAATACTGGTGATAACAGTCATCAAAGCGGTGACAATAAGCATGGAGGGAATCAACATGCCAGAAATGGTAACCACTTCGGTGGTAATCATGGCCAAAATAATAAGAATTGACATTTCAAGAAAAGAAGGTTCAACAATGACGTGAAGACGTCGGTACCAGCACCCGTTTCAAAAGAAGAAGAACGACCACCGGTCGTATATTTCAAATGCGGACAGGAAGGACACATCCGTCCAAACTGTACGCAGCAATCCAAAGCGTGTTTTAATTGCGGAAGAGAAGGTCACCTAGCTCGATTTTGTCGTATGGTGAAGTCAAGTCCAGATGGGATAGTGATGCCAAAGGATGTCCCAGACAAGCCAAAGCCGGTAGTTTAAGAGAGAGCATTTTTTTTCGTGACGAGGAACCTGAATAAAATTATCACGGGTATGTTAGTCATAAACTCTTGCGAAGTCTATACCGTGTTAGAAACCGGTTCTACTCACTCTTTTATTTTACCTAGTTGTGTTCAATGTTTGAACTTAACTTTGGAGAAGTTAGACTTTGATATATCTGTTTAAACTCAGTTGGGAGAAACCTTCGTTACCTCCACTATTTATAAATCTTGTTCAAATCAACACTTTCACGTTACATGTCGATCTTATCTATTTGAAAATACTTGCATTGATGTGATTTTTGAAAACGATTGGTTAACTGCTCATCATGCTTTTCGTAAGGTTGTTAGCTTTCATACTCCTAACCAACCTGTTATGCGAATTCAAAGTAACCAAACTACTAAAGTCAATCATTGTCATATCAAGCCATAAGTAAAGAGCCCTGAGCCTTTATCTGGTGACTTCCTTGTGTGGAATGTACCAAAACCAGACTTTCTGTAGGCGACGTCGTGAATGACGATGGAAAGTTGATAGGTATCAATGTGACGTGCTATCCAAGTCTTGGATGAGGGTCACAATTTTGAACGATATTTCTATTGTTAATAAATTTCCTAACGTATTCTTGAAGACTTCTTAGCCTACCCCAGAACGTGAAATTGAATTTTGTATTGACCCCAGTACAAAACCCATTTTTTAAACCCTCAAATATTTTTTCAACTAAAACGAATGTATTATGCGCCAAAGACATTGGCTCGAGCTGTTGAAGATTACGATCGTACCATTCAATATCATCGTAGAAGTGCGAACGTGGTAGCTGACGTGTTGAGTAGAAGATAGTATGCGAGTGAGATGTTGTTAACACAAAGGTGAAAGTAATATGCACACAAGCCAATCATATATGATGATAAAGCATATACTTTGTAACAATCTTACTCATTTATTAATAAAAAGTATTTATTTATTAAAGGCTTTTAATTATCTACATGATGTTGTTTTATAATATGTGATAAACCCATAGTTTTAAGCAATGATTTTAGAATAATGATGATGATCATTCTAATGAGATCTAAATTCTTAGAAAGCTTAAAACTAAAATAGTTCCCAATCGTTGGATTACTAAATTGGGGATTAGTGAATCCGGATAGATTGGTACATACGTTGCTTGCTCATTGGATGAGGATGATTGATCTCATAATCATTTGTGTGGAGACACTAAAGCAAGTATGTAGGTGCTTATTAGAGAATAAGTTCACTGAACGTGGCTCGCTAAGGAATACCTAATGGAGTTTTACTTGCCTGTCAATAGGAATTCCTGTAGTGATAGTAGTACAAGTGATCCTTGAATTTGAGATCATCATAATATCTTGTGTATGATGAGTTATACTTTGACTTATTCCTTAAGACCCTTAGGGTATATCAAAGGGTATGCTTGGGTATAATAAGTTATACATGGAGATAATGTATGATCAATAAAGAATCTACCGCTTCTAGTAAAAGAAGAGAAATGTCCTATGTGATTCGATAAATGACAACCCAGTAGTCCTTGGCCAAGGCAGAATGAAATTAGAAAGGAGTTTCTAATTTGTATTATTTGGAGTTGTGCATTTAAGAGTCGAAATACATATAATTAAATAAAATAAGACTTGACAGTAATTCCATGTCTTATATTTAATTGGGACATTGAATGGTGGAAGGATTGAATTGTACGGTAACTATTTACTCAAAGGTTCTTTTATGATTAATGTTGAAATCTATATTATCTGGAAAGTCGTTGATCGCTAGGGAGGCTTATCCCTATTGTAGAATAAATATTATTTATTTAAATAAATTAATTATTTAATTTATTTATTTAAATAAGATTAGAATTGTTCTAATTGATTTATTCACAACCGGTTTAATATGGAGAACCTAAAGGGTCACACCATAAAAGGAAGAATAATTATTTAAGAAGTTAATGGCATAATCGTAATAATATGTTAAGTATATTTAATTTAATCTATGGTGATAGAATAAATTAAATAGCTTAACATTTATTATTTAATATTTTAGAAATATTAAATATAAAATAATAAGAGGAGTCTTATTAATATTATTATAATTATTATTATTTTAATTTCTAAAAGAGTTTAGGAATTAATTTAATATAAGTACTCTCATTTATTCCTAATAGGATTAGGAGGAAAAATTAGTTAAAGGAGTTTAATTAATTATCCCTAATAAGATTAGGGAGCTCATTTAATTAAAAGAGTTTAATTAAATAATACCTTATTTTAATAGGGTTACTTGATATCTTTATAAGAGGAGTCTTATATCAGATATCATACATACGTTATTCCAATGGTTGGAGAGTACGCTCTTTTCTATAGAGATAGAAAAAATTAGGATTTTGTCAAACACTCATCTTCTTGGATCTTTCTTCTTCCTTGGTGGATCACCTCTAGAGGCCAAACACTTGGGTGGCTAACGTTGATCAAAGGAAGGAACCAAACCCGGTGGATTCAAGTTGGACGCGAAAAGGATTGGAGGTGAACTTGTACCTGAGGAAGCTCGGATCTTCAAGGGTATGATTCTTGTTCTTTCTTTTTCGTTTAATTAATAATTGAACATAAAGGGTGATCCGGGTATATGGTTTGTAAAATTTTAAACTCTGATTTTTTCACGTTTCCGTTATTTTGTGCAATTTGATTGCGTTCATGAATATTACAAACCTAACAGTGGCATCAGAGCCAAACCTTTATGCGAATTATTAATTATTTTGATTTGATAGGTATATTGATATGTGTTTAGAATAATTTAATTGGGCATAATTTTGTTGTATAAAATTTATTAAAAAAAAATGCAACGTAATCAATTCCGAAATCTTTTATACTGCGGACTGCTGAAAAAGGATGTTTGATTCCACGTGGTTAAGTTTTTTTTTTTATTCTGGAGCAAGGTTACTTAATATATATGTATATATATATTCTTAACTAAATAATCATGTTCCAGGTGTATTTCAAGGCTTAGTCTTCGGTAATCATTTGAATGCCATCACATGTTTATGATTAACGTGGGCAAGTTCTTCTTTTTTTTTTCGGTTGAATATATATTATATATATGGTATATATATAATATATTATTAATTATTTTATTATTAAAATAAAAAAAAATTATTTTAATTTTAAAATAAAAAGTTTATTTTAATCTTAAAATAAAAAGATTTTTTTTTATTTTAAAATTGAATTTCATGCTAACTAATTAGAGTTGGAATTGGATTCCATGATAACTAATTGGAATTGAAATTGGATTCTATGTTTCCTTAAATAAAAGAGTTTATTTAGATATGAAATAAGATTTCATATTATTCAAAATAAAAGAGTTTATTTGTGAATAGGAAGAGAATCCGTGTTTCCTTAAATAAAGGAGTTTATTTAGATATGAAATAAGATTTCATATTATTCAAAATAAAAGAGTTTATTTGTAAATAGGAAAGAGAATCCGTGTTTCCTTTAATAAAGGAGTTTTTTTTTACTTGGAATTGGATTTCATTATTAATTAAAATAAAGGAGTTTATTAAAGATTTTGATTAAAATAAAATAATTTATTTTATTCAAAATTGGATAAATTAAAATAAAAGAGTTTATTTTGATTTAAATTTGGATTAAAATAAAGGAGTTTATTTTGATTCAAAATTAGATTTTATACTAACTAAATTTGCTCATTAAATGATATCAATATATATATTGAATATTTATTATTCATGAGATGAATATTATTTATTGATGCATATGGTGATGTGTATGATAATAAATGGGATTGATTATGGACTATTGACCAATGTGATTGGATTTTATTTTAGTTAGATGCATGAATGTATGAGTTTTATTAAATGGGGTCTGCGTACCTCGTCTTCTCTAATTTTTTCTTAATGTAAATTCTATCTCCCTCCTATGTACTTCCCCTTGACTGCTGATCAAGGTTTCTATTTATTTTAAATAAGTTCTGTAATAGGAATAGTTAGAATTAAATTTTGAAGAATTGGAGATCAAGGAGCAAGGAGCGCGTGAAGACCCGTTTGTAATGGAGCCCGGGTTTAAATGTAATAGTTATATTTAAATATTAATTCTTGCACCCCTAGGGTTTGATCTTTTGGTTCACTTGGTGGCTCTAGTGAACCAAACTAGAATAAAAGTCCATAATCAATCTGGGTAGAATATAGTATTCTATATGTGCATGCTTATACTATATATATTATATATTATGCAAACATGTTTCGCATATTAATTAATATGACGCGTATTTTATATATATATGTGTATGCGCGCTTAACAAGATGAGACCATTTAATAACAAACCCCTCATATATTTTATATTAAGTCCTAAGCGTTCAAAGATATTTAGAATATCGAACGTCGCCTTCTAGCATGATAAAATTAATAGAGTATTAAATATTTAATATGAGTTTGTTGTGTCACCACAAGGCAAATATTAAGTATTTAAGATGTTAATTTATCACATTTGATACTTATAAAGAAAATTGAACAGTATTGTTTTGTTGTGTCACCACAAGGACGATATTTTTCTTTTTTGAATATATGGAGTGCGAGGTTGGACTTAACTTGGATAATTTTGATTCGGATGTGCCACCACTTGATCAAAATAATCTAAGAGGCAAAATACAAGGAGTTGCATAGTTGATGTAATTGACAAGAGTTGTCTACCTATTTATTTATATATAGTTTGTTGTGTCACCACAAGGCTATATACATTTGAAATGAGATCCATATTCTCACTAGCAAATCTTTAATTAGATTTTGCCGAACTATATAAGTGAGGGTAATATAGTTTGATGAAAATAGTGGGAGATACCAATTTAAAACAAGACCTAAAGTATTTTGGTAATTAATAAAAGAATGTATGCTAAAATGTTGTTAATTACAAATTCATTTATAGAATTTTACAATGTCTAAATTACTATCTCTGCGAAGCATATTAGATGCTATTTAACCGGACCGTATTAAACGGATTGGTTAAGGAATTTGAGAATAGTTCTCATGGCTGAAAAGCTATCTTATGTCCTTAATACGCATATCCCTACAATGGTTGCAGACAATGCCTCTGAGGAAGATATTGCTACTTTTAGAAAGTGACAAGATGATGCATAGTTGGCTCAATGCATCATGCTCGCATTCATGAGTAACGAGCTTCAGCATCAGCATGAAACTATGGATGCTCCTACTATATTCCTGCACATCAAGTAGTTGATGGTGAGGAAAGTAGGACTGATAAATATCAGATATCTAAGGAGCTCTTCCGATCTAGAATGACCAATGACAGTACAGTACAGACACATGTCCTAAACATGATCAATATGATTGAACAATTAGGACAATGAGTTTTGTCATGGATGGAGAGTTGAGCCAAGATTTGATCTTACACTCACTCCCGGACTCCTTTCACAATTGTTGTGAATTTTTCATATGAACAAGCTAGATATCAGCCTCGCTGATTTGCTTAACATGTTGAAAAATATTAAGAGTCACTTTCCAACCAATAAAGACCTTGTCTTACTGGTAGGAGCCAAAGGATCTTCTGAAAAGAAGAACGATTCAAAGAAGGTAAATAGAAAGGAAAAAACAAAGGATAATAAGAACAAAACTGATACGGATAGCAAAGGAGTTTGCTTCCACTGCAATAAGCCTGGACACTGGAAAGAAACTGCGAGAAGAATCTTGCAGAGGCTAACCAAAGAAGCTTATTGAAGTTTCGGTTATAAATACAAATTTGTTCATGATTGAAATAAATTTTGCTTTAAGTCAAGGTTCTACTTGTGTATTGGATACCGACTTTGGTTATCATAAATATAGATTTATGAAGGGACCAAGTAGAAATGGAAAGCTAAACAAATATAAGTAATCCTATGTACGGGAAATGTAGCAAAGGTTGCCACATTAGCCATAGAAACTTATAGTTTAGCAATGCCTACGGGCAAATCTATTAAGTCTATAAGTTGATATTGTATTTCAGTTCTTGTTAGAAATATTATTTCTATTTTGTTGTTGGACAATGAAATCTTTGGTATTATATTTAAGAACAATTCTTGTTCTATTTATAATAACAATATTTTGTATAGAACTGGAATATTACTTAATAGATTTTGTATGCTTGACTTATGTTAAAAATTATTTTGCAAATTGAACAAACTAGTATAAAAAAAGGAGATGATCATTCAAAGAGTTGAATGTGTGTATTTGCAGAAATATAAGTGTGAATTATTTGAAAGGTTCAAAGAATTCAGAAATGAAATAAATTGGCTAAGTATTAGGATTCTTTGATCGAATCAAGAAAGGAATACTTGTGCAATAAGTTTCTAGATCATCTCAAATGGTTTTCTCATAATGGACGCCTTCTAATGCACAATAATTGATTGATGTATCTGAAAGGAAAAATTATACCTTGTTGGACTTGGTACGGTCCATAATGATTTTACCGACATTCCAGTATCCTTCTGGGGTCATGTCCTAGAAATGGCTGCATATCTACGAAAAGGTAACCTCAAAAATCCAGCCCCAAGACTCCATAAAAGTTATGGATAAGGAGGATTCCTGATCTTAAGTATGTTAAGATAAGGGGTTGTCCAACTTATGTGAAAAGGTTTCAAAGGATAAGCTTGGGACAAGATTTGACAAGTGTCAATTTGTTGGACATCCTAAAGTAAGTTTAGGGTATATGTTCTATAATCCTACTTAGAAAAAGGTGTTTGTTGCAAAATACACTGCCTTCTAAGATAAAGTTGTTTATCATTGAAGGGGCTAGTGGGAGGATAATAGAATGTTGAAGAGTTCAAGAACCACAAAACACTATAAGTCAAATAAGAGAAACCTGTAGATAGACCTATTGTACCACAACTGAATCGTAAATCTGGATCAGTACCGAAGATACCTAGGAGGTATAGATTCATCATAGATGATGATGATGAGGTACACAACATAGAAGATAATGATCCAGTTACATACGATGAGGTAAGAGTTCTAGTGTGTACAAAAGGGTCAGTGGGAGTGATGTGACATTCCTAGTATTATATGTTGATATACTACGGATAAGGAATGATATATCAATGCTACAATCAGTAAAGATAAAGTTGTCTAAACATTCCTCCATGAATGATTTGGGAAGAGTATCTTAATTGGGGATACAAATCTATATATATAGATTTAAAAGGATGCTCGACTTAACCCATGGAACGTATATTCATTTGATGCTAAAGTTGTTTAGCATGGCAAACTCCATCAGATGTCTCATGTTGTTGAGACATGGAGTGTATCTCTCTTAATAGTCCCCATAGACTCCAAAAGAAAGATCGCATGAGTAACTATCATGTATGCAATGAAATGTACGAGACCTGATGTTGATCAGTCATATTCTGGAGAAGTTCACTATGAGACAGTGGAAAATATCTTACAGTACTTAACCGGCACTAAAGATGTGATAATACATGGTGGGTCTGAATTAAAACTAGAGGGTTAACAGACTCAAGTTTTTTAGACAGACCAAGACAATAGAAAATTCACTTTAAGGTAAAGCGTTACCTTGAGCAATGGTGCAGTGAATTGGAAAGGTTCCAAACAGCAAAGAGTTGTTAGTTTAGTGATAAAGACAAAGTACATAGCTGTAAATGAAGCTGCAAGTTGATTGTTTGGATGAAAAGTTCATTACAGAGCTAGGAATAGTTCCTAAGTCTCATCTTGGATCGAAACATGTGTTGCAGCACTTTCATTTGATTAAAGAATCATTGAAAGATGGGAAATCACTATAGAGATAGTGGACTCTCAGGAACAACATTACATATCCATTAACTAAAGCTTATCCAACAGCAAGATAATCGTCACTTAGAGAAGAAGAGTATGAGATACCATGACGATTGGCTTTAGTGCAAGTGGGAGATTGAAAGTAATATGCACACAAGCCAATCATATATGATGATAAAGCATATACTTTGTAACAGTCTTATTCATTTATTAATAAAAAGTATTTATTTATTAAAGGCTTTTAATTATCTACATGATGCTGTTTTATAATATGTGATAAACCCATAGTTTTAAGCAATGATTTTAGAATAATGATGATGATCATTCTAATGAGATCTAAATTCTTAGAAAGCTTAAAACTAAAATAGTTCCCAATCATTGGATTACTAAATTGGGGATTAGTGAATCCGGATAGATTGGTACATACGTTGCTTGCTCATTGGATGAGGATGATTGATCTCATAATTATTTGTGTGGAGACACTAAAGCAAGTATGTAGGTGCTTATTAGAGAATAAGTTCACTGAACGTGGCTCGCTAAGGAATACCTAATGGAGTTTTACTTGCCTGTCAATAGGAATTCCTGTAGTGATAGTAGTACAAGTGATCCTTGAACTTGAGATCATCATAGTATCTTGTGTATGATGAGTTATACTTTGACTTATTCCTGAAGACCCTTAGGGTATATCAAAGGGTATGCTTGGGTATAATAAGTTATACATGGAGATAATGTATGATCAATAAAGAATCTACCGCTTCTAGTAAAAGAAGAGAAATGTCCTATGTGATTCGATAAATGACAACCCAGTAGTCCTTGGCCAAGGCAGAATGAAATTAGAAAGGAGTTTCTAATTTGTATTATTTGGAGTTGTGCATTTAAGAGTCGAAATACATATAATTAAATAAAATAAGACTTGACAGTAATTACATGTCTTATATTTAATTGGGACATTGAATGGTGGAAGGATTGAATTGTACGGTAACTATTTACTCAAAGGTTCTTTTATGATTAATGTTGAAATCTATATTATCTGGAAAGTCGTTGATCGCTAGGGAGGCTTATCCCTATTGTAGAATAAATATTATTTATTTAAATAAATTAATTATTTAATTTATTTATTTAAATAAGATTAGAATTATTCTAATTGATTTATTCACAACCGGTTTAATATGGAGAACCTAAAGGGTCACACCATAAAAGGAAGAATAATTATTTAAGAAGTTAATGGCATAATCGTAATAATATGTTAAGTATATTTAATTTAATCTATGGTGATAGAATAAATTAAATAGCTTAACATTTATTATTTAATATTTTAGAAATATTAAATATAAAATAATAAGAGGAGTCTTATTAATATTATTATAATTATTATTATTTTAATTTCTAAAAGAGTTTAGGAATTAATTTAATATAAGTACTCTCATTTATTCCTAATAGGATTAGGAGGAAAAATTAGTTAAAGGAGTTTAATTAATTATCCCTAATAAGATTAGGGAGCTCATTTAATTAAAAGAGTTTAATTAAATAATACCTTATTTTAATAGGGTTACTTGATATCTTTATAAGAGGAGTCTTATATCAGATATCATACATACGTTATTCCAATGGTTGGAGAGTACGCTCTTTTCTATAGAGATAGAAAAAATTAGGGTTTTGTCAAACACTCATCTTCTTGGATCTTTCTTCTTCCTTGGTGGATCACCTCTAGAGGCCAAACACTTGGGTGGCTAACGTTGATCAAAGGAAAGAACCAAACCCGGTGGATTCAAGTTGGACGCGAAAAGGATTGGAGGTGAACTTGTACCTGAGGAAGCTCGGATCTTCAAGGGTATGATTCTTGTTCTTTCTTTTTCGTTTAATTAATAATTGGACATAAAGGGTGATCCGGGTATATGGTTTGTAAAATTTTAAACTCTGATTTTTTCACGTTTTTGCTATTTTGTGCAATTTGATTGCGTTCATGAATATTACAAACCTAACAAAAGGCCCATTTCATACGACTTTCAAATGATGAAGATAGAGTTAAAGACTCTAGGGACCCACGTGAAGATAACGAATATACGATTAGAATCAACTTTAATCGATAAAGTTAAAGTCGTGTAAGCCACGGACCCAGAGCTGATGAATACTAAGAAGAAGGTTCAAGAGGGCGTTATTCTAGAAGCAAGAATCGATGAAGAGAGGAAATCTCAACCCTCGATTTAATTGGCCCATTTGAAATCCTCGATCAAGTAGGAACTGTGGCTTATAGACTCGTTTTACCGCCAAGTATGTCGCGTGTTCATAATATTTTTTTAACGTATTGATGTTACGTAAATATGTGGATGACCCGAACCACATTATTGATTTAGAACCGGACGAGATAGCGGATAATTTAACGTATGAAGATGTACCTGTTAAAATTCTGGAATGTATTCAACACTCAAAGGTTATACCTCAAGAGTTAAAATATGACGAAGTGTCCTCATCTGTTCGGCATACCAGGTACGTACGAAAATTTCGAGGGCGAAATTTCATAAGGAGGGGAGATTGTGAAACCCCAGATTTTATGAATAAAGATTTAATTTTTTCGAAATATTTTTAAATATTATGGTGTGAATTTGAGATAATGTTATAGTTGTGGGTAGTATTTATAAATTTTACAAAGTATGCAAGTTGTTGTATTATATTCGATTGGTTGGAGAATATTATTTTTATCGGGGAATATTCGTACGACGGCATAATTATTGGTGGACCCCACAACGGAATTATTGTCAGATAGAGAAAACGACAAAAATATTTTATTAAAAATAACGGTGGAAGTTTTACCTTTAATACTAGTGAACTACTCGATAGTAAAAGTACAGTAATACGTGTAGTTGCATAGTAGCACACGGTATTGATTATTAATGCTTATGTGAGAAGTCACTCAGTTTGATTCAATTATTGTCAATTAATAATATGAATTATTTAGCGATAATGAAGTTTTGTTTTATTCGTATTATTTACGTAATAAAATAGAAACATCTTTTTATATAAAACAGAATACTTTATTAAAGTTATTCTATAAATAGAATAAATTATATTTTATTTAAAAGATTTTTTTTTAAATATGGACCGTCAGATTGAAGTAAATCAATCTGGACCGTTCATGAATTAGTTACTATGCATTCTATTTTTCTATAAATAGAAGCTCATTCCTTCATTATTTTCTTACGAATTCACTGAAACTCTAGAGAGAAAAACTATAGAGAGAGTTCTTCTTCTATAATCTTGTGCGTATTTATTTAGAGTTTAAGAAAGCTTTGAGCGTAGTACAAGTTTTCTTCGAGTATATCATCGCCCTACCAGTTGGAATACTCTTCTTTCAATGGTAAGGGATATTATTTGTTATACTCGTAAAGGGTATTCTTTCCTTCTTATTCATGAAGAGAACTTCTGTTATTCCATTCTTTATTATTCTGTTGGAATAACCTGTGTAAGACCCCGAATTTTATGAAATAAAAGTATTCAATTTTTCTTATAATTACTATTCAGTAAATGGTTAAATTGATAAAAGTTTAAAGTTATGGGTGAAATGTGAATTTTTTTTCAAAATAAGCAAGTGGTTATAAAATAATCATTATTGTCGAGGAATATTCGTTTGGTCGTGGAATATTCTTTCTGTCGGGGAATATTCGCACGACGGCGCAGCTATTTGTGGGCCCCATAACGAATAACTGTCGGGTGAAGAAAACGATAAATTTGAGTTTTTACAAATAACAGCGTAGTTGTTACCGTTAACACTGTTGGAATACCCGGTGGTTAAAATACAGTAATACGCGTTATTGCACAGTAGCACACGGTATTGCATAGTATTTTTGAAATTATTAATTCTTACGTAAGAAGGCACTACTCAATAATTGTTACAGTAATTACTGTTCAATATTTTATTTTATTGATTCAATAATTGCTACGTTGAAATTTTATATTATTGTTGTTCAATAATTGTCACTGCACAGTATTTCCCATTATCATATCAATAATTCATATTATTTGAATAATATTATTAGATAACATTATTGGCAATGTCTAGAAAGTTCTGTCTAAGGAGAGGTTTGGTCACCTAATTGCGCGCCAGTAAGGAAAAATTCTTATTGGAAAGCCCCCTCTTTCTTGGGAACGGCCTGGTTGTCATAAATGTAATTCTGTAATATTATTTATGAATAATTAATTATTGATTCATATGATAAGGAAATATTTATTTTATGTGGATATAAACGAGGGATATATTTTAGTGGTTAAAAATGAAGGAGTTAATGTTGAGGTTTTTATCAGTATTTTTGTCGGAATGGAGGTATTAAAAATCAGGATTTTTGAGATATTTTGCGGAGGTTATAATTTTTAATCCGACCGTTGGATCGTGGTAATTTTTGAATATGTTATACATATATAAGTTGAGTATATGCCCACAAATTTTGAACCGTTAAAAATGAACGTATGATTTATTATGAATTTTACAAGATGACTGGTTCAGAAATTGTTGAATTTTCAGAGTTTATCATTTTGATGCAAAATTCTAGAATTGGTGGGCCCCACTTGTGGTTGGTGAAGAAATGTGCTGAATTATATTTCAAATGTGATGGGTGAAAATAGTAGCAGGTAAAGCCATCAGGTTGCAGGTCAAGCCTGCTAAAATTTTCCTATAAATAGAGGGCTAAGTTAGAATTAAAAATCACACCAGAAACAAGTTTTCTCTCTTTCTCTTTCTAGATTATTGAGTGTATTTTGTGAGTATTTAGATACTTGGTGAGTTGATATTCATCAGTGCAAGTTTTCTTCAGCGTCATATCCGATATCCAGTCAAAAGTGCTGCTCTTTTGAGGTAAGGGATAGTAAGGGATAGTAAGGGATTTTAAGGGTTGTTATATTTTCCAGTTTCGTAATTTTTCTGACCTTCAAAAATTCTGAAAAAATTTAAAATGATATTTTGATGAGTTTTCTTGATTGTGTCCAAAAATGGTGATTTTTGGATGTATAGATTAAGAGTTATGAATTTTATGAGAAAAGACTATTTTAAAAGTAACTGCTTATAACTCCTTGTGGTTAACTCCAAAATTGATAAAAAATTTATTGAGAGTACATGTATATGATAGGAGTATACTCTGTAAATTTTAGAATTTTTAGATAAAAGTACAATTTATGATAAATGTCTAAATATTCGGCTGTTTTGGCCATATAAAAAATAGTAAATGAGTTTTAAAAATTCTGAGAAAAATATATGTTCACCATGGGACTATATTATGCTAAATCTCAGAAAAGAAATATTTTTGGAACTAGTTTGTTATTTTTCATGAAAATAGACTAGTTATGAGTAAATGAATTAAATATGTTATGTGAAGTAAGAAAATTGGAAAATAGGATTTTATGGCTTGAGAATCCTATATGAGGTATATGCAGATTTTTTATGAGGGTTTTGGTTATTGATGATGAAATCTTAAGAGTTGGCATTTTATGATGATTAAATGCATTATTTAGTAAAGTGTAAATAATTCAAATAAATTGTTTATAAATTTAAGAAATGTTATTATTTCAATATCATTATACCGAAAATATTGGTATGAATTTTATTTTGAAATTTCTACCTTTTTGTGTCGGGGTTACTATTCATGAGTTACTATTCACGAGTTACTATTCACGGAAAAATTGATTTCTTTTTCTAACCAAATTTTAGTTGATTTATGAATATTACTCTTGAGATTAAAACTATATGTTGATCATATTATTTTTATTATTATATATAATATTTTTATAACCCTAATGGTGATATTTCTCTTTGACTTGAGTGTAAAGATGGGTAGATTTTTGGTATGATCATGACTATGGGTTCTCTTTGGCCAGTAGTGCAAAGTTGAATTATTGACTAGTATGATCATGACCATTGAATTTATAATTGAATATTTTCAGCTTAAGTGCAAAGTTGAAATGATCAACATGGTTATAATTATTGTTTATAAAAATGATTATATATTTCTTTGAGATATTAATATATTTGGCCTGTAGTGCGAATATGAACTGTTGATGAATATATTTGGCTTGTTGTGCAAATATGAACTGTTGAGGAATATCTTTGGTTTGTAGTGCAAAGATGAATTGTTGATGAATATCTTTGGCCGTAGTGCAAAGATGACCTGATGTTGAATATCTTTGGTCAGTAGTGCAAAGATGAATTGGTGACGAATATCTTTGGACCGTAGTGCAAAGATGAAGTTATTAGTATGATTATGAACAGCAACTGTGATTTGGTATAACCATGATCTTTGATGTTTCAGGTAAAGACATGTGATGAAAATTATCTTCGTCCTAGGTGCGAAAAGAAATTTAGAATCACAATTATGATTATGAGTTATTCATATGTTTGTGGACCAAAACTGTTGATTGATGTTACAGGGATAAAATATTGTTGGTGGATTTTTAACATGGAGAAGATAATAGACTCTATAGTCTATTTGACTCTTCTAATGGATTGCTCGTTCCGCTGCAACTATGGTTGAAATTTTTATCATTTACCATATGTTCTAAATCTCTGATTTATTATTGATGAAGGCTATTGATAATTTAATTATCTTTATACATGATATTCTTTACTGAGCTAGTTGTGCTCACCCTTTTGCTTCACAATTCCTTTCAGGCAATAATAAGAGTGTAGCTGGGTCGAGCGAGGGTAACGGAAAAATAGAACGGTGGTCTCTAGCTGTGGATGTTCTCCCGAAGCAGTATAGAAAAGTTCATTTAGTAGTTTTATTTGGTGAATCCAATAGGGTAAGGTGTACCCAACGTTGGAAGGGTGGTTTGCCACTATCATACAAGATGTCTAACGACATACAACCCCGTGTCATCATAAGACAGGGATGTGCTCATCCACTTGCTGAGTATATATACGAGCACTACCTATATAATCTTGGTGTTTGTTTGAAGTATAATTCTCAATTAGAGACAGTAGAGATAATGATATGTCAAGAGAAGACTCACCATTGGGAAAAATATGATAGTAATCTTCTCGTTTTTATTTGGGATCTATTGGGTCAACCAAGAATAATTATGTGGCCATATGATATCTATCATAACCTAGACGCATGGCCTCCCATGTACGAAGGTTTCCTTGAGCACTTCCCAAAGATTCTAATTTTTAAAACAGTTTTTGACTATACCTTTATGTAAGGTGTCATTGTGAGGTGATGTCCACGGTTGGAACATGATTCATATTTGGTATATATTTGTATCCAAACTCACAGCATATGTGTTGTTGTATTTTGCACGACAATTATTGTAATAAAATTATAGTTGTTTTCTGTACCATGTATTTGACGACTCAGAATAGGTTGGATGGAATGGACCTATTTTGAGGTTGTCACAACCTGTATACGCGGACTACCCTATACTTGGTGAAATTCTTCTGTTATTCTATTTTTTATTATTATGTTGGAATAACCTGTTTATGCGAAGTACCGCATACATGGTGAAATTCTTCTATTATTCCGTTCTTTATTATTCTGTAGAAATATCCTGTCTGTGCGTTTACACCGGACCTGGTTTCATTCATTATTATTCTGTCGAAATATCTTGTCTGTTCGTTTACGCCGGACCTGGTTCAATTAATTATTATTCTGTCGGAATATCTTGTCTGTGCGTTTTACGCCGGACCTGGTTCCGTTATTTATTATTCTGTTGGAATAACCTGCCTGTGCGGTCTATCGCATGCATGGTGATTTATTTTGTTATTCCATTCTTTATTATACTCAGTTGGTTAAAACTTTGACTTCTATACGCCATGAAATTAGTGGAATATCCTTGATATTTGCGCTTCATCCAGTATCTTTTTATAGAAATATTCTTCTGAACATTATTAAATTTTACTCTACAAAGCAGTATCATGTTGACAATTTGGACGTTATCAGTTCCTAGATAAATTAATTCTTGAACTTGTTTTATTGAATTCTTATATCATTGTCATCATCCTCATGCTTATATTATGTTGAAAGTCATCTGTGGCTTGTAGTGCATAGATGGACTTGGTATGATTATGACCAAGGATTATTCAGTATAATCATAACCGTAATGTTACAAATGATGTGGAAAAAAAGTCTTCATTGGCCCGTAGTGCATTGATGGATAGTTTTTGGATGGCTAAGGATTCTCTTTGGCCGTAATGCAAAGATGAATTATTTTATAGCATGATCAGGACCGTTGATGAAAACATGATTATCTTTAGCCGTAGTGCATGGATAATTCGTAATAATATCCTTGGCCGTAGTGCAGGGGTGATTCGATGATGTGGATTTTTTTTATTAAGCTGAGTCTCAGCGATAAAAGTCATTAAAAACCTTTTAAATCATAAAAGATAGTAGATTTTATTCTCTACTTGACTCTTTTAATGGATTGCTTGATCCGCTGCAGTTAAACTTGATGTCTATTACATTTTATCAGTTTAACATTGTTGAAGACTAATGATAATTTATTCTGCATTATCTTAGTCATAATATTTCTTACTGGGCTAGTTGAGTTCACCCTTTCTTTCACTGTTCTCTTCAGGAAATGAGAATATAGTTGGATGAGTCGGAAAACGGAGTGATGGTCCTAGATGATAGCATTAGTAGTCCTTACTATTCTATGTAATAGTGTGATAATAATTGTAATGAGGACTCCTTTTGAGTATGGATACTTTCTAGAAGACAATATTTGTATTCAAACTCACAGTTTATGTTCTGTCGTATTGTACACTACAGTTGTATTATTAAGTTGTATTTGAATTCTGTACCATGTATCTTGCGACTCAAGATGGGTGATGTATACATAATTTTGGGGGCGTCACACTATTCACCTATACGGTATTATTCACGTATACGACACTATTTACGAGTACTATTCACGAAGTATGATTTTTCTTGTGGAATTTTTATCTTTTCGTGTCGGGATTACTATTCACGTATACGACACTATTCACAAAAAAAAAAAATTATCCAAGATATCTATTATGGTTACTATCTTTGATTGTATCCATGTTTCGATCTTCATTCTTGAATTTCACTTCACTATGATTTATTATGGAGTATTTTTTAACTTGGATTAAATTATTCTAAAGTACGAATCCCTAATTTTTATCTTTTTATCTCACTCGATTCGTTTCTTTACAATATTTTTCACCATTCTCAGTCTTAAATGATGATATAACTAAATATATTTGGCCTGTAGTGCAAAGATGAATGATTACCAGATGAATATCTTTAGCCCGTAGTGCAAAGATGAACAGGTGTTGAGATGAACATGATCAACTGGTGATACAAATAAATATCTTTGGCCTGTAGTGCAAATATGAATATTTGATTCAAAATGTATATTGATTGATAGTACAAGGATAAAATATTGATGATGGACTTTTAAATTCATAGATGATAGTAGATTTTCATTCTCTACTTAACTCTTCTAATGAAATATTATTTTCGCTGCGAATATTGATCTAAAACTTGTTGTTCATTATATTTTATTTGATTTATTGAAAGCTAACGATAATTTGTTGTACATTATCTTAGTCATAATATTCTTTACTGAGCTTGTTGAGCTTACCCTTTTTCTTTTTGTTCCATTTTTCTTCTCAAGAGACAAGAATATAGCGGGAACTAGTCGGGGTGTGGAGTGATGTTTTCAATCAATTTTTTTAGCAGTACTCACTATTTTATAAAATAGTATTGCAATAATTGTAATGATGATTTATTTGAGTTTGAATACTGTCTAGAAGATAATATTTATATTTAAACTCACAACATATGTGTTGTCGTATTTTGTACGATAATTGTAATAATGAAGTTATAATTATTTTTCTGTATCATGTATTTAACGACTCAAAATGAATGATGTATACTTATTTTAAGGGCGTCACGATTCCAACCAACTACCTCGTAGGAGAAAGAAAAAATTAGCTAAATTATACGAAATTGATTACGAATGCGCAAGAATCTTGTATTTCATACGCATATGAAGGATTAGCACAGTGTGTGTTGATAGAATTATCAACTTTAGATAGTGGTGAAATACAGATGCCAATAAACCCTCAACTTAATCCAACAGCCCGTCTCTTCCACGTCCCATCTTTCTTTTCCATATCCAACGCAACCATAAAAAGAATTTCTTGCGTCTAAGAATATTTTTCTAAATAGGCGAATAATAACTGAAAACCAATTCATTCATCAATCAGCAAAAGATAATAATAGTAAAGCTCCTTCAGCAGTTGAAACTGAGAATAATATTTTGACTTGCCGAAAACCCAACAAACATCCGATGAAATAACTCAGCAGCAGCTTCTGGGTTAGCGGCCGGTGGCTTCCAACCTCCTTGGCAAAAGTTCAAATGAAGTAAGAGGCCGTTAGGAGGTTATTACCACAGTGTATGTATACGATTCATATAATCTAGTTAATTTTTTGATACGCGTCTTTTTATGGCAAAGTATTGTCAGAATGACAAAAAAGAATAGAATTGTTATTTTTAAATATATAAATGTATTGATCGACCATTTTTTAATTTTGAATATTAAATTAATTCTTGTCCAAACTTGAATAGACAATTTTATCATTTGTCAAAAAAAAAAAAAGCAATTAAGACGAGTAAATCTGAAGTGTGAGAGTATTTTCTAACTTGATCAATTAAGACAAGTAATTTGTTGGTAATTTACAAATAGCATGTCGCCATAATTGTTAGCCTACTTGATCACATTACCTTTTGATTAATCATGCAATAAAGCGGCCAAACTATATTTTTTTCTTTTTTTATGGATAGGGAAAAGTGTCAAATTTCAACTTTAGTCGTGTGATTGTTGGCCTAACGTTAACTCTTGCTTTGTGATTTTTATGAGATAAGGGTTCGATTTTTAGGCGTGGGAATGTGATGTGTATGGAAAATAGTAAAAAAAAAATAAAAAATTCAAATAAATTTCACAGCACTGGCTATGAGCCTAGCAGAGTAGCCTCTGTTGAGAGCTGAATGAAATTTGGGCCAGGTGGGGGCGTCCCTCCTTACAAAGTCAAGCTTAGGCACACTAACCAACGTATTCTCTCATCTCCATCACTCTCAATAAATAACACCTTCACTACGTAAGTAGTACTCCTACTTGACATCCATAATACTCTCTTCTTCCTTCCTAAACCATTATCGTTTTAAAAAAAAAATTATTCTAAAAAATTTATCGTTTATAAGAAGAATAAATTATTTATTATTTTATATTACCCCTATCTTCTATTATTATCTCAATAAATTATTTCTCTTATATTAATAATTTTTAACTTTTCGTAAAGAGATAGTAATAGAATTTTAAATAAATTTTACTTCATAAATGATATTTTCTTAATCCATATGTCAAAATCTTAAACAACAATCTTTGAACGAAGGGAGTAATGAGAAATAATTTAATTTAAATTTGATCGGAAAAGTACAATAACGATTTAGATTCATTTTAATTATTACTCTCTCTATCCTTAATTATTTGACGTTTTAAAGGTGGACACAAGAATTAAGATAATGATTGAAAAGCATTAAATATAGTACTCAATTATCTATAATACCCTTAAATCTTTTATTGGGATAAAGAGAGTTTTATTGAGATAAGGAGAGAGAAAGAGTTTAAAGTATCAACAAAATAGACATAGTAATAAGGGGTAATTTTAGAAATATTGTCATTAATTCTCATAGATTTGAACAAACGTCAAATAATTAGGAATAAATGAAAAACTCTAAAAAGTCAAATAATTAGGAACGGAGAGAGTAATAATTTGGACGGATAAGTACAATAACAGTTTTGATTCATTCTAATTTTTAGTTTGTTGAAACAGAAAGAGAGGGAAAATTTCGTTACGCCGTGCCTTTAGACACGTATAATTACTAGTGTATCACAAACTTCGACCATATATATTTATATATAAAATAAATAATAATTATTTTTTTATTTTATCACATAAATTTTATGTTGGTCAAAATTTAATTTCTCAAAATGAGTTTACGGATCTTGTAGTTAGCTATGAAAAATTATTGATTAATAATCTATTCGTTTTTTTAAAATATCGTTTTTGTCTCTTAATATTTATCATCGTTTGAAAATTTTTATTGAGCATTAATTATTTAATTTTTAATATTAAATATAATTTTGATTTTTTCACTCTATTTAATAAATAACACATTCTTTTTTCAATATAAAAACAATATTAACATTTAAAGTTATTTTTAGCTAAGAAATATAGTATTACTTATTTTTCTTAATATGTATGTTTATTTTTAAAAAGACAAATGACTTAAATATCGACTTATTTTATAATAATAAATATAAACAAACTAAGTCGATATTTAAGTCATTTGTCTTTTAAAAAATAGACACACATATTTAGAAAAATTATTAATACTGTGTTTCTTTTGTTAAAAATAATTTTAAATAAATAGTCTCTAATAAAGTGATCTTATTATTCCACGTCAGGATCTACGTGTTGACGCGTCACATTGGCCCCATTCCAATTCATCATCACCAGCGGATACAGTTCGCTTCATTCTAACGCAACTAATTTCTCTGAATTTTGACTTCTTTTTATTAATTAAATAAATTTATTAAATAAACAAAAAAGTCTTTCAACGTCTGCCGACATGAACCATGCTTACTTTACTTCATAATTAATTTTATAAGGACGGCCTATAAATTGATATTTTTACATTATTTAATACAAATTTATCAACTCTATAATTTTGGAAAAAATAAATTTTTTTATTATGTTAAAAATTTTAGATGGATTTTATTATGATAAATAATTTTAATTATGATAAATTTTAGATTTACCTTTTTTCTATTTTATTTACATTCACTCTTTTCTATCAACTTCTAAATTTTTTTAAAGTACTCTAAGTAGTTGTAGTATAAAATAATTTACATCTATTCTCTTTCTTATTCTTAAGACTTGATAAATTAGAATATCTATAAGTGTTATTAATATTTTAAGTCAATTATAACCCATTAATTTGGTATTAGTTAGATTATTTTTTCTATATTACGCTAAAATGACAATAAATAAAAATAGAGGAAGCCTTTTTCATTGTATTACTCCCTTTATTTTATAATAATAAACTTTTTAAAGAAAAAGAATTGAAAGATTTATTTCGATTTATTTGTCGTTTATAATTTTTTTAAAAAAATAAATTATTTATTTATTTTGTTATATCATTCATAATTTTTTTATTGTCTCAAATTTTTTAATCATGTATTAGTAATTTTTAATTTCTCATAAAGTGATAATAATAAAATTTTAATTATTAAATAATAATAATATTAAATGACTTTTTTTAATTTATGTATATGAAATTAAAAAGACTAGTATTATTGAAAGGAGTTAGGGAGTATCACTTTTGGTATTTGCTTGAAAAGCCCATACTGTCCCCTTTCGCATTCCGGACGATCCGATCCACTTGTCTCTTTCTCTCATCTCATGCCGCCGCAATCTGCGATTAATTGTCCAACGCGGCGCTATCGTCACTTGCTTGTCACATGATTATGTTCACACTCACTCTGTGCTTCGAATCTACTACTATTTTAACCATGCTTAAATATCACACCTAACCACAGTTAAGCACCCAAGTTTTAAGCACAAATTTCGAAGCACCTAATCTTATCCTCTCACAATCATTTTACCATCTGCCACCCAAATCTACCATCCTTACTCCTACGGGTGGGCAACCTGTAAAAACCGGCCCGAATCGGACCGGTACCAAATCGAATTGGTATCGAAATTATTTAAATTTAGGTATCGATATCGATATCGGTTGGACCGGTATATCGAACCGGCGGTACCGGTTTTTACCGAAAATTAATATAATTAATATTTTTATTATTATTTTATTATTTTATTATTTTTATTTTTATTATTATTATTTTTATTAATATTATTATTATTATAATCAATATTTTATTACTATTATTATTATTATTAAATTATTAATAATAATAAAAAATTAGAAAACCGGTATATACCGGTCCGGTTCGATTTATACCGAACCATAAAAGCGTCGGACCGAAACCGGTACCGAAAAACCGGTATATACCGATTTTTTGGTACCGAATCGGACCGATTTATATTTATACCGAACCGACCGATTCGGACCGGTTCGGTTCGTCCAAAAACCGAAAAAACTGGTTTATTTGCCCACTCCTACTTACTCCTCCGTTACATAACAATAAAGTTTTTGGACAAAATTTTTTGTTGCAATTTATTTTTCATTTACAACTATGTAGAATTTTTTTTACACAAAATTTAATTATTAAATAATTTTTTTAATATATGTTCATTAAGTTAATACGATTATTATTATAGAATGAGAGTAATACATTTTCACATTTTACAATTAATATTATGGAATAGATGAAATAATACATTTTCACATTTTAAAGTTAACTACGTAAGTGTCTCATACGAAGCACAGATAGTTTTTCAAATAAAATTATTTTTAATTTTCAATATATTTTATATAGTGGTTATAAAATATGTTTTTTAAATTGTAATTTTGCCATATTCTTGTTTTATCTAAAAGTTAGACTCAATTTTTTCACATATAAGAAAAGACTATGTGACTGTTTGTTTATGACTGAATACATTTGAATTGCTGAATGGTTGAATCAGTTAGTTATTAATTAAGTTTGTTTAGAAAAAAAATCGTCTGAATGACTGAATTAGTCAGATGATTGAGCTGAATGGCTAAGTCAGATTTTTTTAGCTGAATGAGTATCTGAATAAAGTAAAAAAAATAATATTAACTATTATATTAAATAATATTAAATAAATTTACAATAACTTTGAATTTTTTCAGATGAGCAAAATAATAAAATTCTGTCATTTAGATATTTTAGATATGTTAATTATCAAATAATTTTTTTTATTTAGATTCAGATTTATTCAATTTTTATCAAACACTCCTTATGTAAAAATATATAAAAATATACATATAAAAATAATATTATTTTCTTATTCTCACCGTGTATGTAAATATACAGCTGGAGTGATGGTTATCAGTCGATTCAAATATTTAAGAGGGAGTACTTCTATAACGACTTATCAAAAAGCGAGTAGTGGTCGACCAATAATTATATCGTCATGTAATAAGTATCGTTATAATTTATAAATATTATTAAAACAAATAAAAAAAATTATTTGTTCTAATCGTATAAATATTATTTTAGTATTATTATTAGAAAATTGATATTTTTATAAATAAATTTGATAGGTTTATAAGATTCTCTCTCACACGAAATAGATTTCATTTATTATTTATGTGAGGAGCAACTCGATCGTGAAACTATCAAATTTACTTGTGAAAATATCAATTATATTATTATTAATTAATCAAAATCTTATAAATTTAAAAAGCATAATTCTTTTATCAAAAGAAAAGAAAGGATAAATTTGTAAAAAATAAGTTAATTTGTAGCATAGTTTAGATATAAATATTAATTTTAAAAAAATAATCTTAATATATAAGACTCTTTTTATAAAATAGGGGAATATAAATTAGAAAAGGATCACATCTTTTAATAAAACTTCAAACATGAAAACAAAATAATTTGAACAAATAATGCATTAAAAGTTATATATATATATATATATATATATATATATATATATATATATATATATATATATATATATATAACTATTGCAATGGATTTTCCAAAAAAAAAAATGTAAACCTTTCGGATAGAAACAAGAGAGAAAGGTCATGATTGTCACCTACATATGCATTATTAAAAATTTGGGCCCTCCTCCTGATGTAAACAATGTAATTATCTCACGATTTCTTTTTTTTTCTTTTCTCACAAGTTTTAAAATATTTTTGTCTTTCATAATTCAGTGTTTTGTATTCTTCCTAATTTATCATCGGAAATTTAATAAAATTTTCGTTTTATTCCTGCAATAATTAGAAACACAACGCGTATAAGTTAAGGATATAATAATAAATGTATCATTATGCAAAATTTAACAATAAAAAGTATATATTAAAATTAAAAGACTTTCTATTTTTAAAATTGCTCAAGGATTTTAATTTTTAAAATTTTTATTGGTCTCAAATTGGATCTCATATGATGTGTTGGATAAATTTCTTGTGATTAACTATTTTATGTTATGTAATATATTTTGTCTTATTTAATAGTATTATTCTACGCCCGACTCTCTCTAGCGAACTAGAGGGAGGAAACTAAGAGCGAATCCACTATAACGATAGTTTTTTTTATCGCTGTAGTATAAAAATCGATTTTCTATACTACAACGACAAAAAAAATCGTCATTATAACTGATTCGTTCTTAATTCGTTCTTTTCAGTTCGCTGAAGAAGCGCACCGATACTTATCGTTTAAGACATTTAAAATAAATATAGAAATTGACACTTGTAATACTCTTTAATAAATGATTTCTTAAAAACCAACTAACCCACGCTTTCCTCCATCCATGTCCCTAGCGAAGGTTTTTACTCTACTTTTTAGTGAAGAAATTCCGAATGAGGCCGACTGGTTAGGTCCACACGGACAGAACAGTCAACCAGATATTCCAGCGAATTCCTACGCACCACGTGTAACCCCACTCTTGCTTACGGACAGCTGCCGGTAACAAGTTTCGTCAGTACACGTGTCATGATCTGGTTGGGCATCAGTTTTTCATTGACGGAGAGTAACAATTAAGCAAAGAAAAAGGTGGGGGTAAGAGAGAGAAAATGTCAGGATTAGAGCCATGGACTTGGCCTTTATATACACTGGGATTGGGTCACCGTTTCTGCAGGAGTGAAAATCAAAGCGAGGCCACTACAAAAATTGAGCGTCTTTGATCATCTTCTTTAATTCCCCCTCCCCCCCCTTCCTCTTAATTTCCCCGCTTCTTAGATCCCTTTCTGTCATATTCTGTCTTTCGAGATTCAATTTTTTTGGGTTTGTTTCTTGATTTTGAACAAAATTTCAACAATATAAAAAGAATCAAGCCCATAAGGGTGTTTTTGAAAGCCAGGTGTTTCAGAATAGTGATCCTAATTTTAGTTTTCTTGGTATAGTTTTTATTGGCATTCTTTTTCTTTATCAAAGCAGCTACGAGGGTTAGTTTTTATATCCTCTGGTTTGTTTAATTAAAAAGGGTAACAAAAGGGTTCTATTATAATAGCTCTTTGATCCTTATTTGTGTAGAAAAATATTTTCTTTTTCACTACCTGTTCTTTAATTTTGATACAAGAAACAGGTTGGTTTTTCAGATCTGAAGTCTTTTACCTTTTTTCTTTCTGTAAAATTATATATTTGTTTGGATACTTGTTGTTTAACTTTTGTTTTTTCAAGAGATGGCAGCAGCTATAGATATGTACAGCAGTAGTCCATTTTTCTCAGATCCCTTAAATGAGGAGCTTATGAAAGCACTTGAACCTTTCATGAAAAGTGCTTCTTCATCAGTTAATTCCTCTCCTATTTCTTCACCTTCTTCCTCTCCTTGTTCTCTCTCTCCTCCCTCTACTTCTCTTTATTACCCTTCTGACTCTTCTCTCTCCTCAACCCCCGATATGTTCCCTGGTCCCCAATCGAACACCCACATGTTTTCTCAAGGGTTTTCGAGTTTTGACCAAATGGGTTTTGACCAAACAGGCTCAATTGGGCTCAACCAACTCACCCCATCTCAGATCCTTCAAATCCAAGCTCAAATCCAGTTCCAGAACCAACAAAGCTACTTATCTTCTTTATCCTTCTCTTCACCTGCACAAACCCAGAAATCCCTCGACTTTCTTGCCCCAAAGCCTGTCCCAATGAAGCAGTCCGGAACTCCACCAAAGCCCACAAAGCTTTACAGGGGAGTGAGGCAGAGACATTGGGGTAAATGGGTTGCTGAGATCCGTCTCCCAAAGAACCGAACTAGGCTTTGGCTTGGCACTTTTGATACAGCCGAAGAAGCAGCTTTAGCTTATGATAGAGCAGCTTATAAGTTGAGGGGAGATTTTGCTAGGCTTAATTTCCCTAATCTTAGAATGGATCAAGAATTCTCAAACTATAAGCCTCTGCATTCGTCTGTTGATGCGAAGCTTCAAGCCATTTGCCAAAGCTTGAATAATTCGCCCAAGCAGAAGAATTCAAGAAAGCCCAAAGTGGAAGATTCAGTGCCAGCAACAACAACTGCTATTCCTAAGGTGGAAATGGAATGCAAGGAAAGTTCTTCACCCGTTTGTGAGGAGTTGTCGGGTGGGTCGTCATCGCCCGAATCTGAAATCACCTTCTTGGATTTCTCCGAGCCTTCGTTTGATGATTCGGAGAATTTCATGTTACAGAAGTTTCCTTCAGTGGAGATAGATTGGGAAGCTCTTACCTCTTCTCTGCTGTAATAATTATGTAATTTTTTCCTTTGGGTTTTAGGTGTAATTGTAGGCCTCTGAAATGGGTTTTTTGACATTTGCAGAGGTGAGTCAAGAAGTTTAGATTTTTAGGAGTTGTATATGTAAATCTATCTATCTCTAATCTTTGGCCTGCTGGTATTTTTTGTCCATGCTTGCTAGAGGAGATTTTATGTCTTATGGATTTGTTGCTTAATTAATTATAATATTATGTACTTTTTGTGTAGTTTTAACTCATGGTGTTCTTGACGTGAATGTTCAGTTTGTTTATGTGCTCTCTTTTCTCTCGGCATTTTTCTGATGTAATTCTGAAATTTGTAAATTTTGAACTGAATTTGTAAGAACAAGATTGTTGGATGCACAAACCTATATTGTTTAGAGATCTCCAACCAGTCACATGGGGTATTATTATTGTGAATTCCAGCAATTCTTCTATCATCAGTGCAACTCATAGTAGTAATATATATTAGACAGTCTTAAAATTAGAAATATATATTTGCATAAGATAGCATAAGAACATCCTCATTTCATAAAACTTTCATGTCAAGTAAGTCTAAAAATAAAAATATGTTATTAATTTAAAAATTAATCGAAAAGATAATATTTGTAAATGAAGAAAGGATAGTAAAGGGTGTGTAATACTAGTACTACTACCCCCCATCATAGTAGTGAAAAGCCATTGAGAGGAAATACTGAAGTTGACCAAGGACGGAGAGAATCTCTGATTGCACATGGCTACAAGAAATCATTCCCAAAACTTGAGGAAACAAGTAGTGTAGGTACATAAATTTTTCTACAACTAACAAATAGAATGTAGATCTCTTCATCTTGCATACTCTTAAATTTACGCGATTTACGATTGGAGAGTGATTTTGTAAAATAAAATAAAGTCACTCTATAATTTGAGGATTCACTCTACGTTTCCTACTCTACTATCAGTGAATGACTATTCTACGATGATACAGTGACTTAACTATACGATCATAAACTCTCTAAATTTAAAACTTGAACAGCTGGACAGCTTCATTTTTTCCATAGTTATATATATATAGGTCCTAACTTATTTCCCTTTTTTTTTATAATATTTTTTTCCATCCTTGGCTTTTGTGGGCTGTAGTTACACGGTTGTAAACTGGATGCTTGTATTATTTGCAAAATAGGTAGTGCTCAACTTTGGTATATAATTGTCAACGACATCTTAACATAGTGATCAAGACTGAGGTGGTGGGAGCATGTGATGTTGTTTGTTTGTGAATATATTTATTTATTTATTAAATAAAATTTAATTAGTTACTTATATTATAATGATAATGATAATATATTTGATTATTAGATTATATTATACTCTCCCGGATATGATATAATCAAAATGGGGATTAGTTATTTAATTGCGTTAAGCAAATATAAATATTATATGATTGATTGATCCAGTTACAGTTAACTTGTTCAACAATTAAATTCTTAATGAGCCTTGAGAGGTCGATATTTACACGTAACGTAAATTAGAAAACTACAGGCAGCTTCAAGACAACCAACTGTTGCTTCGTGTAAAAAAGAAATCCAACAATAAAGATTTATGTAATTTTTATGAATACTCCCTCTGTTTTTGTATATCAGATCAATTTTATTCATCCATAAATCTAAACTTTTTGGGTCGCATTAGGAAAAATTAAAGAACATGTGTAATGGAGAGAACCTTAACCTGAGTGTCTCGGCCGAGATCCAAACCAAACTCGTATAGTTGTCAAGCCTAACCTAACGTTTTAAGTTTCAATTTTAAAAGTAATGCCAGAATATAATTTTTTTGTCATTAAAGTTCAATTTATAAAAAATAATTGAAAGAGTAATGTCAATATATGTGTTCTAAGCAAATCTTCAAAATAACTTTAACACGAAAGGGATTTGATAACTTAATTCTAATCTTAGTCATTTTGTCTCTGAAGCAAAGTAATCAGAATTGAAAAAATAATGTCACAATTGCAATTTGTCCCCTGGTGGCAAGTTGTTGGAAAGTAGAAGGCCAAAATGATAGAGGGTGGAAGAAAAATTACAATCATAAATTCTCACCTCAGAAAATAATTTGAGGGGAGTGGAGGAAGAATCTGCAGCAGCAGGACTTGAATGTCAGGTGGCAATGGGATAACCGTTGGTTGTGACTGAGATTGGGCCCTACATTATTCATATCTAAATCTTGGAAAGTTGAGTGGGGAAGAGGGAAAGATGAGGAATTTGGAGACCACCCACCATCCACTTCTAGATATTTTTTTCTCCTACACCAAAAATCAAAATTATTATACTCTTTATCTTTAAATCTTCTCACCATGCAAAGCCAAGTTCACACACCAAACAATTGGAAGAGAGAAACAACTCAATATTGGGCTCTGAAAAACCCTCCTTGGTCTATCAAGAATCCTTACGACCCTTATCAGCATCAAATTGTGTCAATATAAGAGATCGATCCATAATTAGTATTGAGTTATTGACGATGAATCACAGTTAACGTATTTGTGCCTTTCAATACGCGTATTCGTTTATATAAAAATTGAAAGGCATAAATACGTTAACCGTGATTCATAGTTTTAAGATATTTGTGCCTCTTTCAATACGCGTATTTCATATATTTGTGCCGAGGTTACTTGTAAATCAGTCTCTTATACGCGTGTCTTTGCATATGTGTGCGCGCATGTATACATTGTATTCTTTTTAAAATTTAAAAAAATTAAATTGAATTATTATTTCTTTATTTTTGTCTAAATGAAAGATATTCAATATGAGGAGGACAAAAGGAGTGTGAATGGGGACTGAAAACTAACAGGCTTAAAGTTATTCTTTAGAAGTGAAGAAAGGGCAAAGGCCAAGTTGATTATTCCATTTTGCAGGTTTTGTAGAGAAGGTATGTGGATGCTTTTGGAGGCAACAGATATGATATGAGCAAAAAGAATCTCAGATTCCCTACAAGGATACATACCATTTTACAACTATAAATTAGTAAAAAAGTGTAATGGAAAGACCAGCTTTTTTTTAAATAACTTGCAGTGTTTTTGCTTCATGCAGTATCTTTGTATTCTATGTTTCTATTTGACCGATATTCAAATTATAATTACTTATTTAATATATTGTAGCTTCATATTTATAATTTATAATATTGTCAAAATTAACTAGTCAAATGACTATAATCTAACTCTCCTCGGTTCTTAACTTATTTACCAGCCTGCCTGGAGATGTTCGGACAAATTAACTACACCAAAATCTGTTTTTTTTTTTTTTTTTTTGTGGGGGGTTCATTTATATAAAATTGTAAATTGGGGACAAAGGGTAAATGAATAATTAAAAAGGAAAGTTGTTGTGACGCCCCCAAAATAGGTATACAACACCCATTCTGAGTCGCCAAATACATGGTACAGAAAACAAACTACAACTTCAATAATACAATTGTCTTGCAAAATACGATAACACATACTGTGAGTTTAAATACAAATATTGTCTTCTAGGCAATATCCACACTCAAATAAGTCCTCGTTACAATTATTCAAACACTATTTTACAGAAATAGTGAGGACTGCTAAAACATCTTTCTAGAACCATCACTCCGTACCCCGACTAGTTCCTGCTATGTTCTCACCTCCTGAGAAGAAAAATGGAACAAAAAAGAAAAGGGTGAGCTCAACTAGCCCAGTAAAGAATATTATGACTAAGATAATATACAAACAAATTATCGTTAGTCTTCAACAGGGAGAAATCTGATAAAATATAATCGACAACAAGTTTTAGATC
This sequence comes from Panax notoginseng, assembly GCA_016801055.1. Classification (NCBI taxonomy): domain Eukaryota; kingdom Viridiplantae; phylum Streptophyta; class Magnoliopsida; order Apiales; family Araliaceae; genus Panax; species Panax notoginseng. The sequence goes on from CM029012.1 coordinate 248,055,973, forward strand.
AACAACTGCAGCGGAAACAACAAACCATTAGAAGAGTCAAGTAGAGAAAGAATTCTACTATCTTCTAAGATTTAAAAGTCCATCATCAATATTTTATCCCTGTAACATCAATTAATAATCATCTTTAACCAAATATTCATCTTTGCACTACAGGCCAAAGATATTCATTTGTATCATCAGTCGGTCATGTTCATCTCAACACCTGTTCATCTTTGCACTACAGGCCAAAGATATTCATCAAATAATTATACATCTTTGCACTACAGGCCAAAGATATTCAGTAATATCATCATTTAGGACTGAGGATGATGAAAAATATCTTAAAGAGAACGAATCCAATGAGACAGAAGGACAAATAGTAGGGATTCGTATAACAGTTTATCCAAGATCAATAATACTTCATAATAATCAATTGTGAAGCAGAATTCAAAAATAAAGATCAAAACATGGATACAATCAAAGATAGTAACCATAATAGACATCTTGGACAAAAAGGAAAATTTTTATTTTTCGGTGAATAGTGCCGTATTCGTGAATAGTGCCGTATACGTGAATAGTAACCCCCGACACAAAAAGTTTCAAATTTGATAAAAACTCATATCAATATTTTAGCATAATGATATTGAAGAAAATAATATCATTAAGAAGAAAATAATATCCCTTACCTCAAAATATCAGTACTTCTGGTCGGAATACCGGTATAAGGCTGAAAGAAACTTGCTCTGATGAATAGAAACTCTCAAAGTATCTAAATACTCACAAAATACACTCAATAATCTAGAGAGAGAAAGAGAGAAAACTTGTTTCTGGTGTAATTTTCAATTCTAACTTAGCCCTCTATTTATAGGAAAATTTTGGTAGGTTTGACCTGCAACCTGATGGCTTTACCTGCTACTATTCCCACCTACCACATTTGAAATATAATTCAGCACATTTCTTCACCAACCACAAGTGGGGCCCACAAATTCTAGAATTTTCCATCAAAATGATAAACTCCGAAAATTCAACAATTTCTGAACCAGTCATCTTGTAAAATTCATAATAAATCATACGTTCATTTTTAACGGTTCAAAATTTGTGGGCATATAATCAACTTATATATGTATAACATATCCAAAAATTACCACGATCCAACGGTCGGATTAAAAATTATAACCCCCGCAAAATATCTCAAAAACCCTGATTTTTAATACCTCCATTCCGACAAAAATATGGATAAAAACCTCAACATTAACTCCTTCATTTTTAACCACAAAAATATATCCCTCATTTATATCCACATAAAATAAATATTTCCTTATCATATGAATCAATAATTAATTATTCATAAATAATATTACAGAATCACATTTATGACAACCAGGCCGTTCCCAGGAAAGAGGGGGCTTTCCAATAAGGATTTCTCCTTACTGGCGCGCAATTAGATGACCAAACCTCTCCTTAGACAGAACTTTCTAGACATTGTCAATAATATTATCTAATAATATTATTCAAATAATATGAATTATTGATCTGATAATGGAAAATACTGTGCAGTAACAATTATTGAAACAACAATAATATAAAATATCAATGCAGCAATTATTGAACCAATAAAATAAAATATTGAACAGTAATCACTGTAACAATTATTGAGTAGTGCCTTCTTACGTACGAATCAATAATTCAACTATACTGTGCAATCCGTGTGCTACTATGCAACCACGCGTTATTACTGTATTTTTAACCACCGGGTATTTAAACAGTGTTAACGGTAACAACTACGCCATTATTAATAAACAACTTATACTTGTCGTTTTCTTCATCCAATCGCTTTCCGTTATGGGGCCCACACAAGGCTGCGTCGTCGTACGAATATTCCCCGACAGCAAGAATATTCCACGACCAACCGAATATTCACCGACCAAAAATAAATATTTTATAACCACTTGCTTATTTTGCAAAATTTGCACATTTCACCCATAACCAAAGTATTATATCAAATTAACCCCTTATTATTCACAATAATATTTAGAGAAAATTTGATTTTATTCATTAATAAGTTGGGGTCTTACAACCTCCCCTCCTTATGAAATTTCGTCCTCGAAATTGACGTACGCACCTGATGTTTCAAAAAGGTGAGGATACCTCGCTTTCATTTCTGATTCCAACTCCCAGGTCATTTCTTCAATAGCATGGTTTCTCCACAAAACCTTAACTTGTGGTATAACCTTCGTGCGTAGGACATGCTCTTTCCTATCCAAGATCTTAACAGGTACCTCCTCGTACGTTAAATCTTCAGCTATCTCGTCTGGTTCTAACTCAATAATGTGGTTCGGGTCTTTAACATATTTACGAAGCATAGATATGTGAAAAATATTATGAACACGAGACATGCTTGGAGGTAATGCGAGTCTATATGCCACATTTCCTATTCGCTCAAGAATCTCAAATGGACCAACAAATCTTGGATTGAGCTTTCCTCTCTTCCCAAATCTTGTAACTCCCTTCCATGGTGCAACACGTAACAATACATGATCCCCAATATTAAATTCCACGTCCTTCCGATGAAGATCCGCATAACTCTTTTGTCGATCCTGTGCCGTTTGTATACGTTGTCGAATCGTTTGGATCTTCTCTGTAGTAATGCGTACCAATTCTGGTCCCAACAATGTTGCTTCACCCACCTCGTCCCAGCATACTGGAGAACGACATTTTCTTCCATACAACGCCTCAAATGGAGCCATACCTATGCTCGCCTGATAACTGTTGTTGTAGGAGAATTCCACCAATGGTAGGTACTTATCCCAACTCCCTTTGAGATCTAAGACACAAAGTCTTAATAGATCTTCAAGAGTTTGAATAGTCCTCTCTGATTGTCCGTCCGTTTGAGGATGGTATGCTGAACTGAATCGTAAATCCGTGCCCATAGCTTTCTGCAAGCTAACCCAAAATCGTGAAGTGAATCTTGGGTCACGATCCGAAACTATGGATACTGGCATGCCATGCAATCTCACAATCTCGTTCACATACATACTAGCAAGACGTTCAAGGGAATAAGTCTCACGTATCGGTAAGAAATGAGCGGACTTGGTTAATCTATCAACAATAACCCAAATCGCATCTATGCCTTGAGAAACCTTGGGAAGACCCGTAACAAAATCCATAGTAATGTGTTCCCACTTCCATTTCGGGATCTCAAGTGGTTGCAATGGACCCTTTGGCACTTGATGCTCCGCCTTTACACGTTGACAAGTTAAACACCTCGAGATAAACTCCGCGATCTCTCTTTTCATATTGCTCCACCAAAATGTATGTCGAAGATCGTGATACATTTTGGTACTCCCAGGATGGATTGCAAACGGTGTGTTGTGTGCCTCCATCATTATTCTATGCTTCAAGTCAAAATCGTTAGGAACACAAAGTCTGGAGTTGACTCGAAGTATTCCTTCTTCATCGATTCTTGCTTCTGGAATAGCACCTTCTTGCACTTTCTTCTTCATACGCATCAGCTCTATATCCGTAGCTTGAGCAGCTTTAACTTTATCGATTAAAGTCGGTTCTACTCGTATATTTGATATCATCATGTGGGTACTTGGAGCCTTCATCTCTATCTCCATCCTTTGCAAGTCATACAAAATGGGCCTTTGTGTTAAAAACATTGCACTCGTACCCGCATATGATCTTCTACTCAATGCGTCAGCTACTACGTTTGCTTTTCCAGGATGGTATTGGATGGTATGATCGTAATCTTTCAACAGCTCAAGCCAACGTCGTTGCCGCATGTTGAGTTCCTTTTGGGTGAAGAAATATTTGAGGCTTTTATGATCTGTATAGATCTCCACTTTCTCCCCATACAGGTAGTGTCTCCAGATCTTCAACGCAAAAACGACTGCTGCCAACTCCAAATCATGAGTAGGATAATTCCTCTCATATTCTTTGAGTTGTCGTGAGGCATAGGCTATGACTTTCCCATGTTGCATGAGAACACATCCTAACCCTTTGCCTGAAGCATCGCTGTAGATAACAAATCCATCCGAACCAGATGGTATTGTCAAAACAGGTGCCGAAATGAGTCTCCTCTTGAGTTCTTGGAAACTCTTCTCGCATTCCTCACTCCATACGAATTTTGTATCTTTCCGAGTCAGCTGAGTTAACGGAGTAGCGATTCGAGAAAATCCTTCCACAAATCTCCGATAATAACCAGCTAAGCCCAGAAAGCTACGTACTTCGGTTACCGACTTCGGTTGCTCCCAACTTTGTATGGCTTCAATCTTCGCCGGGTCGACAGATACTCCATGTTTTGACACCACGTGCCCAAGGAATGCTACTTCCTCAAGCCAGAACTCGCATTTCTTCAGTTTGGCATATAGCTTGTTTTCACGAAGCCTTTGCAGTACCAGCTTCAAATGGCGCTCATGATCTTCACGGCTTTTGGAATAGATGAGGATGTCATCAATAAAGACAACAACGAACTGATCCAAATATTCTTTGAATACACGGTTCATCATATCCATGAAGGCAGCAGGAGCATTAGTCAATCCAAAAGACATTACTAAGAATTCATAATGCCCGTACCGAGTTCTGAAGGCAGTCTTTGGAATATCCTCAGTTTTAATCTTCAGCTGATGATATCCAGAACGAAGATCGATCTTTGAAAAGAATTGTGCTCCTTGCAACTGGTCAAACAGGTCATCAATGCGAGGTAGCGGATACCTATTCTTGATGGTGACATGGTTCAATTCTCGATAGTCAATACAAAGTCGCATACTCCCGTCTTTCTTCTTTACGAATAAAACAGGAGCACCCCAAGGAGACGTACTAGGACGAATAAAACCGATGTCCAACAACTCCTGTAGTTGGACTTTTAACTCCTGAAGTTCAATAGGAGCCATTCGATATGGGGTTTTAGAAATGGGCTTTGTACCGGGTTCAAGGTCAATAAAGAATTCAATTTCTCGTTCCGGGGGTAGACCGGGAAGTTCTTCAGGAAATACATCGGAAAATTCTCTAACAATAGAAATATTATTCAAATCTGACTTGTCTTTGTTCAAATCCATAACATGGGCTAAGAAAGCTTGACATCCGTTTTTCAATAAACGAATAGCTTTGTGGCTTGATATGACAGTGACTGATTTTAGTGGTTTAGTAGTTTGAATTCGTATGACAGGTTGGTTAGGAATATGAAAACTAACAACCTTACGAAAACAATCAATTTTAGCATGATGAGTGGTTAACCAATCAATTCCTAAAATCACATCAAAAGCAAGTATCTTTAAAGAGATAAGATCAACAGGTAATGTGATAGTGCCAACTTGGATCATGCAAGATTTATAAACTGTAGATGTAACGAAGGTTTCACCCAACGGAGTTTCAACAGATAAGTTAAAGTCCAATTTCTCCGGAGTCAAGTTTAAACGTTGAGCACAAGCAGGAGAGATAAAAGAATGGGTAGAACCGGTATCTAGTAAGGTATAAACTTCGCAAGAATTCAAGATTAGCTTACCCGTGATCACCTCGTTCGGGTTTCTCACGTTTTGGCCAGTTACGACAAACGCTCTTCCAGGAACCGCTGATTTCGCCTTATCCGGGACAGCCCTTGGAATCACCACTCCCGCTGAACTTGGTTTCGCTATAGTACAATCTCGAGCGATGTGGCCTTCCTTCCCACAGTTGTAACACACCTTGGATTGTTGTGGACAGTTTGGGCTGATATGTCCCTCTTTCCCGCATTTGTAACATCTAACTGGCGGTCGTTCTCCTCCCCTAAAATTTGTTGTTGGTGCTGGTGCTGGTGCTGATGTCTTCCCGTCATTGTTGAATCTCCTCTTTCTGAAATTTCCACTTGACTCACCTCTCCTATTATCATGGCCACGATGACCACCCGAGTGGTTACCGCCTTTGTTCGTATTTTTCCCTCCTCGTTGGTTATCATCGCTCTGATGATTGCTGTCACCGGTATGACCCTGGTTGTGGTCCCTCGGTTGAGTATACTCATTATCTCTCTCTAATAATTGGGCCCTGTTGACAACGTCTGAATACAGAGAAAATTTATGAGAGATAAGGTATTGACGAATCTCAGGTTTTAAACCTCTCAGAAACATCCGCGTCATTCGTTCCTCATTTTCGACCAAATGAGGTGCAAACCTGGATAACTCTGCAAACTTCGCCTCGTACTGGGACACCGTCATGTTGTTTTGTTCCAGTCTAATAAACTCAACCTCCTTCATATGACGAATACTTTCAGGAAAGTACTTGTCATTGAACAGTTTTTGAAATGTTTCCCAGGACATGTTGAGTGCGTCAGGCTGGGTACGCTTCACAGACTCCCACCAGTAGTCTGCCTCACCGCGGAACATAAATGTGGCGAATGGAACCTTCTGTTCCTCCGTGCATCCCAAGACATCAAATATCTTGGTAATTTGCTTGACCCACGTTTCCGCCATGATCGGATCCGGCTTTCCCTTAAATTCTGGTGGTCCCAATTCTTTGAACTGCTTAGCTGTGACAAACCGCGCGTTGTTATCATTTCCACCCGTATTCTGCACACGAGTCTCCCTCGTCTGATTTTGCATGAACTGCAAAAAGCTCCTAAACATTCCATCATTCATCGTTTGCTCGGTAACGTTGTTTACAGGAGGAATATTGCCTTCCTGTTGCACGTTCCCCTGGGTAGTGATCAAAGGTGTCTCCACGGTCTGATTTACTCCATTATTAACGTTCTCAGCTGCCATTCTTAAATACTGCCATAAAACAAGGGTTAATAGTCATGTCATATATTATCCCTATACTCTGACCGACCAAATAAACACCAAATAAACTTAGTCAGGTCATACTAGCGAAGGAATTCCCCGTCTCTCCCCTCCTAGTTCTTGTCTCACATCTCAGCCAGGGATCATATCCCTAAGCTCTGATACCAACTGTGACGCCCCCAAAATAGGTATACAACACCCATTCTGAGTCGCCAAATACATGGTACAGAAACAAACTACAACTTCAATAATACAATTGTCGTGCAAAATACGACAACACATACTGTGAGTTTAAATACAAATATTGTCTTCTAGACAATATCCACACTCAAATAAGTCCTCATTACAATTATTCAAACACTATTTTACAGAAATAGTGAGGACTGCTAAAACATCTTTCTAGAACCATCACTCCATACCCCGACTAGTTCCTGCTATGTTCTCACCTCCTGAGAAGAAAAATGGAACAAAAAGGAAAAGGGTGAGCTCAACTAGCCCAGTAAAGAATATTATGACTAAGATAATATACAAACAAATTATCGTTAGTCTTCAACAGGGAAAAATCTGATAAAATATAATCGACAACAAGTTTTAGATCAACAACTGCAGCGGAAACAACAAACCATTAGAAGAGTCAAGTAGAGAAAGAATTCTACTATCTTCTAAGATTTAAAAGTCCATCATCAATATTTTATCCCTGTAACATCAATTAATAATCATCTTTAACCAAATATTCATCTTTGCACTACAGGCCAAAGATATTCATTTGTATCATCAGTCGGTCATGTTCATCTCAACACCTGTTCATCTTTGCACTACAGGCCAAAGATATTCATCAAGTAATTATACATCTTTGCACTACAGGCCAAAGATATTCAGTAATATCATCATTTAGGACTGAGGATGATGAAAAATATCTTAAAGAGAACGAATCCAATGAGACAGAAGGACAAATAGTAGGGATTCGTATAACAGTTTATCCAAGATCAATAATACTTCATAATAATCAATTGTGAAGCAGAATTCAAAAATAAAGATCAAAACATGGATACAATCAAAGATAGTAACCATAATAGACATCTTGGACAAAAAGGAAAAATTTTATTTTTCGGTGAATAGTGCCGTATTCGTGAATAGTGCCGTATACGTGAATAGTAACCCCCGACACAAAAAGTTCCAAATTTGATAAAAACTCATATCAATATTTTAGCATAATGATATTGAAGAAAATAATATCATTAAGAAGAAAATAATATCCCTTACCTCAAAATATCAGTACTTCTGGTCGGAATACCGGTATAAGGCTGAAAGAAACTTGCTCTGATGAATAGAAACTCTCAAAGTATCTAAATACTCACAAAATACACTCAATAATCTAGAGAGAGAAAGAGAGAAAACTTGTTTCTGGTGTAATTTTCAATTCTAACTTAGCCCTCTATTTATAGAAAAATTTTGGTAGGTTTGACCTGCAACCTGATGGCTTTACCTGCTACTATTCCCACCTACCACATTTGAAATATAATTCAGCACATTTCTTCACCAACCACAAGTGGGGCCCACCAATTCTAGAATTTTCCATCAAAATGATAAACTCCGAAAATTCAACAATTTCTGAACCAGTCATCTTGTAAAATTCATAATAAATCATACGTTCATTTTTAACGGTTCAAAATTTGTGGGCATATAATCAACTTATATATGTATAACATATCCAAAAATTACCACGATCCAACGGTCGGATTAAAAATTATAACCCCCGCAAAATATCTCAAAAACTCTGATTTTTAATACCTCCATTCCGACAAAAATATGGATAAAAACCTCAACATTAACTCCTTCATTTTTAACCACAAAAATATATCCCTCATTTATATCCACATAAAATAAATATTTCCTTATCATATGAATCAATAATTAATTATTCATAAATAATATTACAGAATCACATTTATGACAACCAGGCCGTTCCCAGGAAAGAGAGGGCTTTCCAATAAGGATTTCTCCTTACTGGCGCGCAATTAGATGACCAAACCTCTCTTTAGACAGAACTTTCTAGACATTGTCAATAATATTATCTAATAATATTATTCAAATAATATGAATTATTGATCTGATAATGGGAAATACTGTGCAGTAATAATTATTGAAACAACAATAATATGAAATATCAATGCAGCAATTATTGAACCAATAAAATAAAATATTGAACAGTAATCACTGTAACAATTATTGAGTAGTGCCTTCTTACGTACGAATCAATAATTCAACTATACTGTGCAATCCGTGTGCTACTATGCAACCACGCGTTATTACTGTATTTTTAACCACCGGGTATTTAAACAGTGTTAACGGTAACAACTACACCATTATTAATAAACAACTTATACTTGTCGTTTTCTTCATCCAATCGCTTTCCGTTATGGGGCCCACACAAGGCTGCGTCGTCGTACGAATATTCCCCGACAGCAAGAATATTCCACGACCAACCGAATATTCACCGACCAAAAATAAATATTTTATAACCACTTGCTTATTTTGCAAAATTTGCACATTTCACCCATAACCAAAGTATTATATCAAATTAACCCCCTTATTATTCACAATAATATTTAGAGAAAATTTGATTTTATTCATTAATAAGTTGGGGTCTTACAGTTGTAACATGTAGAATTCCTCTAGATCAAATATATATATATATATATATATATATATATATATATATATATATATATATTATGCCCTCTATGTGATGCACAAGAAATTGTCCTCATTTTGTACACCAGGCTCCCTTTTGGAATTAACCCAAATAATATAGCACTGTATTTCGAGTACGCTTTGCTATAATTAAATAGCTAAATTAACAAAAACTCTAAGCGGACAAAAAAATTAGACATAAAAATTAGATACGAGTGTATTTAAATTTTACTTATTTATATTTTGACCCCTGATGGTGGGTAAAAATATAAATAGATAAAATTCAAATAAACTCCCGTCTAATTTTTATGTCTACCTAGAAGAGCTTGTAAATTAAAGATTCACTTCTAAAACAATGAATTTTAAAGTTAATTTTATGTTCTTAATTGTGCTTTTGATATTGAGTTAAAAAAATTTTGTTTTTGTAGTCGTTGTGTGATACTAGATATGGTAATAAAAAGATAATGACAAATTAGAAATATACACCATATCACCTTATAATTTTAGAAATATAATTTGAAAAAAAAATGTATATCCAACTTTAGAATGGAGAAAGTATATGCATATTTGTTAAGGATTTTTTTTTGTTATGCTATTTTACTCGGAGGAATTTTAGATGAATAGAAATAATTGAGGAAATTTTTATATTGAGCAACTAAAAGTTAGAACATCATCTCATTTGCGTTGAAATTAAATTACTTTTTGGAAAAAATCCTTTTTGTGGGTCCATCTTTTTGGGACACCATCATAATTCAAAAAAACCTAGAAATATAATAATATAATTCTCAGCTCAATGGTTTGAATTTGAGGGAAATCCATAAATTGCGGGATTCATACATGGTTAAAAATCTACTTTAAATGGGTAAAGTTTATAAGTTCGAGTTTACTCTGAGGTGCTATTTATTTATATTTAATTGTTTCTTAATAAATTATTTTTTATTCGTTAAAAGGTATGATGTTATTTTTTTGGAACAATTATATATTATAATATATTTATGAAAGTAATTACAGAAATCATACACTCATAAAATAATTACAAAAATATAACATTTCATCATATATATTTATAATACTAATATAATTAGGAGTCCTTAATTTAAGGGATTAATATTAATGCGCTGACATGACAAATGATTATTTTTTTTGAAACGCGTGATAACCGCCTATTATTTGTCTGGGACTCTACAGTTACCAAACCCTGCATGCTGAAACCCTTGTTTCTCTCCTCTGTCGTGACTAAACTCGTAATCGGAGTTAACAACGCTTGTTTCCGGTGATTGTTTTTCATCTCTGTTCGTGCGTTCTCCATCTCTATCATATTTGTTTAGTTGTTCGCCATATTCGTTGTTCGTCATTGTCGTTGTTACTCGTTATCGCTGTTGCAGTCTGGTTCAGTTACTCGTTATCGCGGTTGCAGTCTGGTTCATTGTCGTTGTTACTCGTTATTCTTCTACATTGATCGAATTTGAGGTTTATTATTGCTTCAAGTGAGTATTTTCTTAATAGTTTAATGTATTATATATTAAAGTAGTTTACAACATAATGGAGTATTCATTGTTTTGGTTTGTGTTCTTTTTATGTTTTGTATAGAATGGTTGATACAAGGAATGATACAAGGAAGAAGGATGGAAAGAGGAAAAGGATCGTGGAGGGTGAGTCTGTTAAGAAGTTGAAGAAGTTTGTTGTGGAGAGCAAGGGAAAGGGAAAGGGAAAGGAAAAGGGGAAGGACGTAGGTAATAAATCGAGTAAGAATGAGAGTAGTTTGGTGATACATAGTGATATTAAACAAACCGAAGTGCAATTAGGTTCTGATTTTGATGTTCCTGTTAAGAATGAAGCTGAAGTGCTTATTCAGAAGATAATTCCAACTCAAAGAATTTTAAAGGTGTGTTAATTTAAATGTTGTTATTGTTACGATCATATAAATATTTGGTGTTAGATTTTGGTATGTTATATTGGTTATTGGGCAACATTATTATGTCTAATGATATTTTGGTTACTGTCTAATGATGTTTTGGTTACTATCTAATGCTGTTTTGGTTACTATCTAATGTTGTTTTGGTTACTGTCGAAGGTTATATTGCCTAGTGTGTAACATTTTATTGGTTACTGTATAATGCTTAATTGGTTACTGACTAATTACTGTTTTGGTTACTGCATAATATTAATGATTAATGCTTGGTAACAACATGATTGGTAACCAATGTATTAGACAGTAACCACCATGTTGCATGAAGGTAACCAAAACAACATAAATCTGTAAATAATTTATATTGGTTACCTTCATGCAACATACTGGTTACTGTCTTATGATGTATTGGTTACTGTATAATGTTATTTTGGTTACTGTCTTATGATGTCTTGGTTACTGTCTAATGATGTCTTGGTTACTGTCTAACAAATATATTGTCTAAATCTGTATTGGTTATTGTGCAACATTGTATTGGTTACTGTATAATACTGAGTGGGTTACTTAATAATGCTGTTTTGGTTACTGACTAATGCTGTAATGGTTACTGTATAATGCTGAATGGGTTACTGACTAATGCTGTTTTGGTTACTGCATAATATTACTGACTAATGATTGGTAACCAATGTAATAGACAGTAACCAGAATGTTGCATGAAGGTAACCAAGACATCATTAATAAGTAACCAATTTACATTGGTTACCTTCTTGCAACATACTGTTTACTGTATAATGCTGTCTTGGTTACTGTCTAATGATTTATTGGTTTCTGTCTAACTATTATATTGCGTAATGCTGTCTTGGTTACTGTCTAATGCTGGATTGGTTACTGATTAATGATGTCTTGTTTACTGACTAAAGTTATATTGGTTACTTGTCTAAGTTGTTTTGGTTACTATCATATGATTGGTTGGTTAACTTTATAAATCTGATTTTGTTTACTTGCAGTTATGGGATCTTTATTACGAGGAATGCAACAGAAAATTCACCGAAAAAGTGATATATTGGTGCGACATGGAGGTCCCCAGTATCATTGCAAATAAATTGAATAAGAGTCAGCTGGATAAATTTAAGGCAACATGTTTTGGGAATTTTCTTGAGTTTGGTGAGCACCAAATGTATTTCCAGATTATTCACCACGCTCTTGTGAGGGAGGTTCACCAGAGGGATGACGGTGAAATGTGGTTTTTGTTCGGAGAGAAAAGGGTCAGGTTCGGTTTGCCTGAGTTTTCTATGATATCTGGGTTGAGATGGAAAGGTGAGGATGATATAAGTCCATATAAAGGTATGGAGAATATGCTTATTGGTAAGTTTTTTGGTGACGAAGCTGTGACACGTAGTAGTATAGGTAGGATATATAGGAAGGCAGTTTTTGACGATGATGACGAGACTATTAAGATGTCTATGATTTTTTTGGTCTTTAATTTCATTATGTACACATTTTCTGAAAATTACGTTGATGGGGCAATGGATAATTTTTTGTGTTATGGCGATGTTAGTAGTTTTTCTTGGGGGAAAGTTGCTTTTGAGATGACAAAGTACTCTTTGTCTAATGCTTTGAAGGGGCGTTATAGGAAAGGAAAGAATGGTGTTTCAACATACAATTTTTACATGGATCATTACACCAAATTGTACAAGTTGAATGGGCTTCCGTATGTATTTCAAGTTTTTATGTTTGAAACTATTCTGACATTCAAAAATCGGGGTATATGCAATGACGAGCATCCGTCGGATGTCCGTTTATTCAGATGGAAGGAGTTAATGAAGCCGCTTTCAAATGACAAGTTGAATGAATTAGTTTTTTGTTCCGGACAGGTATGTTATTTTCTACTAATAAAGTAATTTGGTTACATTTTAGTTATATACTTGGTAAGTTGAAATATTATGTTAAGTTTACTATCAACAAAGTAGTTAGTTACCTTTATATACACGTTTGGTTACTGATTATTTTATATGCATGTTAATAATAACAATATTTTTGGTTACTTAAATATTCACATACGATTACTAATTAGATTACATTAAGGTTACTAATAACAATGTTGTTGGCTACCCGAATATACATATTTGGTTACCTTTATACATTTAGTTGGTTACTATTTATTGTACATTTGGTTACCTGTATATATATATTTGGTTACTAATTATGTTTTATGATTTTTCATTTACTGTTTATTTCACTGTAATTGAACATTGTTTATTAGAATATATACTAAAGTGTACTTATTATTTTTCAGCTGAGGATAGACAGTTTGATTCCCACGACCGAGGAGAAGGATCGACTTGATTTGGGCGGTTTTCACTTTTTAATGGGAAAGATGGTGACAAGAAAGTAGAAAAAAAAGTGAAGGCTGACAACATTGGTGTTGATATATCTGTTGTGAAAGAGGTAATTGATGCACGGTTTAGGCCGTTGGAGAAGAAAGTTTCTGAATTGAAGAAAGAATTTGGAAAGTTGCGAACTGATATTAAAGATGAAATGCAGCTTTTACATGTCCAGTTATGCAGGGACCTTAGGTCCATTATTAGAGATGAGTTACGTGCTATCAAAGACGTGGGGAACAAAAAGCTTGATGGTGATTCTGATGATGATAATGATGATGATGAAGGTGATGAAGGCGATGAAGGCGGTGAAGGTGGTGAAGGTGATGAAGCTGCTGATGATGATGCTGATGAGGATGCTGATGTCATGGTGGAGGAGGTTCATGTTGATGAGGATGTTGATTATGGTTCAAAAGTGAATAAGAACAATGATGGTGATGATGTGTTGGATGAAGTTGAGAAGAAGGGTGGGAATAAAATTGAATTGGGTAATGAAGTTGGTGATGAATTGTCAATATTCGTGGAGAAGAATGATGTGAATGTAATTGAGATTGCTGATGAAGTTGAACGTGCTGTTATGGTTGAAGAACCTGATGAAAAAAAAATTATGATGATGAAGAAGATGTCAAGGTTAGACATATTTGCTTATTTTGTTATGTGATATATGTCTTTTGTTTTAATTATTAAATGGTTCTTTATTTTACGCAGATTGACAATAATAATGACATTCCGTCTTTTGACATATTAAGCCAATGTACTGGAAACGAGATTGTTGTGTATGATGTTGATAAGGTTAGTGTTATAATTATGTGCCATCATTTATTTAAATGTTATTTATGTTTTGGTTACCATTATATAGTGAATTGGTTACTATGATATTGTGTTTTGGTTACCATTATATTGTGATTTGGCTACTATTATATTATGATTTGGTTACTAGTTTATGTTATTCAGATTACTAATATAACATGTTCATTTTAGTTTGTTGGCTATTGTACAGTCAGTTGGTTACTAGTTTATATTATTCAGGTTACTAATCGTATATATTACCTTTTTATGTCAATTGAAAAAGGGGAAGAAATGTGAGGCAGCAAGCAGGTATGCTCTTGATTTTATGGTTCTCACCACACAGGACATAGCTAAGTGTGATGAGTTGGAGAAGAGTATCCACAAAGTCGGTGGTAGACCTGTACGTGAACCTGCAAAGAGTGCCATTTTACGGTCTCCATATACAGCAGCGTTCGGATCGGCTGGTTCATCATCTACTGTAGTGGGTGCTGCTAGTCAAACACTTGCACGTTTAAGTGTATTCCCCAAATCATGCATGGAGATGCCCTCAAAATTTGAAGAGGCATTGTTTGAAGAATGGTTCAAAATTGGAATAAACAACAGAAAAAGGTTTGTTTTTTGTTGTTAACAATGCTATAGTTTTTTATGAAACAAATAAGTTTGTATTATTGTAGTAACATATGGTTAATATTAAATAAATGTTATGGTTACTATTATTTTATATTCTGGTTACTATTAGATTATGTTTCGGTTACCTAATAGTTATGTTTCGGTTACTATGTGATTATGGTTTGGTTACCAGATTAATGTTTAAAATTAAGTTGTTGATTAGTTTACTGATTTTGGTATGCTGTATTGGTTACTGGGCAACATTATACTATATAATGCTGTTTTGGTTACTGTGTAATGATGTATTGGTTGCTGTCGAATGTTGCATTGGTTACTGTGTAACATTACATTGGTTACTGTATAATGCTTAATTGGTTACTGACTAATGCTGTTTTGGTTACTGCATAATATTAAATATTAAATAAATATTAATATTAAATAAATGGTGTGGTTACTATTAAATAAATGTTATGGTTACTATTACTTTATATTCTGGTTAATATTAGTTTATGTTTTGGTTACCTATTAGTTATGTATTAGTTACTATTTGATTATGGTTATGATTTTAATATTTGTTGGTTAGCAGGGTACTGTTTAAAATTAAGTTTGTTGATTAGTATGTTAATTATAGAACGTGCAAGTTTGATTTGTAGTAGTGTGTATATTAATAGGGTAATTGTTAATGTTAGTGTGTATACTAATATTATGTTATTATATTGAAGGACGAACAAATTTCCTGGAAAGAACGATATTATCATGCCTTCTTTTGTATTTGGATCCATTGCAATATCGTCGAAGATGTGGTTCTATAAATTAAAGACGCCTGGGCAGTGGTTAGACGACGATGTGAGTATTTTTTTAAAAAGCATGTTTTTGTGGTTATGTTTACATTATTTAGTTACATTCATCACATACTTGCATTTTCCAACAACTGTTAATATCCTATTATTTTTTTTGGCTCAGCACATCAATGTTGCGTTGTATTATTTCCGTAAAATGGCAAGACATTCCGAAAGTGTTCCTAAAAGGGTAACGACCACGGATTGTTGGTTTCACAGCAAGATCACCGCTCTTTTCGAGGAGTATACAAAAAAAATTGTGACAAAATTGTTCTGTCTGGGGAGGATGATGTTGCTGAATACATACATGGGCTGTTTATGGATGTAAACACACCATGGAGGAACGTTGACTATGTGTTGTTCCCAGTTCATATGTCATCACCGGACCATTGGTTGTTGTTGACTTTTGATGTGCATCGTAGGTGTCTAACTGTTTACAATTCTCTACAACCAAAAAGGAAATTCATGCAAACTAAAATATCTGATGTTTGTGAGCCGTACATCTTCATTCTTCCCATACTACTGCACAAGTCTGGTTTTTGGAAGGATAGGTTTGACATTGACTTCAGCAGTGAACCGTATCGTAACAAGGACAAAGACGATATAATTGAGTTGGAATTTGCTGAGACGGTTCCTGAACAAGTAGAGGGGTAAGGCTTAAATTGTGTACATTTTTTTAATTATTACATATAGGTTGATTTTATTTTTGATTTTTGTTATATGTTGTTTGTTGTTACAGTGATTGTGGGATGTTCACAATTTGTTTTGCTGAGCATGTCATTCATCAGAAGTTTGATCAGATTCCTATTCCTTTCCCCATTGTGCAGTATCGAAAAAAGTTATGCACAAACCTATATATGCATGCAAGGAACAAGCAGTTGGAGGGCTATGATACTGATAGAGAATTTTCAAGAAGATTTGTTTCAGATTTTGATTAGTTCGAATTTTGTTGTTTTATCTTTATTAATTGTGTTGTGTATTTTTTTTAAGTTTTGGTGTTATACACAACATTTATGTATGGTTTATAATTTTTTGATGTTCATTGGATCTTATGTAGATGAGATTATATATTTGATTATATTAGCATTAATGAAAGAGATATTGTTTGTTAGTTGGTATTTTGTTTCTTTTTAAGTTGTGTTTGTTGAATTTTTTTGAAAAATACAGTTGGTAACCAATCATGTATAAAGGGGTAACCAGATAATGATTTGATAGTAACCAGAGAGTTACAAGATTGTATCAGGACATTTATCATATGTTAAGTGTACATGTGTTATGTATACATGAGTTTCATAAACTTCAATACCCTTTTAATTACAGGTTACTGGATATACAGGTTGTTTATGTTGTGGTTACCATTATAAACTGGTATGGTTACTGTTATGAAATTAGGTGGTTACTGTGATGGTTACTGTTATGTAATTATTTGGGTACCATTAAACATTGTTATGGTTACTGTTATGTAATTATTTGGTTTACATTAAAAACTGGTATGGTTACTGTCATGTATAAAATGGTAACCAATTATAATTTTGTAATATACAGTTGGTAACCAATCATGTATAAATAGGTAACCAGATAATGATTTGATAGTAACCAGAGAGTTACAATATTGTATCAGGACATATGTCATATGTTAAGCGTACATTTGTGAGTATACATGTGTTTCATAAACTTCAATACCCTTTTAATTATATGTTGCTGGATATACAGGTTGTTTATGTTGTGGTTACCATTATAAAATGGTATTGTTACTGTTATGAAATTAGGTGGTTACTGTGATGGTTACTGTTATGTAATTATTTGGGTACCATTAAACATTGTTATGGTTACTGTTATGTAATTAGTTGGTTAAAAACTGGTATGGTTACTGTTATGTTATTAGGTGGTTAATGTTATGGTTACTATTATGTAATTATGTGGTTACCATTAAAAACTGTTATGGTTACTGTTATGTATTTATTTGATTACTGTTATTGTTAATGTTTCATTGAAATCAGAAATCAATATATAAATGAATAACAATTTTGTTTACTATACACAATCAAAAATTTTACAAACCAATCGTTTAATGATTACTCAAAGTAAACAATAATACATTCATGTATTTAAACTATTAATTTAACTGTACTATATCAGACCCTTTTAGTGGTCTTAAAACCGGGGGATTATTGCATGTTTTCCTGTTGTGTCCTTTTTCTTGGCACCTGCTGCATTTGTTTTGAATTTTGATTTCAGATCCTTGTTTGTACTTCCCGTTTTTTGGTCTTCCTGCTGGTATTCTTGTGTTGGGTGGTTTTATATATATGTTTCTTACTTCTTCTGATACATCCTAATTTTCTTTGTCATCTAATGGCATGATGGAAGCTGAATATGTCTCAACCAAAGTTGCTTTAGTGTAATTTCTTGAGCAAAAATCATAACAACTCAAATTTCTCTTGCTTATAACAGCAGCAGCGTGCGGACAAGGCATCTCATGGTATTGAAATTTACGGCATGTGCATGTCTTTTGTTCGATGTCCACAATATATTGTTTAGAGACATCGTAAACAGTGAAAATCACTAAGTTTGATGTCTCAACCTACAACACCCAATGCATATAATCAGATTAACAGTTGCATGCCAAATATACAGTAACCAATTAACTAGTACCAGAATGTTAGTTAATAAGTAACCACCAATATAAAAGAAACAATTATAAATCTCAGTAACATTATAATGTTACATATTAACTAAGTCAGTATTGATTAGTAACCAGTATGATGTTACACAGTAACCAAATAAGCATTATATAGTAACCATTATATAATTACATAGTAAGCAATTCAGTAGTAGTTAGTAACCAATATAATGTTGCGCATTAAGTAAGTTAGCATTAGTCTGTAACCAAGTCAGTATTAGTCAGTAATATTATTCAAGTTACTGTTAGTCAGTATAATTTTACACAGTAACCAACTCAACAATAGGCAACAACCATTATATGGTTACACAGTAACCAAGCCAGCAATAGTTAGTAACCAATAAAATGTTGCACAGTAACTAATTTAGCATTATTAAGTAACCAAGTTAATAATAATCAATAAGTTGCAAATGTAAATTAGGATGCAATAATTTAAATCAAGTATTAATTACCTTAAGTATCTTTGATTTAAAGATATTAGATTGCAACCTTCTCTCAGCCGTTGTGGAAAGAGTTGTGAATGTTGATATGGCTGCTTGTTTGTTTGTGAAATACCATCTCTGAACCAGACAACGTAGGCATTCAATCATTGACGCAACTGGAAGATCCCTGATAAACTTGATTGCATTGTTAATAGATTCAACTGTGTTTGAAGTCATTGTTGAGTACATACTTACAGTCCCATGGAGCTTGGTGCACATATCCAATCTGACCTCTTCCTCCAGATATGTCCTTATTTGAGGATCAATGGCATCAAGTTCAGCCATGTGTTTGCTAAATTGTTCAACAGTGTAAGCTCTACAAGCCCCGTTGTAAGCATGTTTAACTTCTTCTCCTTTCTTTTTGAATTTATTTTTTATATTTTTCAGTATATGATATGTACAGGAACCATGCATGATATCCGGAAACACAAAATTCAGTCCTTGTATAATGGCTTCATGCCTATCTGAAACAATACATTGACCTTCCCTAACTCCACAAACAATTCTCAAATTTACGAAAAACCATCTCCAAGACATTTCATTTTCGCTATCAACAACTAAAAAAGCAATCGGAATAATGTTTCGGTTTGCATCTTGTGTGCTTGCTATCAGTAGTGTTCCCCCGTAAGTTGATTGTATAAACGTGTCATCGATTACAATGATTGGAAAACAATGGTGCCATGCTTGAATGGACGCTCCAATGGCAAAGAATAGATACTTGAAACGGCCATTTGTTTCCAACTCAAGGGCTGTGACGGAACCTGATATGAAAATCAGCATTATCATTAGAATTACAAGTAGTATACAGTATCCAAACTACTAGTTATCGGTAACCGTTCATGTGGTTAATGGTATACAACTTGTATACTACATTTAGTAACTAAACATGCATATTAAGGTAAACCAAACATGTATAATAACTGTATACAAATTGTATAAAGGTTTAGTAACTAAACATACATACTAACACATATAATGTCAAAAGGTGTATTGGTTACTGTATAATACTATATTGGTTACTGTATAATACTTAATTGGTTATTGAATAATGCTATTTTTTTAACCACATGCTTAGTAACCAGTGCATTAGACAGTAACCAATATAGCATTAGACCGTAACCACATGCTTAGTAACCAATGCATTAGACAGTAACAACATGTTGCATGAAGGTAACCAAGACAACATTAAGAAGTAACCAAATTTATAATGGTAACCTTCTAATGTGTAATGATTGGTTACTGTGTAACATCATATTGGTTACTGTCTAATGATGTAAAACCAATAAAATGCTTTAAAGTCTTACCTGGATTTATTTTCTTCAACATGTGTAACCATGATGGGATGAGTGAGTAGTCGTGTGGATTTCCTCTCACATTTTCCAACGCTTTCTCCTTCGATCTCCATGCTTTTTGGTAAGAGATAGACACCTTATATTCTGACATCATGTCTTCCACAATATCGATTGGTGTGTATATTTTCTTCAAATTTGTTATTTTTTGCATTATGCATTCACTGATCAACTCACTATTTGCCTATCTGTGGTCTCCCAACAATACATTGACCGAACAAGTGTGGATGTCGTTGAATTCTCTCACCTTGAACATACTGGTTTTTCGGAAACTTGATGCTCTCATCTTCCATTTGCAATTTTCATCGTATACGCACACTAGCACAAAGTCTCTATAACTTGTTCGTTGGACTTTGTGTTGTCTGTTTTTTCTGATCGAATGCAGCCTCATAGCTTGTGATAGGATTTTTTTGTCTTTGTAGGTTTGATGTAATTTTACATCATGTTCATTCGGATCCAATATTACATCATCATATCGTTCTTCCGCGTATGATTTGTCATGTTGTATGTCTTGTTGTTGTTCAATAATTTCCATTGCAAGCTGATCAGCATATTGCGTTCATTCTTGTCTTGCTAGTGGAACTAGTGCTGAATTCCTTTGTGTTGATCTGATTGGCATTACATCGTGAATTGTAGATTCTTCTACATTTGTCAAGTTATGCAAGATTGTTGTGCGTCCCATTATGTGTTCAATATCCACAATCAGTGGGAATTTACCTTGTTCATCAGATTTCCTACTCATTTCCAAAAAGAATTGTAAGGTTGATTCATCTGATATAATGATAGGTGGAATGTCGCTTCTAATCTGAAATTTGATCGACAATGTTGTTGCGTTTGTGTCTAGCCGTAATGCACTGCATATTTTGGTTAGCATTTCTTTGAACGAACTTGTTGATGGAACTAGTATGCCGGTAACTTTAAATTTTGTGTATTGGTTACTATCAGCCCATGTGCCGTTGAAATAAAGTACAACTGGAATCAACTCCATTGTCTGTCAACAGAATAAGTATTGGTAAATAACCAAATCAATGTTAGATAGTAACCAATTTAGCATTAGTCAGTAACCAAGTCTTCATAAGTAAGCATTATACTATTACATAGTAACAAAATCATTATTAGTCAGTAACCAATGCAATGACACACAGTAACCAAGTCATTATCAATTAGTAACCAATGTAATGTTAAGCAGTAACCAATACAACATAATCAATAACCAATGTAATGTTAAGTAACCAAATAACTAGTTCAATGTTAGTCGGTAACCAATTTATCCAATGACAAACCATTATAATATTACACAGTAACAAAATCATTATTAGTCAGTAACCAATGCAGCAACACACAGTAATTAAGTCATTATTAGTTAGTAACCAATGCAACATTAGTTAGTACCATTATGCATTAACCAAGTCAACATTAAACAGTAACATAGACATAGTTAGACAGTAACCAATGTAATATTAAGCAGTAACCAATACAGCATAATAAATAACCAATGTAATGTTAAGTAACCAAATAAATAGTTAAGTAACCAAATAACTAGTTCAATGTTAGACGGTAACCAATTTAGCCAATGTCAGTAACCAAGTCTTCATAAGCAACCATTATAATATTACACAGTAACAAAAGCATTATTAGTCAGTAACCAATGCAGCAACACACAGTAACCAAGTCATCATTAGACAGTAACCAATGTAATGTTAAGCAGTAACCAATACAGCATAACCAATAACCAATGTAATGTTAAGCAGTAACCAATGTAGAAAGCAGTAACCAATTTTTCAAATTCATCTTGCAATCAAAACATTCATTATTATTACTGTGTGATCATTTTAAGTGCAATAAACCTAAGAAAGGTAACCAAAATAGTAATTCATTTGTAACAATAGGTAAATGTATGATTGTCAATTTTAAAATAACATACCTCAGTATTGTTGTATTGAAATTGATTTTGATCTTGTATTAATTAATCAATGCAGTATTTGGTTACTGAACTAGAAGGCGTTGTTGATTTTGGAGGCTATTTTCGATCTTAGAGATGTGCCGTGACAACCGGCTTCGTCTTCTCCGATTAAGAGTTTACTCGCGACAGGAGGCTTCGGCTTCGTCTTGTTTGTCTTTTCCGTCGTTGATCTGTTGTTCCGATTTCAAAATTGTATGATTTTAGGAACGGTTAATTTTAAATATGAAATTCGGTAACCGACGTGTAGGAGTTAATGACACGTGATTTTAGCACGTAATTTTGTAATTATGTTGCGTATGTTTCATTTTTGTAATTATGTTGTGTATGTTTTATTTTTGTAATTACTTTTTCATTGTTGTCTATTAGTGTAAAGGACCTTTTTTTTTGTTACCTCTGAATGCCTCTTAATCGATAAGACATAAAATAAAATCTTAATAATTAAGAGGTGCCTCTTAATAAAAAATTTTTGATAATTTTTTTTATATAAATATATTCAATTAAGAGGTGCCTCTTAATTATGCACTTATTTTTATTAAATTGAATATTTGAAATTATTAAATAAAATTTTACCCTTTAAAATAGTAAAATAGTGTCATTAAGAGACAACTAACTTTTTAGTTATTAAACAAATTTTTAGATTCAGACCTCATAACCATTCAGATGATCTAATTTATTAAGACATCATAATCATTCAGATATTAAATCTCAGGTTTATCAAACACAACCTATAAGAAGTTAAAAGTCAAACAACACTACAATAGGTCAAAAATAAATTTCTCTTTGTTGGGAATTGAATGATTTGAATTCCAATCAAAATCTCAAAATAATGCTATAAAATGAGCAAACAGTCCGTACTCAATTCGTACTCACTCGACTTAAAATATAAATGATTTAAATATAAGTAAATTTTAAAGTTCAATAAATTACTCGAACCTCCTAAAATTGTAGTTTTCTATTGATACTCGAATTATATTCGTTCTAAAAGTTCAAACTGCTCGGGTTCGATTCGAGAACGTGATTGACTCAGTAGTTAAACAAGCCTCAATCAAACCTTATTTTATACTGAATAAATTTTATACTCAATACTCGGCTCGTCCCGCTTCATTTAAGCCCTTATTTCAAAGTGCCATTAGTTTTATTTGGTCATAAACCCTGACTGTAATTTTTTATTTTGAGAACTTATACCATTATATTTTAATTTCATTATTTGGGATACATCTCGGAGCCTGGAGTGATTTAGAAATTAGAATATTGGTTGGACAATATGCCTTTTTAGTGGTGGACAGGCCTGTGTAAAAACATATGAAGGCCCAAGTTATTGATTTAATAAAGAAAAATTTCTAATATAGAAAGTTTAATTATGCTGTAATCGATTCAAAGCCCAATAAATATATGAAAAATTATGCTCATTATCAGGAGGGATTTAACTTTACATAACCTTTTTTTATAAAAAAATATAGTTTTTACTTTTACTGAAATTTCCAACTTCCAAACTTAATTAATGTGTGTCCACACTGTGTATTTCAAATAATATCACTAGTTGGATGGCACATTGAACCTCCGAACTGCTTTATCAGCCCAATCTCATTTTGGGCCGAATAAATAAGTCTCGAAAAGAGATTGTGTTATATTCTGATCAAGTCCGGCGAAAAATTTCTGTGGAATTACGATTGCGACATGAGATTGAATATGATTATAAAATTGGTCCACTGTATCAAATATATCGTTAAAAGAATAATCAATTAGATTTATCTGCATAATTCACAATAAAAAAAATTGAGATGTAAAGTCGCAATATATATCATTTTCCATTCTGATTTTGTGCCACTGTATATTTTGGAATTTTGATGCATTTAATCGTTAAGAATGTCGATTTATTCCCAATACCACTAGCTTTAATACTTCATCAATTTTATTAGAATATGATATCAAATTCGTACCATTACAGTATGCTTAATTAAATTATTATTATTTTACATAACTAAGAGATTTGGTTCTCTTCCTTTTAGGACTCGGCATTGACAAGGGCATTAAATCTTTTAAACCCCAAAATTTTTTGAAATGAATCAAATCTAAATTTGATTGCAATCTACACGAAAAAAGTTTTGAAACTCTCTTGTATTTCAGCAACTGGCCGTAGAAGAATGGTCAAGTAGTTAGAGAATCTTCATCTTATGGTTTGGGGCTCAAAAAATTTGAGGGTAAATTATATTCAAACTTATGTTTATTACAATAGTGTATATATATATATATATATATATATATATATATATATATATATATATATATATATATTGTTAATATTGCTCATAAAAATAATTTGGCAAATTGTGATTTCATTGGGACTTGGAAGATAGTGCATGTGATGATCATTTGGATTTACTTTTACTTCTTTCGAGTTAATTTTTTTTATCTTATGTTATGTATTGTTATCAAATATAATTAATGTAATAACTATTTATAGTTAATTTTTTAAATAAATAAGTATTATTTGGTACCAATGATAAGACCGTAAATGAGACAAAAAGGAAAACAAATTTCAATGCACTTCTTCCTTAGGTTCAATACTAATATATATATATATATATATATAGTCCGGTTCTCTCCAGCGAACTGGAGGGAACGAACCGGCTATAACGACGATTTTTTCCGTCGTTATAGCATAAAAAATCGGATTTCACAAAAAAAACCGTTACTATAGTCGGTTCGTTCTTAGTTCGCTGGAAAAGTGGACTATATATATATATATATATATATGTTACTATTATAATAGCTTGATTACCAAAAAAGTTAACAAGAATATATAACCTTTTTTCATAGGGGAAGAGTTGAATAATTGAATATCAGTTGACGAAAGTGATCAAATGACTCGGCCATGACTTGGTATACAATCAAATCAAATTCCCCATGCCACTTGAATATTAAACTAGTTAGGCAATTGTACTTGCATGTTTGCGCATGCATGTATAATGCTCATTCTATTTTCTTGGTATATATTATTATTCCAAAGAGAAAGAGGAGATGAGCATGCTCATATGGGTGATAGGAATTAATGCTTATTCACTTTTAAGTACTAGGCTATAAGTGAATAGATATATCTGGAATGGGTGCTGATAATTCAATATAAGTTTATAATAGCCCTTGGAAAAATTCTTTCTACCTATATATATAGCCTATATATATATACCTACCTTTATGAAATGAAATGAATGGTAATATATAGTCAAAAAATAGGAATTGAACAGCCGCCAATCGACTTTAATAGTGGAAGATGGTATCATACTAGCTATATATAATATGTGAAAAAATTTGATATGTATATAAGAATTTAAATTATGATTTAATTTGAGTTATGATTTTTGAATGAACTTAATGCAATGCATTAAGAAAATTGAGTTTTGACAGAAAATGATTGATTAATTCGGACATGAAATTTAATTTACATAATCCCCCACGTTCTTTCGGGTTGATACTTTTGGTTCAACCATTGGAAACCCTACAAGTATCTTTCTGGCGCTCGTGGGTACGTTGTTGCAACCACTTCAATTCAAACAATTACTGGTATTATGCTTTGTATGTTTTAAAGGTTCTAGCTAGCTTTTGAAGGGAGTGGTACTCCAATAAACTACTTTGGATTAAAAGGTTCGTATATACTTGTTGTTTTTATCATGGCTAGCTACTCGCTAGATCTTTTAACTTTTATGAGCTAGCTAGAGCCATATAATTAGGTTAATATGTACAGATAAATAAGCGAGAACATATATATATACACACACGGTCCCTTCTTCAACGAACTTTAAACAGCGAATTAAAAGCGAATAGGATATAGTGACTGTTTTTTCCGTCGTTATAACTAGAAAAATCGTCGCTATGTCCGGTCGCTTTTTAAGATTCGTTGGAGAAGGGGATTGTGTGTGTGTATGTATGTATATATATATATATGCCTCCAAGAGAAAATAGTCCAAAACATCAACCACAGCATATATAACATGAAAGTAATACATAATTATAGAAAAAGTAAAAAAGTTATAAAAATGTGATAATATTTAATTTCTAGAGGACAAATGAAGTCTTGTTTAATTTTCATTAGTTTTTGGGATTAAAACAATATATATATACAACATGGATCCTGATGATCACCTAAGACGACAAGTCTAGTGAATTATCTGTTCTCTTCAACTTCAAAACTAGTAGTAATTGTGAGTTTCCGCAACTTAAAAAGAAAATCAAATGTCATGGCCATTGAAGTTTACCTATGTGTACGTAAGTGGCCTAATTTTGGCCATGTTGATGATCACCTCATACACCGCATCACGTGTATATATAATGAGTTTATAAAATATTAAGTTGCATACTCCGTTACACATATGAGTTTATGTTCATGTTGTATGTTATGTTGTGACTACATATGGGTTTTCTTCTCCGTTAGAAAATGTTGATTTCCGACCATTTTTCACCATTGAGGTAGGGAAGAACGGCCTTTGATCAGTATATATATATATGAGAAAAATATATATACACAGTTGTGTAGTACACAGTTGCCTAACCGCCACTATAGCCCAAAAAAATCGACGTCTTATGACAACTGTATACTACACAGTTGTGTATATATATATATAACCCTATATATATACGGTCTCTTTCTCTAGCGAATCTTAAACAGCGAATCAAAAACGAATCGTCTATAGCGACGGATTTTTCCTGTCATTATAGCATACAAAGACGACGACATAGCTATGACGACGGTTCGAACCGTCGCTATAGTTCAAAAAATTGTTGCTATAACCGGTTCGCTATTTAAAGTTCGCTGGAGAAAGTTTCGCATATATATATATTGATTATTTTGGTTTTTGGGAAATTTGGTTAATGATGTTGGTGGGGTTTTATGAGTAGAGATATAATTTAATGGTGATGATGAACCCAAATTGATGCCAACGACCACCTTTTTGATGATGATAGAAACATGAAATCTTCAATCTTCGGTTTCAACGATAAAGATGAATGGAATAAATTCAAAAGATGTAATCCGATTCAAGTGATTTATTCAAAAGATGCAATCTTCAATGTTGCGTTTTTTTTTTGTTTTTTTTTAATTAAGGCCCCTT
Source organism: Panax notoginseng (assembly GCA_016801055.1). Classification (NCBI taxonomy): domain Eukaryota; kingdom Viridiplantae; phylum Streptophyta; class Magnoliopsida; order Apiales; family Araliaceae; genus Panax; species Panax notoginseng. Next base: position 248,083,504 of record CM029012.1, read on the forward strand.
GTTTGGTTTGGTTTTGCTATTTAGTTTATAAGTTCAATTCTTTTGTTTTGTTTTTTGTGTAGTTACAATTTCACCCTTAAAAAGTTTTATTTAGTGCAGTTTGATTTTTTGTAAATTGACAATTCTATCCTTAAAAAAATTAAATAACCGGTTAAAAGTTTGTACTGTTACACGTTTTAAAGTTTGTTAGGAGGGTCAAACATTTATTACATTTGGAATTTTAAATGTATTTATTGCAATATGTTTTGAGTCATTAATTAAAGACTACGGGAGTGTATTCAATTAAAATTTTTAAAGACTTTTAAATATTTTAAAAGTTTAGTTATATTCAATCAATATATTTAAAGAATTTATAAAAGTTTAGTGATATTTAATTACAACTTTTTTAATGTCTTTAAAAGTTAGGTGGTATTGAATTAAAATTTTTATAAAATCTATAAAAATATTTTAGTATTCAAAAAGTCATAGATTTTAAAGATTTTTATCAAATGGTAGAGTTTGACAGACTTTAGAAGAAAATTATAACTATCAACTCATATCCAATAGAAAGAGGGAAGAGATTTGTTCAACAAGGTGAGATAAAATCATGAAACTCTCATATCAGTTGTAAAAATTATGTATATATAATATATGAAAATAGAAAATATATGATGTGTATGTGTATGTTTTTTTTTAGTTTTCTGACATTTTAAACGAAGAAAATTACTGTTAATTTTTCGAGACATCCTCCATATTCGTCTTCAAGTGTCTTTGATGTATCATAGTAAAAAAATATAACATGTGATTGTATTCCTACATGACAAATATATATATATATATATATATATATATATATATATATATATATATGTTGGTGTATCATAGGAAAAACGCACTGATTTGATATATGTTAGGCGCATAAAAAAGGTTCACAGAATCACACAATCAACATATATATATATATATATATATATATATATATATATATATATATATATATATATATATATATTAGTAAAGCAATCAATATAGTATTGAATTACCAATGCTCCACCCTTACCATTTCAATGAACAAATACGGAGGCTTCCTTAACCAATGCTTAGAAAAAATGAAAAACTTGATTTTGAAGGGAATAATAGCTCCATTGAGACCACTACTCGAGTTAATATATTTGGAACAAGTTTTTGAAACTCAAGAGCAACAACGAGAGAATGCTAATGAATGGAGGACTAGTATAGCTTCTGACATGTGGAGAAACGTCGATCATAATTGTGACGACCCCAAAATAGGTCCATTCCATCCAACCTATTCTGAGTCGCCAAATACATGGTACAGAAAACAACTACAACTTTAATACAACAAATGTCGTGCAAAATACAACAACACATATACTGTGAGTTTGGATACAAATATATACCAAATGTGACTCATGTCCCAACCGTGGACAGCACCTCACAATGACACCTTACATAAATGTATAGTCAAAAAGTGTTTTAGAAATTAGAATCTTTGGGAAGTGCTCAAGGAAACCTTTGTACATGGGAGGCCATGCTTCTAGGTTGTGATAGATATCATATGGCCACAGAATTATCCTTGGTTGACCCAATATACCCCAAAGAAAAACGAGAAGATTACTATCATATTCTTCCCAATGGTGAGTCTTCTCTTGACTTATCATTATTTCTACTGTCTCTAATTGAGAATTATACTTCAAACAAACACCAAGATTATATAGGTAGTGCTCGTAAATATACTCAGCAAGTGGATGAGCACATCAATATCTTATGATGATACGAGGTTGTATGTCATTAGACATCTTGTATGATAGTGGCAAAAACACCCTTCCAACGTTGGGTACGCCTTACCCTATTGGATTCACCAAATATAACTACTAAATGAACTTTTCTATACTGCTTAGGGAGAACTCCACAGCTAGAGACCACTGTTCTATTCCCTTGTTACCCCCGCTCGACCCAGCTACACTCTTATTACCTGAAAGGAATTGTGAAGCAAAAGGGTGAGCACAACTAGCTTAGTAAAGAATATCATGACTAAAGATAATTAAATTATCAATAGCCTTCATTAGTAATAAATTAGAGATTTAGAACATATGGTAGATAATAAAAATTTTCAACCATAGTTGCAGCGGAACGAGCAAACCATTAGAAGAGTCAAATAGACCATAAAGTCTATTATCTTCTCCACATTAAAAGTCCACCAATAATGTTTTATCCCTGTAACATTAATCAACAGTTCCTTTTCACAATTATATGAATAACTCATAATCATAATTGTAATTCTAAATTCCTCTTCGCATCCAGGACGAAGATAATTTTCCTCACATGTCTTTACCTGAAACATTAAAGATCATGGTTATACCAAATTACAGTTCCTGTTCATAATCATATTAATAAATTCATCTTTGCACTACAGGCCAACGATATTCGTCAACAGTTCATCTTTGCACTACTGGCCAAAGATATTCAACAACAAGTCATCTTTGCACTACAGGCCAAAGATATTCCTCAACAGTTCATATTTGCACTACAGGCCAAATATATTCATATCTCAAAGAAATATATAATCATTTCAGAATTTATATACACCATAATTATAACCATGTTAATCAATTCATCTTTACACTTAAGCTAAAGATATTCAATTATAAATTCAATGGTCATGATCATACCAGTTAACAATTCATCTTTGCACTACAGGCCAAAGACATTCCTCAGTCACGATCATACCAATAATTTACCCATCTTTACACTCAAGTGTAAGAGAAATTCTATATCAGGGTTATAAAAATTTTATATATGATAATAAAAATAATATGATCAACATCTGCATTTATTTTCGAGAGCAACAATAATAAATCAACGATAATTTGGTCAGAAAAAGAAACTAATTTTTATCGTGAATAGTACCCGTGAATAGTAACTCGTGAATAGTAACTCATAAATAGTAACTCATGAATAGTACTCCGTATTCGTACATAGTACCGTATACGTAAATAATGTCATTTACGTAAATAGTGTCATATACATGAATAGTGTCGTATACGTGAATAGTGTCGTATACGTGAATAGTAACCCCGACTCAAAAAGGTAGAAATTTCACAATAAAATCCATACCAATATTTCAGTATAATGATATTGAAAGAATAACATCATTATGAAGAATATAACATCCCTTACTATCCCTTACCTCAAAAGAGCAGCACTTCTGACTAGATATCGGATATGACGCTGAAAGAAACTTGCACTGATGAATAGCAACTCACCAAATATCTAAATACTCACAAAATACACTCAATAATCTAGAGAGAAAACTTGTTTCTGGTGTGATTTTCAATTCTAACTTAGCCCTCTATTTATAGGAAAATGTTAGCACGCCGAAGCAGACTTAACCTGCAACCTGATGGCTTTACCTGCTACTATTCTCACCCACCATATTTGAATAAAAATCTCAGCACATTTCTTCACCAACCAAGAGTGGGGCCCACCAATTCTAGAATTTTCTACCAAAATCATTAACTCCGAAAATTCAATAATTTCTGAACCAGTCATCTCGTAAAATTTATAACAAATCATACGTTCATTTTTAACGGTTCAAAATTTATGGGCATATACTAAACTTATATATGTATAACATATCCAAAAATTACCACGATTCAACGGTCGGATTAAAAATTATAACCCCCGCAAAATATCTCAAAAACCCTAATTTTTAATACTTCCATTCCGACAAAAATACTGATAAAAACCTCAACATTAACTCCTTCATTTTTAACCACAAAATATATCCAACATTTATATTCACATAAAATAAATATTTCCTTATCATATGTGTAACGCCTCCAAAATAGGTCCATTCCATCCAACCCATTTTGAGTCGCCAAAAACATGGTACAGAAAATAACTACAACTTTATTACAACAATTATCGTACAAAATACAACAACACATATGCTGTGAGTTTGGATACAAATATATACCAAATGTGACTCATGTTCCAACCATGGACATCACCTCACAATGACACCTTACATAAAGGTTTAGTCAAAAACTGTTTTAGAAATTAGAATCTTTGGGAAGTGCTTAAGGAAACCCTCGTACATGGGAGGCCATGCTTCTATGTTATGATAGATATCATATGGCCACAGAATTATCCTTGGTTGACCCAATAGACCCCAAAGAAAAACAAGAAGGTTACTATCATATTCTTCCCAATGGTGAGTCTTCTCTTGACTTATCATTATCTCCACTGTCTCTAATTGAGAATTATACTTTAAACAACACCAAGGTTATATAGGTAGTGCTCGTAAATATACTCAGCAAGTGGATGAACACAATCATGTCTTATGATGACACGAGATTGTATGTCATTAGAAATCTTGTATGATAGTGACAAAACACCCTTCTAACGTTGGGTTCGCCTCACCCTATTTTCTTCACCAAATATAACTACTAAATGATGACCATCGTTCTATTCCCTTGTTACCCCCGCTCGACCCAGCTACACTCTTATTACCTAAAAGGAATTGTGAAACAGAAGGGTGAGCACAACTAGCTCAGTAAAGATTATCATGACTAAAGATAACTAAATTATCAATAGTCTTCTACAGAATTAAATCAGAGATTTAGAACATATAGTAGATGATAAAATTTTTCAACCATAGATGCAGCGGAACGAGCAATCCATTAGAAGAGTCACATAGACCATAAAGTCTATTATTTTCTCCATGTTAAAAGTCCACCAACAATGTTTTATCCCTATAACATCAATCAACAGTTCCTTTCCACAAACATATAAATAACTCATAATCATAATTGTAGTTCTAAATTTCTCTTCGCATTCAAGACGAAGATAATTTTCATTACCTGTCTTTACCTGAAACATCAAAGATCATGATTATACCAAATCACAGTTCATGTTCATAATCATACTAATAAATTCATCTTTGCACTACAGGCCAAAGATATTCATCAACAAACCATCTTTGCACTACGGGCCAAATATATTCAATAACAGTTCATCTTCGCACTACAGGCCAAAGATATTCATCAATAATTCATCTTTGCACTACAGGCCAAAGATATTCATCAACAGTTCATCTTTGCACTACAGGCCAAAGATATTCATCAATAATTCATCTTTACACTACAGGCCAAAGATATTCTTCAACAGTTCATATTTGCACTACAGGCCAAATATATTCACATCTCAAAGAAATATATAATTATTTCAGAATTTATATAAACAATAATTATAACCATGTTAATCATTTCATCTTTACACTTAAGCTAAAGATATTCACTTATAAATTCAATGGTCATGATCATACCAGTTAACAAATCATCTTTGCACTACATGCTAAAGATATTCCTCAGTCACGATCATACCAATAATTTACCCATCTTTACACTCAAGTGAAAGAGAAATTCAACATCAGGGTTATAAAAATGTTATTTATGATAATAAAAATAATATGATCAACATATAGTTTTAATCTCAAGAGTAATATTCATAAATCAACTATAATTTGGTTAGAAAAAGAAACCAATTTTGTTATGAATAGTAACTCGTGAATAGTAATCCGTGAATAGTAACTCGTGAATAGAACTCATGAATAGTAACTCGTGAATAGTAACTCGTAAATACTAACTCATAAATAGTAACTCGTGAATACTAACTCATGAATAATAACTCGTGAATAGTAACTCATGAATAGTAACCCCGACATGAAAAGATATGAATTTTACAAGAAATTTTTTTACCAATATTCCGGTATAATGATATTGAAAGAAATAATATCATTGATAAAAAAAATAACATCCCTTACTATTCCTTACTATCCCTTACAATCCCTTACCTCAAAAGAGCAGTACTCCTGACTGGAATAACGCTGAACGAACTTACACCGTATAGCAACACTCAAGATATCAAAATACTCACAAGAATACACTCGATAATATAGAGAGAGAAATAGAGAGAAAACTTCAGTTTCTGGTGTGATTTTCAATTCTAACCTAAGCATCTATTTATAGGAAATTGCTTAAAACACCAAAGTAGAAAATTGAATATAATAATATATTTATAACCAAATTTTCATTAGCCCACCACATCAAAAACATATTTTCCACACAAATGCACCAAAAATGAAAAACATATTTTAAACAATTTTTGTTACAAAATCAATTCAGACTCAATAATCCAGAACTTCAATAATTCATAATAAATAGTTTTTTTATCAGAAAAATTCAAACCTCACTTCTTTTCTATAGGAAATTTAATTCTCTACAACTTTGCAGAAGAAAGTTTTTCCAAATTCCAAACAGAAATTGACCGAAATCTACAAACGGACGATTTTACAGTCTATAATAAATTTTCGGTCAAGAATTGTGTCCACCAACACACAAAACATGTGTTAAACATTAAATTCAACAAAAATACTCTTCCTCCTCATTTATTCATATATCTCACATTCATTGTAAAAATATCTCCATTAATATATTAATTAAAATAATATATTTAAATGAATTATTTTATCAGAAAAAGATAAAATATTAATTTTTAACAATTGTCACATTAAAAATTTTCTCCATCTATATCCACATAAAATCAATATTTTCCTCATCATATAAATCAATAATTAATTATACACAAATAATATTACAGAATCACATTACTGACAGCCAGGCAGTTCCCAGGAAGGAGGGGGCTTTTCAATAAGGATCTCTTCCTTACTGGCGCGCAATTAGATGACCAAACCTCTCCTTAGACAGAACTTTCTAGACATTGTCAATAATATTATCTAATAATATTATTCAGATAATATGAATTATTGCTCCGATAATAGAAAAATACTGTGTAGTGACAATTATTAAAACAACAGTAATATAAAATATCAACGCAACAATTATTGAATCAATAAAATAAAATACTGAACAGTAATTACTGTAACAATTATTGAGTAATGCCTTCTTACGAAAAAAAATAATAATTGGTGCAATACCGTGTGTTACTGTGCAACAACGCGTATTACTGTGTTTTAACCACCGGGTATTCCAACAGTGTTAACGGTAATAACTACGCCGTTATTTATAAATAACTTACTCTTGTCGTTTTCTTCATCCAATCGCTTTTCGTTATGGGGCCCACAAAAGACTGCGCCGTCGTACGAATATTCTCCGACAGTAAGAATATTCCACGACCAAGCGAATATTCCCCGACAATAATGAATATTTTATAACCACTTGTGTATTTCGAAAAAAAATTCATATATCACTCTTAACTTTAACATTTATCAATTTAACCATTTACTAAATAGTAATTATAAGAAAAATTGAATACTTTTATTTCATAAAATTCGGGGTCTTACAATCTCCCCTCCTTATGGAATTTCGTCCTCGAAATTTACGTACCTGGTATTTCAAAGAGTTGAGAATACCTTGCTTTCATTTCAGATTCCATCTTTCCTGTCATCATAATTTCTTCATTGCTCATCTCCTGTATTTCAGATATCATTCTAGAATACAGCTTCAAAACAAAGGTTAATTGAATAAATTAACATATCACATAATATCCCGATATCATGACTGACCAACAAATAAGCTTAGGTAGGACACACTAGCGAAGGATTTACTCGTCTCTCTCCTCCTAGTCCTATTCCCCGATCTCCACCAGAGATCATATCCCTAAACTCTGATACCAAATTTAACGCCCCAAAATAGGTCCATTCCATCCAACCCATTTTGAGTCGCCAAAAACATGGTACAGAAAATAACTACAACTTTATTACAACAATTATCGTGCAAAATACAACAACACAAATGCTGTGAGTTTGGATACAAATATATACCAAATGTGACTCATGTTCCAACCGTGGACATCACCTCACAATGACACCTTACATAAAGGTATAGTCAAAAACTGTTTTAGAAATTAGAATCTTTGGGAAGTGCTTAAGGAAACCCTCGTACATGGGAGGCCATGCTTCTAGGTTATGATAGATATCATATGGCCACAGAATTATCCTTGGTTGACCCAATAGACCCAAAAAAAAAATAAGAAGGTTACTATCATATTCTTCCCAATGGTGAGTCTTCTCTTGACTTATCATTATCTCCACTGTCTCTAATTGAGAATTATACTTTAAACAAACACCAAGATTATATAGGTAGTGCTCATAAATATACTCAGCAAGTGGATGAGCACAATCATGTCTTATGATGACACGAGATTGTAGGTCATTAGACATCTTGTATGATAGTGACAAAACACCCTTCCAACGTTGGGTTCGCCTCACCCTATTTTCTTCACCAAATATAACTACTAAATGATGACCACCGTTCTATTCCCTTGTTACCCCCGCTCGACCCAGCTACACTCTTATTACCTGAAAGGAATTGTGAAACAGAAGGGTGAGCACAACTAGCTCAGTAAAGAATATCATGACTAAAGATAACTAAATTATCAATAGTCTTCTACAGAATTAAATCAGAGATTTAGAACATATGGTAGATGATAAAATTTTTCAACCATAGTTGCAGCGGAACGAGCAATCCATTAGAAGAGTCACATAGACCATAAAGTCTATTATCTTCTCCATGTTAAAAGTCCACCAACAATGTTTTATCCCTATAACATCAATCAACAGTTCCTTTCCACAAACATATAAATAACTCATAATCATAATTGTAGTTCTAAATTTTCTCTTCGCATTCAAGACGAAGATAATTTTCATCACCTGTCTTTACCTGAAACATCAAAGATCATGATTATACCAAATCACAGTTCCTGTTCATAATCATACTAATAAATTCATCTTTGCACTACAGGCCAAAGTTATTCATCAACAAACCATCTTTGCACTACGGGTCAAAGATATTCAATAACAGTTCATCTTCGCACTACAGGCCAAAGATATTCATCAATAATTCATCTTTGCATTACAGGCCAAAGATATTCATCAACAGTTCATCTTTGCACTACAGGCCAAAGATATTCATCAATAATTCATCTTTGCACTACAGGCCAAAGATATTCTTCAACAGTTCATATTTGCACTACAGGCCAAATATATTCACATCTCAAAGAAATATATAATTATTTCAGAATTTATATAAACAATAATTATAACCATGTTAATCATTTCATCTTTACACTTAAGCTAAAGATATTCAATTATAAATTCAATGGTCATGATCATACCAGTTAACAATTCATCTTTGCACTACATGCTAAAGATATTCCTCAGTCACGATCATACCAATAATTTACCCATCTTTACACTCAAGTGAAAGAGAAATTCAACATCAGGGTTATAAAAATGTTATATATGATAATAAAAATAATATGATCAACATATAGTTTTAATCTCAAGAGTAATATTCATAAATTAACTATAATTTGGTTAAGAAAAGAAACCAATTTTGTCATGAATAGTAACTCGTGAATAGTAACCCGTGAATAGTAACTCGTGAATAGTAACTCATGAATAGTAACTCGTGAATAGTAACTCGTGAATACTAACTCATGAATAGTAACTCGTGAATACTAACTCACAAGAATACACTCGATAATATAGAGAGAGAAATAGAGAGAAAACATCAGTTTCTGGTGTGATTTTCAATTCTAACCTAAGCATCTATTTATAGGAAATTGCTTAGAACACCAAAGTAGAAAATTGAATATAATAATATATTTATAACCAAATTTTCATTAGCCCACCACATCAAAAACACATTTTCCACACAAATGCACCAAAAATGAAAAACATATTTTAAACAATTTTTGTTACAAAATCAATTCAGACTCAATAATCCAGAACTTCAATAATTCATAATAAATAGTCTTTTTATCAGAAAAATTCAAACCTCACTTCTTTTCTATAGGAAATTTAATTCTCTACAACTTTGCAGAAGAAAGTTTTTCCAAATTCCAAACAGAAATTGACCGAAATCTACAAACGGACGATTTTACAGTCTATAATAAATTTTCGGTCAAGAATTGTGTCCACCAAAACACAAAACATGTGTTAAACATTTAATCCAACAAAAATACTCTTCCTCCTCATTTATTCATATATCCCACATTCATTGTAAAAATATCACCATTAATATATTATGAAAATAATATATTTAAATGAATTATTTTATCAGAAAAAGATAAAATATTAATTTTCAACAATTGTCACATTAAAAATTTTCTCCATCTATATCCACATAAAATCAATATTTTCCTCATCAGATAAATCAACAATTAATTATACACAAATAATATTACAGAATCACATTACTGACAGCCAGGCAGTTCCCAGGAAAGAGGGGGCTTTTCAATAAGGATCTCTTCCTTACTGGCGCGCAATTAGATGACCAAACCTCTCCTTAGACAGAACTTTCTAGACATTGCCAATAATATTATCTAATAATATTATTCAGATAATATGAATTATTGCTCCGATAATAGAAAATACTGTGTAGTGACAATTATTAAAACAACAGTAATATAAAATATCAACGCAGCAATTATTGAATCAATAAAATAAAATACTGAACAGTAATTACTGTAACAATTATTGAGTAATGCCTTCTTACGAAAAAAAACAATAATTGGTGCAATATCGTGTGTTACTGTACAACAACGCGTATTACTGTGTTTTAACCACCGGGTATTCCAACAGTGTTAACGGTAATAATTACGCCATTTATAAATAACTTACTCTTGTCGTTTTCTTCATCCAATCGCTTTCCGTTATGGGGCCCACAAAAGACTGCGCCGTCGTACGAATATTCTCCGACAGTAAGAATATTCCACGACCAAGCGAATATTCCCCGACAATAATGAATATTTTATAACCACTTGTGTATTTCAAAAAAAAATTCATATATCACCCTTAACTTTAACATTTATCAATTTAATCATTTACTAAATAGTAATTATAAGAAAAATTGAATACTTTTATTTCATAAAATTCGGGTTCTTACAATATGAATCAATAATTAATTATTCATAATTAATATTACAGAATCACATTTATGTATTCCTGCATGACAAATATATATATATATATATATATATATATATATATATATATATATATGTTGGTGTATCATAGGAAAAACGCACTGGTTTGATATATGTTAGGCGCATAAAAAAGGTTCACACAATCAAATAGAATTAGTAGCAGCTAAGATGCAAAATTGGGTTCACAGAATCACACAATCAACATATATATATATATATATATATATATATATATATATATATATATATATATATTAGTAAAGCAATCAATATAGTATTGAATTACCAATGCTCCACCCTTACCATTTCAATGAACAAATACGGAGGCTTCCTTAACCAATGCTTAGAAAAAATGAAAAACTTGATTTTGAAGGGAATAATAGCTCCATTGAGACCACTACTCGAGCTAATATATTTGGAACAAGTTTTTGAAACTCAAGAGCAACAACGAGAGAATGCTAATGAATGGAGAACTAGTATAGCTTCTGACATGTGGAGAAACGTCGATCATAATTGTGACGACCCCAAAATAGGTCCATTCCATCCAACCTATTCTGAGTCGCCAAATACATGGTACAGAAAACAACTACAACTTTAATACAACAAATGTCGTGCAAAATACAACAACACATATACTGTGAGTTTGGATACAAATATATACCAAATGTGACTCATGTCCCAACCGTGGACAGCACCTCACAATGACACCTTACATAAATGTATAGTCAAAAAGTGTTTTAGAAATTAGAATCTTTGGAAAGTGCTCAAGAAAACCTTTGTACATGGGAGGCCATGCTTCTAGGTTGTGATAGATATCATATGGCCACAGAATTATCCTTGGTTGACCCAATATACCTCAAAGAAAAACGAGAAGATTACTATCATATTCTTCCCAATGGTGAGTCTTCTCTTGACTTATCATTATCTCTACTGTCTCTAATTGAGAATTATACTTCAAACAAACACCAAGATTATATAGGTAGTGCTCGTAAATATACTCAGCAAGTGGATGAGCACATCAATATCTTATGATGATACGAGGTTGTATGTCATTAGACATCTTGTATGATAGTGGCAAAAACACCCTTCCAACGTTGGGTACGCCTTACCCTATTGGATTCACCAAATATAACTACTAAATGAACTTTTCTATACTGCTTAGGGAGAACTCCACAGCTAGAGACCACTGTTCTATTCCCTTGTTACCCCCGCTCGACCCAGCTACACTCTTATTACCTGAAAGGAATTGTGAAGCAAAAGGGTGAGCACAACTAGCTTAGTAAAGAATATCATGACTAAAGATAATTAAATTATCAATAGCCTTCATTAGTAATAAATTAGAGATTTAGAACATATGGTAGATAATAAAAATTTTCAACCATAGTTGCAGCGGAACGAGCAAACCATTAGAAGAGTCAAATAGACCATAAAGTCTATTATCTTCTCCACATTAAAAGTCCACCAATAATGTTTTATCCCTGTAACATTAATCAACAGTTCCTTTTCACAATTATATGAATAACTCATAATCATAATTGTAATTCTAAATTCCTCTTCGCATCCAGGACGAAGATAATTTTCCTCACATGTCTTTACCTGAAACATTAAAGATCATGGTTATACCAAATTACAGTTCCTGTTCATAATCATATTAATAAATTCATCTTTGCACTACAGGCCAACGATATTCGTCAACAGTTCATCTTTGCACTACTGGCCAAAGATATTCAACAACAAGTCATCTTTGCACTACAGGCCAAAGATATTCCTCAACAGTTCATATTTGCACTACAGGCCAAATATATTCATATCTCAAAGAAATATATAATCATTTCAGAATTTATATACACCATAATTATAACCATGTTAATCAATTCATCTTTACACTTAAGCTAAAGATATTCAATTATAAATTCAATGGTCATGATCATACCAGTTAACAATTCATCTTTGCACTACAGGCCAAAGACATTCCTCAGTCACGATCATACCAATAATTTACCCATCTTTACACTCAAGTGTAAGAGAAATTCTATATCAGGGTTATAAAAATTTTATATATGATAATAAAAATAATATGATCAACATCTGCATTTATTTTCGAGAGCAACAATAATAAATCAACGATAATTTGGTCAGAAAAAGAAACTAATTTTTATCGTGAATAGTACCCGTGAATAGTAACTCGTGAATAGTAACTCATAAATAGTAACTCATGAATAGTACTCCGTATTCGTACATAGTACCGTATACGTAAATAATGTCATTTACGTAAATAGTGTCATATACATGAATAGTGTCGTATACGTGAATAGTGTCGTATACGTGAATAGTAACCCCGACTCAAAAAGGTAGAAATTTCACAATAAAATCCATACCAATATTTCAGTATAATGATATTGAAAGAATAACATCATTATGAAGAATATAACATCCCTTACTATCCCTTACCTCAAAAGAGCAGCACTTCTGACTAGATATCGGATATGACGCTGAAAGAAACTTGCACTGATGAATAGCAACTCACCAAATATCTAAATACTCACAAAATACACTCAATAATCTAGAGAGAAAACTTGTTTCTGGTGTGATTTTCAATTCTAACTTAGCCCTCTATTTATAGGAAAATGTTAGCACGCCGAAGCAGACTTAACCTGCAACCTGATGGCTTTACCTGCTACTATTCTCACCCACCATATTTGAATAAAAATCTCAGCACATTTCTTCACCAACCAAGAGTGGGGCCCACCAATTCTAGAATTTTCTACCAAAATCATTAACTCCGAAAATTCAATAATTTCTGAACCAGTCATCTCGTAAAATTTATAACAAATCATACGTTCATTTTTAACGGTTCAAAATTTATGGGCATATACTAAACTTATATATGTATAACATATCCAAAAATTATCACGATTCAACGGTCGGATTATCTCAAAATATAACCCCCGCAAAATATCTCAAAAACCCTAATTTTTAATACCTCCATTCTGACAAAAATACTGATAAAAACCTCAACATTAACTCCTTCATTTTTAACCACAAAATATATCCAACATTTATATTCACATAAAATAAATATTTCCTTATCATATGTGTAACGCCTCCAAAATAGGTCCATTCCATCCAACCCATTTTGAGTCGCCAAAAACATGGTACAGAAAATAACTACAACTTTATTACAACAATTATCGTACAAAATACAACAACACATATGCTGTGAGTTTGGATACAAATATATACCAAATGTGACTCATGTTCCAACCGTGGACATCACCTCACAATGACACCTTACATAAAGGTTTAGTCAAAAACTGTTTTAGAAATTAGAATCTTTGGGAAGTGCTTAAGGAAACCCTCGTACATGGGAGGCCATGCTTCTAGGTTATGATAGATATCATATGGCCACAGAATTATCCTTGGTTGACCCAATAGACCCCAAAGAAAAACAAGAAGGTTACTATCATATTCTTCCCAATGGTGAGTCTTCTCTTGACTTATCATTATCTCCACTGTCTCTAATTGAGAATTATACTTTAAACAAACACCAAGGTTATATAGGTAGTGCTCGTAAATATACTCAGCAAGTGGATGAGCACAATCATGTCTTATGATGACACGAGATTGTATGTCATTAGAAATCTTGTATGATAGTGACAAAACACCCTTCTAGCGTTGGGTTCGCCTCACCCTATTTTCTTCACCAAATATAACTACTAAATGATGACCATCGTTCTATTCCCTTGTTACCCCCGCTCGACCCAGCTACACTCTTATTACCTAAAAGGAATTGTGAAACAGAAGGGTGAGCACAACTAGCTCAGTAAAGAATTTCATGACTAAAGATAACTAAATTATCAATAGTCTTCTACAGAATTAAATCAGAGATTTAGAACATATAGTAGATGATAAAATTTTTCAACCATAGATGCAGCGGAACGAGCAATCCATTAGAAGAGTCACATAGACCATAAAGTCTATTATCTTCTCCATGTTAAAAGTCCACCAACAATGTTTTATCCCTATAACATCAATCAACAGTTCCTTTCCACAAACATATAAATAACTCATAATCATAATTGTAGTTCTAAATTTCTCTTCGCATTCAAGACGAAGATAATTTTCATCACCTGTCTTTACCTGAAACATCAAAGATCATGATTATACCAAATCACAGTTCATGTTCATAATCATACTAATAAATTCATCTTTGCACTACAGGCCAAAGATATTCATCAACAAACCATCTTTGCACTACGGGCCAAATATATTCAATAACAGTTCATCTTCGCACTACAGGCCAAAGATATTCATCAATAATTCATCTTTGCACTACAGGCCAAAGATATTCATCAACAGTTCATCTTTGCACTACAGGCCAAAGATATTCATCAATAATTCATCTTTACACTACAGGCCAAAGATATTCTTCAACAGTTCATATTTGCACTACAGGCCAAATATATTCACATCTCAAAGAAATATATAATTATTTCAGAATTTATATAAACAATAATTATAACCATGTTAATCATTTCATCTTTACACTTAAGCTAAAGATATTCACTTATAAATTCAATGGTCATGATCATACCAGTTAACAATTCATCTTTGCACTACATGCTAAAGATATTCCTCAGTCATGATCATATCAATAATTTACCCATCTTTACACTCAAGTGAAAGAGAAATTCAACATCAGGGTTATAAAAATGTTATATATGATAATAAAAATAATATGATCAACATATAGTTTTAATCTCAAGAGTAATATTCATAAATCAACTATAATTTGGTTAGAAAAAGAAACCAATTTTGTCATGAATAGTAACTCGTGAATAGTAACCCGTGAATAGTAACTCGTGAATAGTAACTCATGAATAGTAACTCGTGAATAGTAACTCGTAAATACTAACTCATAAATAGTAACTCGTGAATACTAACTCATGAATAATAACTCGTGAATAGTAACTCATGAATAGTAACCCCGACATGAAAAGATATGAATTTTACAAGAATTTTTTTTACCAATATTCCGGTATAATGATATTGAAAGAAATAATATCATTGATAAAAAAAAATAACATCCCTTACTATTCCTTACTATCCCTTACAATCCCTTACCTCAAAAGAGCAGTACTCCTGACTGGAATAACGCTGAACGAACTTACACCGTATAGCAACACTCAAGATATCAAAATACTCACAAGAATACACTCGATAATATAGAAAGAGAAATAGAGAGAAAACTTCAGTTTCTGGTGTGATTTTCAATTCTA
The DNA here is from genome assembly GCA_016801055.1 of Panax notoginseng. Classification (NCBI taxonomy): domain Eukaryota; kingdom Viridiplantae; phylum Streptophyta; class Magnoliopsida; order Apiales; family Araliaceae; genus Panax; species Panax notoginseng. The sequence goes on from CM029012.1 coordinate 248,099,793, forward strand.
ACCTAAGCATCTATTTATAGGAAATTGCTTAGAACACCAAAGTAAAAAATTGAATATAATAATATATTTATAACCAAATTTTCCTTAGCCCACCACATCAAAAACACATTTTCCACACAAATGCACCAAAAATGAAAAACATGTTTTAGACAATTTTTGTTACAAAATCAATTCAGACTCAATAATCCAGAACTTCAATAATTCATAATAAATAGTCTTTTTATCAGAAAAATTCAAACCTCACGTCCTTTCCATAGGAAATTTAATTCTCTACAACTTTGCAGAAGAAAGTTTTTCCAAATTCCAAACAGAAATTGACCGAAATCCACAAACGGACGATTTTACAGTCTATAATAAATTTTCGGTCAAGAATTGTGTCCACCAACACACAAAACATGTGTTAAACATTTAATCCAACAAAAATACTCTTCCTCCTCATTTATTCATATATCCCATGTAAGACCCCAACTTATTAATGAATAAAATCAAATTTTCTCTAAATATTATTGTGAATAATAAGGGGCTAATTTGATATAATACTTTGGTTATGGGTGAAATGTGCAAATTTTGCAAAATAAACAAGTGGTTATAAAATATTCATTTTGTCGGGGAATATTCGTTTGGTCGTGGAATATTCTTGCTGTCGGGGAATATTCGTACGACGGCGCAGCCTTGTGTGGGCCCCATAACGGAAAGCGATTGGATGAAGAAAATGACAAGTATAAGTTATTTATAAATAACGGCGTAGTTGTTACCGTTAATACTGTTGGAATACCCGGTGATTAAAATACAGTAGCACACGGTATTGCACCAATTATTGATTCTTACGTAAGAAGGCACTACTCAATAATTGTTATAGTAGTTATTGTTCAATATTTTATTTTATTGATTCAATAATTGTTGCATTGATATTTTATATTATTGTTGTTTCAATAATTGTTGCTGCACAGTATTTTCCATTATCAGATCAATAATTCATATTATTTGAATAATATTATTAGATAACATTATTGGCAATGTCTAGAAAGTTCTGTCTAAGGAGAGGTTTGGTCATCTAATTGCGCGCCAGTAAGGAGAAATCCTTATTGGAAAGCCCACTCTTTCCTGGAAACGGCCTGGTTGTCATAAATGTGATTCTGTAATATTATTTGTGAATAATTAATTATTGATTCATATGATAAGGAAATATTTATTTTATGTGAATATAAATGAGGGATATATTTTTGTGGTTAAAAATGAAGGAGTTAATGTTGAGGTGTTTTATTAGTATTTTTATCGGAATGGAGGTATTAAAAATCAAATCAGGATTTTTGAGAAATATTGCGGGTGTTATAATTTTTAATCCGACCGTTGGATCGTGGTAATTTTTGGATATGTTATACATATATAAGTTGAGTATATGCCCACAAATTTTGAACCGTTAAAAATGAACGTATGATTTATTATGAATTTTACGAGATGACTGGTTCAGAAATTGTTGAATTTTCGGAGTTTATCATTTTGATGGAAAATTCTAGAATTGGTGGGCCCCACTTGTGGTTGGTGAAGAAATGTGCTGAATTATATTTCAAATGTGGTGGGTGGGAATAGTAGCAGGTAAAGCCATCAGGTTGCAGGTCAAACCTACTAAAATTTTCCTATAAATAGAGGGCTAAGTTAGAATTGAAAATCACACCAGAAACAAGTTTTCTCTCTTTCTCTCTCTAGATTATTGAGTGTATTTTGTGAGTATTTAGATACTTTGAGAGTTTCTATTCATCAGAGCAAGTTTCTTTCAGCCTTATACCGGTATTCCGACCAGAAGTACTGATATCTTGAGGTAAGGGATATTATTTTCTTCTTAAATGATATTATTTTCTTCAATATCATTATGCTGAAATATTGATATGAGTTTTTATCAAATTTGGAATTTTTTGTGTCGGGATTACTATTCATGTATACGGCACTATTCACGTATACGGCACTATTCACGAATACGGCACTATTCACCGAAAAATTAAATTTTTCCTTTTTATCCAAGATGTCTATTATGGTTACTATCTTTGATTGTATCCATGTTTTGATCTTTATTTTTGAATTCTGCTTCACAATTGATTATTATGAAGTATTATTGATCTTGGATAAACTGTTATACGAATCCCTACTATTTGTCCTTCTGTCTCATTGGATTCGTTCTCTTTAAGATATTTTTCATCATCCTCAGTCCTAAATGATGATATTAATGAATATCTTTGGCCTGTAGTGCAAAGATGTATGATTACTTGATGAATATCTTTGGCCTGTAGTGCAAAGATGAACATGTGTTGAGATGAACATGACTGACAGGTGATACAAATGAATATCTTTGGCCTGTAGTGCAAAGATGAATATTTGGATAAAGATGATTATTAATTGATGTTACAGGGATAAAATATTGATGATGGACTTTTAAATCTTAGAAGATAGTAGAATTCTTTCTCTACTTGACTCTTCTAATGGTTTGCTGTTTCCGCTGCAGTTGTTGATCTAAAACTTGTTGTCGATTATATTTTATCAGATTTTTCCCTGTTGAAGACTAACGATAATTTGTTGTATATTATCTTAGTCATAATATTCTTTACTGGGCTAGTTGAGCTCACCCTTTTCCTTTTTGTTCCATTTTTCTTCTCAGGAGGTGAGAACATAGCAGGATCTAATCGGGGTATGGAGTGATGGTTCTAGAAAGATGTTTTAGCAGTCCTCACTATTTCTGAGAAATAGTGTTTGAATAATTGTAATGAGGATTTATTTGAGTGTGGATATTGTCTAGAAGACAATATTTGTATTTAAACTCACAGTATGTGTTGTCGTATTTTGCACGACATTTGTATTATTGAAGTTGTAGTTTGCTTTCTGTACCATGTATTTGGCGACTCAGAATGGGTGTTGTATACCTATTTTGGGGGCGTCACAGTTGGTATCAGAGCTTAGGGATATGATCCCTGGCTGAGATGTGAGACAAGAACTAGGAGGGGAGAGACGGGGAATTCCTTCACTAGTATGAGTTGACTAAGTTTATTTGGTGTTTATTTGGTCGGTCAGAGTATAGGGATAATATATGACATGACTATTAACCCTTGTTTTATGGCAGTATTTAAGAATGGCAGCTGAGAACATTAATAATGGAGTAAATCAGACCGTGGAGACACCTTTGATCACCACCCAGGGAAACGTGCAACAGGAAGGCAATATTCCTCCTGTAAACAACGTTACCGAGCAAACGATGAATGATGGAATGTTTAGGAGCTTTTTGCAGTTCATGCAAAATCAAACGAGGGAGACTCGTGTGCAGAATACGGGTGGAAATGATAACGCGCGGTTTGTCACAGCTAAGCAGTTCAAAGAATTGGGACCACCAGAATTTAAGGGAAAGCCGGATCCGATCATGGCGGAAACGTGGGTCAAGCAAATTACCAAGATATTCGATGTCTTGGGATGCACGGAAGAACAGAAGGTTCCATTCGCCACCTTTATGTTCCGCGGTGAGGCAGACTACTGGTGGGAGTCTGTGAAGCGTACCCAGCCTGACGCACTCAACATGTCATGGGAAACATTTCAAAAACTGTTCAATGACAAGTATTTTCCTGAAAGTATTCGTCATATGAAGGAGGTGGAGTTTATCAGACTGGAACAAAACAACATGACGGTGTCCCAGTACGAGGCGAAGTTTGCAGAGTTATCCAGGTTTGCACCTCATTTGGTCGAAAATGAGGAACGAATGACAAGGATGTTTCTGAGAGGTCTAAAACCCGAGATTCGACAATATCTTATCTCTCATAAATTTTCTTTATATTCAGATGTTGTAAATAGGGCTCAATTATTAGAGCGAGATAATGAGTATGTGCAACCGAGGGACCACAACCAGGGTCATACCGGTGGCGGCAGTCATCGAAGTAATGAAAACCAGCAGGGAGGAAAACATTCGGACAAAAGCGGTAACCACTCTGGTGGTAATCGTGGTCGTGATAATAGAAGGAGCGAGTCGGGAGGAGATTTCAAGAAGAGAAGGTACAACAATGATAGCGTGAAGACGTCAGCACAAACATCAACTGTTTCTAGGGGAGGAGAATAACCACCGGTCGTATGTTACAAATGTGGGAAAGAGGGACATATCAGCCCAAACTGCCCACAGCAATCCAAGGTATGTTATAACTGTGGAAAGGAGGGTCATATAGCTCGAGAGTGTTCTGTAGCAAAACCAAGTTTAGCGGGGATGGTGACTCCAAAAGCTATCCCGGATAAGTCGAAATCAGCGGTTCCTGGAAGGGCGTTTGTCGTTACTGGCCAAAACGCGAGAAACCCGAACGAGGTGATCACGGGTAAGCTAATCTTGAATTCTTGCGAAGCTTATACTTTACTAGATACCGGTTCTACCCATTCTTTTATCTCTCCTGCTTGTGCTCAACGTTTAAACTTGACTCCGGAGAAATTGGACTTTAACTTATCTGTTGAAACTCCGTTGGGTGAAACCTTCGTTACATCTACAGTTTATAAATCTTGCATGATCCAAGTTGGTACTATCACATTACCTGTTGATCTTATCTCTTTAAAGATACTTGCTTTTGATGTGATTTTAGGAATTGATTGGTTAACCACTCATCATGCTAAAATTGATTGCTTTCGTAAGGTTGTTAGTTTTCATATTCCTAAGCAACCTGTTATTCAAATTCAAGCAACCAAACCATTGAAGTCAAACTCTTTCATATCAAGCCGTAAAGTCATTCGTTTATTGAAAAACGGATGTCAAGCTTTCTTAGCTATGTCATAGACTTGAACAAAAATACGTCAGATTTGAGTGATATTTCTGTTATTTGTTTCCTGACGTATTTCCTGAAGAATTTCTTGGCCTACGCGTGATATTGAATTTTGTATCATCTTTGAATCTGGTACAAAACTCACTTCTAAAATCTCATATCGAATGACTCCTATTGAACTTCAGGAGTTAAAAACCTAACCGTAGAAGTTTGTACCCGAGCCTTTATCTGGTGACTTCTTTTGTGGAATGCACCGAAGCCAGACTCTCCGTAGGGGACGCCATATTCGTGCGGTAGTAAACTGATAGGTGTCATTGTTGCGTGCTATCCAAGATTGGGATATGAGTCACAGTTGAGAGCAACCTAAGTCAGTAATCGAAATACGTAGCTTTCTGGTTATTATCGGAGATTCGTAAAAGGATTTTCTCGAATCGCTACTCCGTTAACTCAGCTGACTCGAAAAGATACAAAATTTGTATGGAGTGAGGAATGCGAGAAGAGTTTCCAAGAACTCAAGAGGAGACTCATTTCGGCACCTGTTCTGACAATACCATCTGGTTCGAATGGATTTGTTATCTACAGCGATGCTTCAGGCAAAGGGTTAGGATGTGTTCTCATGCAACATGGGAAAGTCATAGCCTATGCCTCACGACAACTCAAAGAATATGAGAGGAATTATCCTACTCATGATTTGGAGTTAGCAGCAGTCGTTTTTGCGTTGAAGATCTGGCGACACTACCTGTATGGGGAGAAAGTGGAGATCTATACAGATCATAAAAGCCTCAAATATTTCTTCACCCAAAAGGAACTCAACATGCGGCAGCGACGTTGGCTCGAGCTGTTGAAAGATTACGATCATATCATCCAATATCATCCTGGAAAAGCAAACGTAGTAGCTGACGCATTGAGTAGAAGATCATATGCGGGTACGAGTGCAATATTGTTAACACAAAGGCCCATTTTGTATGACTTACAAAGGATGGAGATAGAGATGAAGGCTCCAAGTACCCACATGATGATATCAAATATACGAGTAGAACCGACTTTAATCGATAAAGTTAAAGCTGCTCAAGCTACGGACATGGAGCTGATGCGTATGAAGAAGAAAGTGCAAGAAGGTGCTATTCCAGAAGCAAGAATCGATGAAGAAGGAATACTTCGAGTCAACTCCAGACTTTGTGTTCCTAACGATTTTGACTTGAAGCATAGAATAATGATGGAGGCACACAACACACCGTTTGCAATCCATCCTGGGAGTACCAAAATGTATCACGATCTTCGACATACATTTTGGTGGAGCAATATGAAAAGAGAGATCGCGGAGTTTATCTCGAGGTGTTTAACTTGTCAACGTGTAAAGGCGGAGCATCAAGTGCCAAAGGGTCCATTGCAACCACTTGAGATCCCGAAATGGAAGTGGGAACACATTACTATGGATTTTGTTACGGGTCTTCCCAAGGTTTCTCAAGGCATAGATGCGATTTGGGTTATTGTTGATAGATTAACCAAGTCCGCTCATTTCTTGCCGATACGTGAGACTTATTCCCTTGAACGTCTTGCTAGTATGTACGTGAACGAGATTGTGAGATTGCATGGCATGCCAGTATCCATAGTTTCGGATCGTGACCCAAGATTCACTTCACGATTTTGGGTTAGCTTGCAGAAAGCTATGGGCACGGATTTACGATTCAGTTCGGCATACCATCCTCAAACGGACGGACAATCAGAGAGGACTATTCAAACTCTTGAAGATCTATTAAGACTTTGTGTCCTAGATCTCAAAGGGAGTTGGGATAAGTACCTACCATTGGTGGAATTCTCCTACAACAACAGTTATCAGGCGAGCATAGGTGTGGTTCCATTCGAGGCGTTGTATGGAAGAAAATGGCGTTCTCCAGTATGCTGGGACGAGGTGGGTGAAGCAACATGGTTGGGACCAGATGTAAGACCCCAAATTATTAATAAATGAAATTTAAATTCTCTCTATTTATTATTTTGAAATAGTAAGTGTTAAATTGATTAATGAGGTTAGTTATGGGTAAAATGCGTAAATATTTTAAATAAGCAAGTGGTTATAAAATATTCATTGCTGTCGGGGAATATTCGTACGACGGCGCAGTCTTTTGTGGGCCCCATAACGGAAAGCGATTGGATGAAGAAAACGACAAGTATATGTTTTTTATTAATAACGGCGTAGTTGTTACCGTTAATACTGTTGGAATACCCGGTGGTTAAAACACAGTAATACGCGTTGTTACACAGTAGCACACTGTATTGCACCAATTATTGATTCTTACGTAAGAAGGCACTACTCAATAATGGTTACAGTAATTACTGTTCAGTATTTTATTTTATTGATTCAATAATTGCTGCGTTGATATTTTATATTACTGTTGTTTCAATAATTGTCACTACACAGTATTTCCCATTATCGGATCAATAATTCATATTATTTGAATAATATTATTAGATAACATTATTGGCAATGTCTAGAAAGTTCTGTCTAAGGAGAGGTTTGGTCATCTAATTGCGCGCCAGTAAGGAGAAATCCTTATTGAAAAGCCCCCTCTTTCCTGGAAACGGCCTGGTTGTCATAAATGTGATTCTGTAATATTATTTGTAAATAATTAATTATTGATTCATATGATAAGGAAATATTTATTTTTGTGGATATAAATGAGGGATACATTTTTGTGGTTAAAAATGAAGGAGTTAATGTTGAGGTTTTTATCAGTATTTTTGTCGGAATGGAGGTATTAAAAATCAGGGTTTTTGAGATATTTTGCGGAAGTTATAATTTTTAATCCGACCGTTGGATCGTGGTAATTTTTGGATATGTTATACATATATAAGTTGAGTATATGTCCACAAATTTTGAACCGTTAAAAATGAACGTATGATTTATTATGAATTTTACGAGATGACTGGTTCAGAAATTGTTGAATTTTCGGAGTTAATCATTTTGGTAGAAAATTCTAGAATTGGTGGGCCCCACTCTTGGTTGGTGAAGAAATGTGCTGAGATTTTTATTCAAATGTGGTGGGTGGGAATAGTAGCAGGTAAAGCCATCAGGTTGCAGGTTAAGTCTGCTTCGGCGTGCTAACATTTTTCTATAAATAGAGGGCTAAGTTAGAATTGAAAATCACACCAGAAACAAGTTTTCTCTCTTTCTCTCTCTAGATTATTGAGTGTATTTTGTGAGTATTTAGATACTTTGAGAGTTTCTATTCATCAGAGCAAGTGTCTTTCAGCCTTATACCGGTATTCCGACCAGATGTACTGTCTGTACGAGGTAAGGGATGTTATTTTATTCAAAAATGATATTATTTCTTCAATATCATTATGCCGAAATATTGGTTGGAAATTTTTATCAAATTTGGAACTTTTCACGTCGGGGTTACTATTCATGAGTTACTATTCACGAGTTACTATTCACGAGTTACTATTCACCGAAAAATAAAATTTCTTCTTTTCGCCCAAAATATCTATTCTGGGTACTAGCTTTGATTGTATCCATGTTTTGATCATTCTTGAATTCTACTTCACTATGAATAATTATAAGGTATTTTTGGACATGAATAAATCGAAATACGAATCCTTAATATTGTTATTTTGTTTCACTGGATTCGTTTTCTTTAAGATATTTTTCATCATCCTCAGTCCTAAATGATGATATTACTGAATATCTTTGGCCGTAGTGCAAAGATGAATGATTCACTGATGAATATCTTTGGCCCGTAGTGCAAAGATGAACAGGTGTTGAGATGAACATGACCGACTGGTGATACAAATGAATATCTTTGGCCTGTAGTGCAAAGATGAATATTTGATTAAAGATGGTTATTGATTGTTGTTACAGGGATAAAATATTGATGATGGACTTTTAAATCTTAGAAGATAGTAGAACTCATTCTCTACTTGACTCTTCTAATGGTTTGCTGTTTCCGCTGCAGTTATTGATTTAAAACTTGTTGTCTATTGTATTCTATTAGATTTTTCCCTGTTGAAGACTAACGATAATTTGTTCTGTATTATCTTAGTCATAATGTTCTTTACTGGGCTAGTTGAGCTCACCCTTTTCCTTTTTGTTCCATTTTTCTCAGGAGGCGAGAATGTAGCGAGTACTAGTCGGGGTATGGAATGATGGTTCTAGAAGTTACTTTAGTAGTCCTCACTATTTTTGTGAAATAATGTATCAATAATTGTAATGAGGGCTTATTTGAGTGTGGATATTGTCTAAATGACAATATTTGTATTTAAACTCACAGTTCTTGTGTTGTAATAATAAAGATGTAGTTGTTTCTGTACCATGTATTTTGGCGACTCAGAATGGGTGTTGTATACCTATTTTGGGGGCGTCACAGTTGGTATCAGAGCTTAGGGATATGATCTCTGGCGGAGATCGGGGAATAGAACTAGGAGGGGAGAGACGAATCCTTCGCTAGTGTGTCCTACCTAAGCTTATTTATTGGTCAGTCATAATATAGGGGTATTATGTGATTTGTTAATTTATTTAATTAACCCTTGTTTTATGGCAGTATTTGAGAATGTCGACTGAGAATGTTAATAGTGGAGTAAATGAGACCGTGGAGACACCGGTGCTTACCAACGAGGAGAACGTGCAACAGGCTGGCAATGTTCCTCCTGTGAACAACACCAATGAGCAGATGATGAACGATGGAATGTTTAGAAGTTTTTTGCAATTCATGCAAAACCAGACAAGGGAGACTCGTGTTCAAAATACAGGAGGAAATGATAGCAATTCACGGTTTGTCACAGCCAAACAGTTCAAAGAATTGGGACCACCAGAATTTAAGGGAAAGCCGGATCCGATCATGGCGGAAACGTGGGTCAAGCAAATTACCAAGATATTCGATGTCTTGGGATGCACGGAGGAACAGAAGGTTCCATTCGCCACCTTTATGTTTCGTGGCGAGGCAGATTACTGGTGGGAGTCTGTGAAGCGTACCCATCCAACCGCACTCAGCATGTCTTGGGAGACATTTCAAAAACTGTTCAATGACAAGTACTTTCCTGAAAGTATTCGTCATATGAAGGAGGTAGAGTTTATTAGACTAGAGCAGAATAATATGACGGTATCTCAGTACGAGGCAAAGTTTGCAGAGTTGTCCAGGTTTGCACCTCATTTGGTGGAGAATGAGGAACGTATGACGAGGATGTTTCTGAGAGGTTTGAAACCCGGCATACGTCAATATCTCATTTCTCATAAATTTTCTCTCTATTCAGATGTTGTCAACAGGGCTCAATTATTAGAGCGAGATAACGAGTACGGTCAACTGAGGGATCACAACCAGGATCATATCGGTGACAGCAGTCATCAGAACAATGATAACCAGCGGAGAAAGAAAAATACAGACAAGAACGGCAACCACTCTGGTGGTAATCGTGGCTATGAAAATAGAAGAAGCGAGTCGGGAGGAGATTTTAAAAAGAGGAGATTCAACAATGACAATACGAAGACGTCAGCACCAACAGCAATTGGTTCCAAGGGAGGAGAACGACCACCGGTTATATGCTATAAGTGCGGAAAAGAAGGACATATCAGCCCAAACTGCCCACAACAGTTTAAGGTATGTTATAATTGTGGAAAGGAAGGACATATCGCTCGAGATTGCACTGTAGCAAAACCAAGTCCAGCGGGGATGGTGACTCAAAAAGCTGTCCCAGAAAAGATAAAGTCAACGGTTCCTGGAAGAGCGTTTGTCGTGACTGGTCAACATGCGAGGAACCCAAACGAGGTGATCACGGGTAAGCTAATCATAAATTCATGCGAAGTTTATACCTTATTAGATACCGGTTCTACCCATTCTTTTATCTCTCCTGCTTGTGCTCAACGTTTAAACTTGACTCCGGAGAAGTTAGACTTTGATTTATCTGTGGAGACTCCGTTAGGAGAAACTTTCATCACATCCACTGTTTATAAATCTTGTGTGATCCAAGTTGGTACCATCACCTTACCTGTTGACCTTATCTCTTTAAAGATACTTGCTTTTGATGTGATTTTAGGGATTGATTGGCTAACTACTCATCATGCCAAAATTGATTGTTTTCGTAAGGTTGTTAGTTTTCATATTCCTAACCAACCTGTTGTACGAATTCAAACAACTAAGCCATTAAAATCAATCACTGTTATATCAAGCCATAAAGCCATTCGTTTATTAAAAAACGGATGTCAAGCTTTCTTAGCCCATGTTATGGATTTGAATAAAGACACGTCAAATTTGAATAATATTCCTGTTGTTATTGACTTTCCTGACGTATTTCCTGAAGAACTTCCCGGTCTACCCCCGAAACGAGAAATTGAATTCTTTATTGATCTTGAACCTGGTACAAAGCCCATTTCTAAAACCCCATATCGAATGGCTCCTATTGAACTTCAGGAGTTAAAGGTCCAACTACAAGAGTTGTTGGACATCGGTTTCATTCGTCCTAGTACATCTCCTTGGGGTGCTCCTGTTTTATTTGTAAAGAAGAAAGACGGGAGTATGCGACTTTGTATTGATTACCGGGAATTAAACCATGTCACTATTAAGAATAGGTATCCGCTACCTCGTATTGATGACCTGTTTGACCAGTTACAAGGAGCACAGTTCTTTTCAAAGATCGATCTTCGTTCTGGATATCATCAGCTGAAGGTTAAAACTGAGGATATTCCAAAGACTGCCTTCAGAACTCGGTACGGGCATTATGAGTTCCTAGTTATGTCTTTTGGATTGACTAATGCTCCTGCGGCTTTCATGGATATGATGAACCGAGTATTTAAGGATTATTTGGATCAGTTCGTTGTTGTCTTTATTGATGACATCCTCATATATTCCAAAAGCCGTGAAGATCATGAGCATCATTTGAAGCTGGTACTCCAAAGGCTGCGTGAAAATAAGTTATATGCCAAGTTGAAGAAATGCGAGTTCTGGCTTGAGGAAGTAGCTTTCCTAGGGCACGTGGTGTCAAAACATGGAGTATCTGTTGACCCGGCGAAGATTGAAGCAATACAAAGTTGGGAGCAACCAAAGACGGTGACCGAAGTACGTAGCTTTCTAGGCTTAGCTGGTTATTATCGAAGATTCGTGGAAGGGTTTTCTCGAATCGCTACCCCGTTAACTCAGCTGACTCGGAAAGATATCAAATTCGTATGGAGCGAGGAATGCGAGAAGAGTTTTCAAGAGCTTAAGAGGAGACTCATTTCGGCACCTGTTCTGACAATACCATCTGGTTCGGATGGATTTGTTATCTACAGTGATGCTTCAGGCAAAGGGTTAGGATGTGTTCTCATGCAACATGGGAAAGTCATAGCCTATGCCTCGCGACAACTCAAAGAATATGAGAGGAATTATCCTACTCATGATTTGGAGTTGGCAGCAGTAGTTTTCGCGTTGAAGATCTGGAGACACTACCTGTATGGGGAGAAAGTGGAGATCTATACAGATCATAAAAGCCTTAAATATTTCTTCACCCAAAAGGAACTCAACATGCGGCAGCGACGTTGGCTCGAGCTGTTGAAAGATTACGATCATACCATCCAATATCATCCTGGAAAAGCAAACGTAGTAGCTGACGCATTGAGTAGAAGATCATATGCGGGTACGAGTGCAATGTTGTTAACACAAAGGCCCATTTTGTATGACTTGCAAAGGATGGAGATAGAGATGAAGGCTCCAAGTACCCACATGATGATATCAAATATACGAGTAGAACCGACTTTAATCGATAAAGTTAAAGCTGCTCAAGCTACGGACATAGAGCTGATGCGTATGAAGAAGAAAGTGCAAGAAGGTTCTATTCCAGAAGCAAGAATCGATGAAGAAGGAATACTTCGAGTTCACTCTAGACTCTGTGTTCCTAACAATTCTGATTTGAAGTACAAGATCATGATGGAAGCACACAATACACCATTTGCAATCCATCCTGGAAGTACCAAAATGTATCGTGATCTACGACATACATTTTGGTGGAATAATATGAAGAGAGAGATTGCAAAGTTTATCTCGAGGTGTTTAACTTGTCAACGTGTAAAGGCGGAACATCAAGTACCAAAGGGTCCATTGCAACCACTTGAGATTCCGAAATGGAAGTGGGAACACATTACCATGGATTTCGTTACGGGTCTTCCCACGGTTTCTCAAGGCATAAATGCTATTTGGGTTATTGTTGATAGATTAACCAAGTCTGCTCATTTCTTGCCGATACGGGAGACTTATTCCCTTGAACGTCTTGCTCGTATATACGTAGATGAGATTGTGAGACTGCATGGCATGCCAGTATCCATAGTTTCGGATCGTGACCCAAGATTCACTTCAAGATTTTGGGTTAGCTTGCAAAAAGCTATGGGCACAGATTTACGATTTAGTTCGGCATACCATCCTCAAACGGACGGACAATCAGAGAGGACTATTCAAACTCTTGAAGATCTATTAAGACTTTGTGTCCTAGATTTCAAAGGGAGTTGGGATAAGTACCTACCATTGGTGGAATTCTCTTACAATAACAGTTATCAGGCAAGTATAGGTGTGGCCCCATTTGAAGCATTATATGGACGAAAGTGTCGCTCTCCAGTATGCTGGGACGAGGTGGGTGAAGCAACATTGTTGGGACCAGAGTTGGTACGCATGACTACAGAGAAGATCCAAACGATTCGACAACGTATACAAACGGCACAGGATCGACAAAAGAGTTATGCGGATCTTCATCGGAAGGACGTGGAATTTGACATTGGGGATCATGTATTGTTGCGTGTGGCTCCATGGAAAGGAGTTACAAGATTTGGGAAGAGAGGAAAGCTCAATCCACGATTTATTGGTCCATTTCAGATTCTTGACCGAGTAGGAAATGTGGCCTATAGACTTGCGTTACCTCCAAGTATGTCTCGTGTTCATAATGTTTTTCATATATCTGTGTTACGTAAATATGTGAAAGACCCAGACCACGTTATTGAGTTAGAACCGGACGAGATAGCTGAAGACTTAACGTACGAAGAGGTACCTGTCAAGATCTTGGATAGAAAGGAGCATGTCCTACGCACGAAGGTCATACCACAAGTTAAAGTTTTGTGGAGAAACCATGCTATTGAGGAAATGACCTGGGAGTTGGAAACGGAAATGAAAGCGAGGTATCCTCATCTTTTCGAAACACCAGGTACGTACGTCAATTTCGAGGACGAAATTTCATAAGGAGGGGAGGTTGTAAGACCCCAAATTATTAATAAATGAAATTTAAATTCCCTCTATTTATTATTTTGAAATAGTAAGTGTTAAATTGATTAATGAGGTTAGTTATGGGTAAAATGCGTAAATATTTTAAATAAGCAAGTGGTTATAAAATATTCATTGCTGTCGGGGAATATTCGTACGACGGCGCAGTCTTTTGTGGGCCCCATAACGGAAAGCGATTGGATGAAGAAAACGACAAGTATATGTTTTTTATTAATAACGGCGTAGTTGTTACCGTTAATACTGTTGGAATACCCGGTGGTTAAAACACAGTAATACGCGTTGTTACACAGTAGCACACTGTATTGCACCAATTATTGATTCTTACGTAAGAAGGCACTACTCAATAATGGTTACAGTAATTACTGTTCAGTATTTTATTTTATTGATTCAATAATTGCTGCGTTGATATTTTATATTACTGTTGTTTCAATAATTGTCACTACACAGTATTTCCCATTATCAGATCAATAATTCATATTATTTGAATAATATTATTAGATAACATTATTGGCAATGTCTAGAAAGTTCTGTCTAAGGAGAGGTTTGGTCATCTAATTGCGCGCCAGTAAGGAGAAATCCTTATTGGAAAGCCCCCTCTTTCCTGGGAACGGCCTGGTTGTCATAAATGTGATTCTGTAATATTATTTGTAAATAATTAATTATTGATTCATATGATAAGGAAATATTTATTTTTGTGGATATAAATGAGGGATATATTTTTGTGGTTAAAAATGAAGGAGTTAATGTTGAGGTTTTTATCAGTATTTTTGTCGGAATGGAGGTATTAAAAATCAGGGTTTTTGAGATATTTTGCGAAGTTATAATTTTTAATCCGACCGTTGGATCGTGGTAATTTTTGGATATGTTATACATATATAAGTTGAGTATATGTCCACAAATTTTGAACCGTTAAAAATGAACGTATGATTTATTATGAATTTTACGAGATGACTGGTTCAGAAATTGTTGAATTTTCGGAGTTAATCATTTTGGTAGAAAATTCTAGAATTGGTGGGCCCCACTCTTGGTTGGTGAAGAAATGTGCTGAGATTTTTATTCAAATGTGGTGGGTGGGAATAGTAGCAGGTAAAGCCATCAGGTTGCAGGTTAAGTCTGCTTCGGCGTGCTAACATTTTCCTATAAATAGAGGGCTAAGTTAGAATTGAAAATCACACCAGAAACAAGTTTTCTCTCTTTCTCTCTCTAGATTATTGAGTGTATTTTGTGAGTATTTAGATACTTTGAGAGTTTCTATTCATCAGAGCAAGTGTCTTTCAGCCTTATACCGGTATTCCGACCAGAAGTACTGTCTGTACGAGGTAAGGGATGTTATTTTATTCAAAAATGATATTATTTCTTCAATATCATTATGCCGAAATATTGGTTGGAAATTTTTATCAAATTTGGAACTTTTCACGTCG
This sequence comes from Panax notoginseng, assembly GCA_016801055.1. Taxonomy (NCBI): domain Eukaryota; kingdom Viridiplantae; phylum Streptophyta; class Magnoliopsida; order Apiales; family Araliaceae; genus Panax; species Panax notoginseng. Next base: position 248,115,216 of record CM029012.1, read on the forward strand.
GGGTTACTATTCATGAGTTACTATTCACGAGTTACTATTCACGAGTTACTATTCACCGAAAAATAAAATTTCTTCTTTTCGCCCAAAATATCTATTCTGGGTACTAGCTTTGATTGTATCCATGTTTTGATCATTCTTGAATTCTACTTCACTATGAATAATTATAAGGTATTTTTGGACATGAATAAATCGAAATACGAATCCTTAATATTGTTATTTTGTTTCACTGGATTCGTTTTCTTTAAGATATTTTTCATCATCCTCAGTCCTAAATGATGATATTACTGAATATCTTTGGCCGTAGTGCAAAGATGAATGATTCACTGATGAATATCTTTGGCCCGTAGTGCAAAGATGAACAGGTGTTGAGATGAACATGACCGACTGGTGATACAAATGAATATCTTTGGCCTGTAGTGCAAAGATGAATATTTGATTAAAGATGGTTATTGATTGTTGTTACAGGGATAAAATATTGATGATGGACTTTTAAATCTTAGAAGATAGTAGAACTCATTCTCTACTTGACTCTTCTAATGGTTTGCTGTTTCCGCTGCAGTTATTGATTTAAAACTTGTTGTCTATTGTATTCTATTAGATTTTTCCCTGTTGAAGACTAACGATAATTTGTTCTGTATTATCTTAGTCATAATGTTCTTTACTGGGCTAGTTGAGCTCACCCTTTTCCTTTTTGTTCCATTTTTCTCAGGAGGCGAGAATGTAGCGAGTACTAGTCGGGGTATGGAATGATGGTTCTAGAAGTTACTTTAGTAGTCCTCACTATTTTTGTGAAATAATGTATCAATAATTGTAATGAGGGCTTATTTGAGTGTGGATATTGTCTAAATGACAATATTTGTATTTAAACTCACAGTTCTTGTGTTGTAATAATAAATATGTAGTTGTTTCTGTACCATGTATTTTGGCGACTCAGAATGGGTGTTGTATACCTATTTTGGGGGCGTCACAGTTGGTATCAGAGCTTAGGGACATGATCTCTGGCGGAGATCGGGGAATAGAACTAGGAGGGGAGAGACGAATCCTTCGCTAGTGTGTCCTACCTAAGCTTATTTATTGGTCAGTCATAATATAGGGGTATTATGTGATTTGTTAATTTATTTAATTAACCCTTGTTTTATGGCAGTATTTGAGAATGTCGACTGAGAATGTTAATAGTGGAGTAAATGAGACCGTGGAGACACCGGTGCTTACCAACGAGGAGAACGTGCAACAGGCTGGCAATGTTCCTCCTGTGAACAACACCAATGAGCAGATGATGAACGATGGAATGTTTAGAAGTTTTTTGCAATTCATGCAAAACCAGACAAGGGAGACTCGTGTTCAAAATACAGGAGGAAATGATAGCAATTCACGGTTTGTCACAGCCAAACAGTTCAAAGAATTGGGACCACCAGAATTTAAGGGAAAGCCGGATCCGATCATGGCGGAAACGTGGGTCAAACAAATTACCAAGATATTCGATGTCTTGGGATGCACGGAGGAACAGAAGGTTCCATTCGCCACCTTTATGTTTCGTGGCGAGGCAGATTACTGGTGGGAGTCTGTGAAGCGTACCCATCCAACCGCACTCAGCATGTCTTGGGAGACATTTCAAAAACTGTTCAATGACAAGTACTTTCCTGAAAGTATTCGTCATATGAAGGAGGTAGAGTTTATTAGACTAGAGCAGAATAATATGACGGTATCTCAGTACGAGGCAAAGTTTGCAGAGTTGTCCAGGTTTGCACCTCATTTGGTGGAGAATGAGGAACGTATGACGAGGATGTTTCTGAGAGGTTTGAAACCCGGCATACGTCAATATCTCATTTCTCATAAATTTTCTCTCTATTCAGATGTTGTCAACAGGGCTCAATTATTAGAGCGAGATAACGAGTACGGTCAACTGAGGGATCACAACCAGGATCATATCGGTGACAGCAGTCATCAGAACAATGATAACCAGCGGAGAAAGAAAAATACAGACAAGAACGGCAACCACTCTGGTGGTAATCGTGGCTATGAAAATAGAAGAAGCGAGTCGGGAGGAGATTTTAAAAAGAGGAGATTCAACAATGACAATACGAAGACGTCAGCACCAACAGCAATTGGTTCCAAGGGAGGAGAACGACCACCGGTTATATGCTATAAGTGCGGAAAAGAAGGACATATCAGCCCAAACTGCCCACAACAGTTTAAGGTATGTTATAATTGTGGAAAGGAAGGACATATCGCTCGAGATTGCACTGTAGCAAAACCAAGTCCAGCGGGGATGGTGACTCAAAAAGCTGTCCCAGAAAAGATAAAGTCAACGGTTCCTGGAAGAGCGTTTGTCGTGACTGGTCAACATGCGAGGAACCCAAACGAGGTGATCACGGGTAAGCTAATCATAAATTCATGCGAAGTTTATACCTTATTAGATACCGGTTCTACCCATTCTTTTATCTCTCCTGCTTGTGCTCAACGTTTAAACTTGACTCCGGAGAAGTTAGACTTTGATTTATCTGTGGAGACTCCGTTAGGAGAAACTTTCATCACATCCACTGTTTATAAATCTTGTGTGATCCAAGTTGGTACCATCACCTTACCTGTTGACCTTATCTCTTTAAAGATACTTGCTTTTGATGTGATTTTAGGGATTGATTGGCTAACTACTCATCATGCCAAAATTGATTGTTTTCGTAAGGTTGTTAGTTTTCATATTCCTAACCAACCTGTTGTACGAATTCAAACAACTAAGCCATTAAAATCAATCACTGTTATATCAAGCCATAAAGCCATTCGTTTATTAAAAAACGGATGTCAAGCTTTCTTAGCCCATGTTATGGATTTGAATAAAGACACGTCAAATTTGAATAATATTCCTGTTGTTATTGACTTTCCTGACGTATTTCCTGAAGAACTTCCCGGTCTACCCCCGGAACGAGAAATTGAATTCTTTATTGATCTTGAACCTGGTACAAAGCCCATTTCTAAAACCCCATATCGAATGGCTCCTATTGAACTTCAGGAGTTAAAGGTCCAACTACAAGAGTTGTTGGACATCGGTTTCATTCGTCTTAGTACATCTCCTTGGGGTGCTCCTGTTTTATTTGTAAAGAAGAAAGACGGGAGTATGTGACTTTGTATTGATTACCGGGAATTAAACCATGTCACTATTAAGAATAGGTATCCGCTACCTCGTATTGATGACCTGTTTGACCAGTTACAAGGAGCACAGTTCTTTTCAAAGATCGATCTTCGTTCTGGATATCATCAGCTGAAGGTTAAAACTGAGGATATTCCAAAGACTGCCTTCAGAACTCGGTACGGGCATTATGAGTTCCTAGTTATGTCTTTTGGATTGACTAATGCTCCTGCGGCTTTCATGGATATGATGAACCGAGTATTTAAGGATTATTTGGATCAGTTCGTTGTTGTCTTTATTGATGACATCCTCATATATTCCAAAAGCCGTGAAGATCATGAGCATCATTTGAAGCTGGTACTCCAAAGGCTGCGTGAAAATAAGTTATATGCCAAGTTGAAGAAATGCGAGTTCTGGCTTGAGGAAGTAGCTTTCCTAGGGCACGTGGTGTCAAAACATGGAGTATCTGTTGACCCGGCGAAGATTGAAGCAATACAAAGTTGGGAGCAACCAAAGACGGTGACCGAAGTACGTAGCTTTCTAGGCTTAGCTGGTTATTATCGAAGATTCGTGGAAGGGTTTTCTCGAATCGCTACCCCGTTAACTCAGCTGACTCGGAAAGATATCAAATTCGTATGGAGCAAGGAATGCGAGAAGAGTTTTCAAGAGCTTAAGAGGAGACTCATTTCGGCACCTGTTCTGACAATACCATCTGGTTCGGATGGATTTGTTATCTACAGTGATGCTTCAGGCAAAGGGTTAGGATGTGTTCTCATGCAACATGGGAAAGTCATAGCCTATGCCTCGCGACAACTCAAAGAATATGAGAGGAATTATCCTACTCATGATTTGGAGTTGGCAGCAGTAGTTTTCGCGTTGAAGATCTGGAGACACTACCTGTATGGGGAGAAAGTGGAGATCTATACAGATCATAAAAGCCTTAAATATTTCTTCACCCAAAAGGAACTCAACATGCGGCAGCGACGTTGGCTCGAGCTGTTGAAAGATTACGATCATACCATCCAATATCATCCTGGAAAAGCAAACGTAGTAGCTGACGCATTGAGTAGAAGATCATATGCGGGTACGAGTGCAATGTTGTTAACACAAAGGCCCATTTTGTATGACTTGCAAAGGATGGAGATAGAGATGAAGGCTCCAAGTACCCACATGATGATATCAAATATACGAGTAGAACCGACTTTAATCGATAAAGTTAAAGCTGCTCAAGCTACGGACATAGAGCTGATGCGTATGAAGAAGAAAGTGCAAGAAGGTTCTATTCCAGAAGCAAGAATCGATGAAGAAGGAATACTTCGAGTTCACTCTAGACTCTGTGTTCCTAACAATTCTGATTTGAAGTACAAGATCATGATGGAAGCACACAATACACCATTTGCAATCCATCCTGGAAGTACCAAAATGTATCGTGATCTACGACATACATTTTGGTGGAATAATATGAAGAGAGAGATTGCAAAGTTTATCTCGAGGTGTTTAACTTGTCAACGTGTAAAGGCGGAACATCAAGTACCAAAGGTCCATTGCAACCACTTGAGATTCCGAAATGGAAGTGGGAACACATTACCATGGATTTCGTTACGGGTCTTCCCACGGTTTCTCAAGGCATAAATGCTATTTGGGTTATTGTTGATAGATTAACCAAGTCTGCTCATTTCTTGCCGATACGGGAGACTTATTCCCTTGAACGTCTTGCTCGTATATACGTAGATGAGATTGTAAGACTGCATGGCATGCCAGTATCCATAGTTTCGGATCGTGACCCAAGATTCACTTCAAGATTTTGGGTTAGCTTGCAAAAAGCTATGGGCACAGATTTACGATTTAGTTCGGCATACCATCCTCAAACGGACGGACAATCAGAGAGGACTATTCAAACTCTTGAAGATCTATTAAGACTTTGTGTCCTAGATTTCAAAGGGAGTTGGGATAAGTACCTACCATTGGTGGAATTCTCTTACAATAACAGTTATCAGGCAAGTATAGGTGTGGCCCCATTTGAAGCATTATATGGACGAAAGTGTCGCTCTCCAATATGCTGGGACGAGGTGGGTGAAGCAACATTGTTGGGACCAGAGTTGGTACGCATGACTACAGAGAAGATCCAAACGATTCGACAACGTATACAAACGGCACAGGATCGACAAAAGAGTTATGCGGATCTTCATCGGAAGGACGTGGAATTTGACATTGGGGATCATGTATTGTTGCGTGTGGCTCCATGGAAAGGAGTTACAAGATTTGGGAAGAGAGGAAAGCTCAATCCACGATTTATTGGTCCATTTCAGATTCTTGACCGAGTAGGAAATGTGGCCTATAGACTTGCGTTACCTCCAAGTATGTCTCGTGTTCATAATGTTTTTCATATATCTGTGTTACGTAAATATGTGAAAGACCCAGACCACGTTATTGAGTTAGAACCGGACGAGATAGCTGAAGACTTAACGTACGAAGAGGTACCTGTCAAGATCTTGGATAGAAAGGAGCATGTCCTACGCACGAAGGTCATACCGCAAGTTAAAGTTTTGTGGAGAAACCATGCTATTGAGGAAATGACCTGGGAGTTGGAAACGGAAATAAAAGCGAGGTATCCTCATCTTTTCGAAACACCAGGTACGTACGTCAATTTCGAGGACGAAATTTCATAAGGAGGAGAGGTTGTAAGACCCCAAATTATTAATAAATGAAATTTAAATTCTCTCTATTTATTATTTTGAAATAGTAAGTGTTAAATTGATTAATGAGGTTAGTTATGGGTAAAATGCGTAAATATTTTAAATAAGCAAGTGGTTATAAAATATTCATTGCTGTCGGGGAATATTCGTACGACGGCGCAGTCTTTTGTGGGCCCCATAACGGAAAGCGATTGGATGAAGAAAACGACAAGTATATGTTTTTTATTAATAACGACGTAGTTGTTACCGTTAATACTGTTGGAATACCCGGTGGTTAAAACACAGTAATACGCGTTGTTACACAGTAGCACACTGTATTGCACCAATTATTGATTCTTACGTAAGAAGGCACTACTCAATAATGGTTACAGTAATTACTGTTCAGTATTTTATTTTATTGATTCAATAATTGCTGCGTTGATATTTTATATTACTGTTGTTTCAATAATTGTCACTACACAGTATTTCCCATTATCAGATCAATAATTCATATTATTTGAATAATATTATTAGATAACATTATTGGCAATGTCTAGAAAGTTCTGTCTAAGGAGAGGTTTGGTCATCTAATTGCGCGCCAGTAAGGAGAAATCCTTATTGGAAAGCCCCCTCTTTCCTAGGAACGGCCTGGTTGTCATAAATGTGATTCTGTAATATTATTTGTAAATAATTAATTATTGATTCATATGATAAGGAAATATTTATTTTTGTGGATATAAATGAGGGATATATTTTTGTGGTTAAAAATGAAGGAGTTAATGTTGAGGTTTTTATCAGTATTTTTGTCGGAATGGAGGTATTAAAAATCAGGGTTTTTAAGATATTTTGCGGAAGTTATAATTTTTAATCCGACCGTTGGATCGTGGTAATTTTTGGATATGTTATACATATATAAGTTGAGTATATGTCCACAAATTTTGAACCGTTAAAAATGAACGTATGATTTATTATGAATTTTACGAGATGACTGGTTCAGAAATTGTTGAATTTTCGGAGTTAATCATTTTGGTAGAAAATTCTAGAATTGGTGGGCCTCACTCTTGGTTGGTGAAGAAATGTGCTGAGATTTTTATTCAAATGTGGTGGGTGGAAATAGTAGCAGGTAAAGCCATCAGGTTGCAGGTTAAGTCTGCTTCGGCGTGCTAACATTTTCCTATAAATAGAGGGCTAAGTTAGAATTGAAAATCACACCAGAAACAAGTTTTCTCTCTTTCTCTCTCTAGATTATTGAGTGTATTTTGTGAGTATTTAGATACTTTGAGAGTTTCTATTCATCAGAGCAAGTGTCTTTCAGCCTTATACCGGTATTCCGACCAGAAGTACTGTCTGTACGAGGTAAGGGATGTTATTTTATTCAAAAATGATATTATTTCTTCAATATCATTATGCCGAAATATTGGTTGGAAATTTTTATCAAATTTGGAACTTTTCACGTCGGGGTTACTATTCATGAGTTACTATTCACGAGTTACTATTCACGAGTTACTATTCACCGAAAAATAAAATTTCTTCTTTTCGCCCAAAATATCTATTCTGGGTACTAGCTTTGATTGTATCCATGTTTTGATCATTCTTGAATTCTACTTCACTATGAATAATTATAAGGTATTTTTGGACATGAATAAATCGAAATACGAATCCTTAATATTGTTATTTTGTTTCACTGGATTCGTTTTCTTTAAGATATTTTTCATCATCCTCAGTCCTAAATGATGATATTACTGAATATCTTTGGCCGTAGTGCAAAGATGAATGATTCACTGATGAATATCTTTGGCCCGTAGTGCAAAGATGAACAGGTGTTGAGATGAACATGACCGACTGGTGATACAAATGAATATCTTTGGCCTGTAGTGCAAAGATGAATATTTGATTAAAGATGGTTATTGATTGTTGTTACAGGGATAAAATATTGATGATGAACTTTTAAATCTTAGAAGATAGTAGAACTCATTCTCTACTTGACTCTTCTAATGGTTTGCTGTTTCCGCTGCAGTTATTGATTTAAAACTTGTTGTCTATTGTATTCTATTAGATTTTTCCCTGTTGAAGACTAACGATAATTTGTTCTGTATTATCTTAGTCATAATGTTCTTTACTGGGCTAGTTGAGCTCACCCTTTTCCTTTTTGTTCCATTTTTCTCAGGAGGCGAGAATGTAGCGAGTACTAGTCGGGGTATGGAATGATGGTTCTAGAAGTTACTTTAGTAGTCCTCACTATTTTTGTGAAATAATGTATCAATAATTGTAATGAGGGCTTATTTGAGTGTGGATATTGTCTAAATGACAATATTTGTATTTAAACTCACAGTTCTTGTGTTGTAATAATAAATATGTAGTTGTTTCTGTACCATGTATTTTGGCGACTCAGAATGGGTGTTGTATACCTATTTTGGGGGCGTCACAGTTGGTATCAGAGCTTAGGGACATGATCTCTGGCGGAGATCGGGGAATAGAACTAGGAGGGGAGAGACGAATCCTTCGCTAGTGTGTCCTACCTAAGCTTATTTATTGGTCAGTCATAATATAGGGGTATTATGTGATTTGTTAATTTATTTAATTAACCCTTGTTTTATGGCAGTATTTGAGAATGTCGACTGAGAATGTTAATAGTGGAGTAAATGAGACCGTGGAGACACCGGTGCTTACCAACGAGGAGAACGTGCAACAGGCTGGCAATGTTCCTCCTGTGAACAACACCAATGAGCAGATGATGAACGATGGAATGTTTAGAAGTTTTTTGCAATTCATGCAAAACCAGACAAGGGAGACTCGTGTTCAAAATACAGGAGGAAATGATAGCAATTCACGGTTTGTCACAGCCAAACAGTTCAAAGAATTGGGACCACCAGAATTTAAGGGAAAGCCGGATCCGATCATGGCGGAAACGTGGGTCAAACAAATTACCAAGATATTCGATGTCTTGGGATGCACGGAGGAACAGAAGGTTCCATTCGCCACCTTTATGTTTCGTGGCGAGGCAGATTACTGGTGGGAGTCTGTGAAGCGTACCCATCCAACCGCACTCAGCATGTCTTGGGAGACATTTCAAAAACTGTTCAATGACAAGTACTTTCCTGAAAGTATTCGTCATATGAAGGAGGTAGAGTTTATTATACTAGAGCAGAATAATATGACGGTATCTCAGTACGAGGCAAAGTTTGCAGAGTTGTCCAGGTTTGCACCTCATTTGGTGGAGAATGAGGAACGTATGACGAGGATGTTTCTGAGAGGTTTGAAACCCGGCATACGTCAATATCTCATTTCTCATAAATTTTCTCTCTATTCAGATGTTGTCAACAGGGCTCAATTATTAGAGCGAGATAACGAGTACGGTCAACTGAGGGATCACAACCAGGATCATATCGGTGACAGCAGTCATCAGAACAATGATAACCAGCGGAGAAAGAAAAATACAGACAAGAACGGCAACCACTCTGGTGGTAATCGTGGCTATGAAAATAGAAGAAGCGAGTCGGGAGGAGATTTTAAAAAGAGGAGATTCAACAATGACAATACGAAGACGTCAGCACCAACAGCAATTGGTTCCAAGGGAGGAGAACGACCACCGGTTATATGCTATAAGTGCGGAAAAGAAGGACATATCAGCCCAAACTGCCCACAACAGTTTAAGGTATGTTATAATTGTGGAAAGGAAGGACATATCGCTCGAGATTGCACTGTAGCAAAACCAAGTCCAGCGGGGATGGTGACTCAAAAAGCTGTCCCAGAAAAGATAAAGTCAACGGTTCCTGGAAGAGCGTTTGTCGTGACTGGTCAACATGCGAGGAACCCAAACGAGGTGATCACGGGTAAGCTAATCATAAATTCATGCGAAGTTTATACCTTATTAGATACCGGTTCTACCCATTCTTTTATCTCTCCTGCTTGTGCTCAACGTTTAAACTTGACTCCGGAGAAGTTAGACTTTGATTTATCTGTGGAGACTCCGTTAGGAGAAACTTTCATCACATCCACTGTTTATAAATCTTGTGTGATCCAAGTTGGTACCATCACCTTACCTGTTGACCTTATCTCTTTAAAGATACTTACTTTTGATGTGATTTTAGGGATTGATTGGCTAACTACTCATCATGCCAAAATATTGTGTAGTGACAATTATTAAAATAACAGTAATATAAAATATCAACGCAACAATTATTGAATCAATAAAATAAAATACTGAACAGTAATTACTGTAACAATTATTGAGTAATGCCTTCTTACGAAAAAAAATAATAATTGGTGCAATACCGTGTGTTACTGTGCAACAACGCGTATTACTGTGTTTTAACCACCGGGTATTCCAACAGTGTTAACGGTAATAACTACGCCGTTATTTATAAATAACTTACTCTTGTCGTTTTCTTCATCCAATCGCTTTTCGTTATGGGGCCCACAAAAGACTGCGCCGTCGTACGAATATTCTCCGACAGTAAGAATATTCCACGACCAAGCGAATATTCCCCGACAATAATGAATATTTTATAACCACTTGTGTATTTCGAAAAAAATTTCATATATCACTCTTAACTTTAACATTTATCAATTTAACCATTTACTAAATAGTAATTATAAGAAAAATTGAATACTTTTATTTCATAAAATTCGGGGTCTTACAATCTCCCCTCCTTATGGAATTTCGTCCTCGAAATTTACGTACCTGGTATTTCAAAGAGTTGAGAATACCTTGCTTTCATTTCAGATTCCATCTTTCCTGTCATCATAATTTTTTCATTGCTCATCTCCTGTATTTCAGATATCATTCTAGAATACAACTTCAAAACAAAGGTTAATTGAATAAATTAACATATCACATAATATCCCGATATCATGACTGACCAACAAATAAGCTTAGGTAGGACACACTAGCGAAGGATTTACTCGTCTCTCTCCTCCTAGTCCTATTCCCCGATCTCCACCAGAGATCATATCCCTAAGCTCTGATACCAAATTTAACGCCCCAAAATAGGTCCATTCCATCCAACCCATTTTGAGTCGCCAAAAACATGGTACAGAAAATAACTACAACTTTATTACAACAATTATCGTGCAAAATACAACAACACAAATGCTGTGAGTTTGGATACAAATATATACCAAATGTGACTCATGTTCCAACCGTGGACATCACCTCACAATGACACCTTACATAAAGGTATAGTCAAAAACTGTTTTAGAAATTAGAATCTTTGGGAAGTGCTTAAGGAAACCCTCGTACATGGGAGGCCATGCTTCTAGGTTATGATAGATATCATATGGCCACAGAATTATCCTTGGTTGACCCAATAGACCCCAAAGAAAAATAAGAAGGTTACTATCATATTCTTCCCAATGATGAGTCTTCTCTTGACTTATCATTATCTCCACTGTCTCTAATTGAGAATTATACTTTAAACAAACACCAAGATTATATAGGTAGTGCTCGTAAATATACTCAGCAAGTGGATGAGCACAATCATGTCTTATGATGACACGAGGTTGTATGTCATTAGACATCTTGTATGATAGTGACAAAACACCCTTCCAACGTTGGGTTCGCCTCACCCTATTTTCTTCACCAAATATAACTACTAAATGATGACCACCGTTCTATTCCCTTGTTACCCCCGCTCGACCCAGCTACACTCTTATTACCTGAAAGGAATTGTGAAACAGAAGGGTGAGCACAACTAGCTCAGTAAAGAATATCATGACTAAAGATAACTAAATTATCAATAGTCTTCTACAGAATTAAATCAGAGATTTAGAACATATGGTAGATGATAAAAATTTTTAACCATAGTTGCAGCGGAACGAGCAATCCATTAGAAGAGTCACATAGACCATAAAGTCTATTATCTTCTCCATGTTAAAAGTCCACCAACAATGTTTTATCCCTATAACATCAATCAGTAGTTCCTTTCCACAAACATATAAATAACTCATAATCATAATTGTAGTTCTAAATTTTCTCTTCGCATTCAAGACGAAGATAATTTTCATCACCTGTCTTTACCTGAAACATCAAAGATCATGATTATACCAAATCACAGTTCCTGTTCATAATCATACTAATAAATTCATCTTTGCACTACAGGCCAAAGTTATTCATCAACAAACCATCTTTGCACTACGGGCCAAAGATATTCAATAACAGTTCATCTTCGCACTACAGGCCAAAGATATTCATCAATAATTCATCTTTGCATTACAGGCCAAAGATATTCATCAACAGTTCATCTTTGCACTACAGGCCAAAGATATTCATCAATAATTCATCTTTGCACTACAGGCCAAAGATATTCTTCAACAGTTCATATTTGCACTACAGGCCAAATATATTCACATCTCAAAGAAATATATAATTATTTCAGAATTTATATAAACAATAATTATAACCATGTTAATCATTTTATCTTTACACTTAAGCTAAAGATATTCAATTATAAATTCAATGGTCATGATCATACCAGTTAACAATTCATCTTTGCACTACATGCTAAAGATATTCCTCAGTCACGATCATATCAATAATTTACCCATCTTTACACTCAAGTGAAAGAGAAATTCAACATCAGGGTTATAAAAATGTTATATATGATAATAAAAATAATATGATCAACATATAGTTTTAATCTCAAGAGTAATATTCATAAATCAACTATAATTTGGTTAGAAAAAGAAACCAATTTTGTCATGAATAGTAACCTGTGAATAGTAATCCGTGAATAGTAACTCCTGAATAGTAACTCGTGAATACTAACTCATGAATAATAACTCGTGAATAGTAACTCATGAATAGTAACTCATGAATAGTAACTCATGAATAGTAACCCCGACATGAAAAGATATGAATTTTACAAGAAAATTTTTTACCAATATTCCGGTATAATGATATTGAAAGAAATAATATCATTGATAAAAAAAATAACATCCCTTACTATTCCTTACTATCCCTTACAATCCCTTACCTCAAAAGAGCAGTACTCCTGACTGGAATAACGCTGGACGAACTTGCACCGTATAGCAACACTCAAGATATCAAAATACTCACAAGAATACACTCGATAATATAGAGAGAGAAATAGAGAGAAAACATCAGTTTCTGATGTGATTTTCAATTCTAACCTAAGCATCTATTTATAGGAAATTGCTTAGAACACCAAAGTAGAAAATTGAATATAATAATATATTTATAACCAAATTTTCCTTAGCCCACCACATCAAAAACACATTTTCCACACAAATGCACCAAAAATGAAAAACATGTTTTAAACAATTTTTGTTATAAAAACAATTCAGACTCAATAATCCAGAACTTCAATAATTCATAATAAATAGTCTTTTTATCAGAAAAATTCAAACCTCACTTCTTTTCCATAGGAAATTTAATTCTCTACAACTTTGCAGAAGAAAGTTTTTCTAAATTCCAAACAGAAATTGACCGAAATCCACAAACGGACGATTTTACAGTCTATAATAAATTTTCGGTCAAGAATTGTGTCCACCAACACGCAAAACATGTGTTAAACATTTAATCCAACAAAAATACTCTTCCTCCTCATTTATTCATATATCCTACATTCATTGTAAAAATATCACCATTAATATATTATGAAAATAATATATTTAAATGAATTATTTTATCAGAAAAAGATAAAATATTAATTTTCAACAATTGTCACATTAAAAATTTTCTCCATCTATATCCACATAAAATCAATATTTTCCTCATCAGATAAATCAATAATTAATTATACACAAATAATATTACAGAATCACATTACTGGCAGCCAGACAGTTCCCAGGAAAGAGGGGGCTTTTCAATAAGGATCTCTTCCTTACTGGCGCGCAATTAGATGACCAAACCTCTCCTTAGACAGAACTTTCTAGACATTGCCAATAATATTATCTAATAATATTATTCAGATAATATGAATTATTGCTCCGATAATAGAAAATACTGTGTAGTGACAATTATTAAAACAACAGTAATATAAAATATCAACGCAGCAATTATTGAATCAATAAAATAAAATACTGAACAGTAATTACTGTAACAATTATTGAATAATGCCTTCTTACGAAAAAAAACAATAATTGGTGCAATACCGTGTGTTACTGTGCAACAACGCGTATTACTGTGTTTTAACCACCGGGTATTCCAACAGTGTTAATGGTAATAACTACGCCGTTATTTATAAATAACTTACTCTTGTCATTTTCTTCATCCAATCGCTTTCCGTTATGGGGCCCACAAAAGACTGCGCCGTCGTACGAATATTCTCCGACAGTAAGAATATTCCACGACCAAGCGAATATTCCCCGACAATAATGAATATTTTATAACCACTTGTGTATTTCGAAAAAAATTTCATATACCACCCTTAACTTTAACATTTATCAATTTAATCATTTACTAAATAGTAATTATAAGAAAAATTGAATACTTTTATTTCATAAAATTCGGGTTCTTACAATATGAATCAATAATTAATTATTCATAATTAATATTACAGAATCACATTTATGACAACCAGACCATTCTCAAGAAAGAGGTGGCTTTCTAATAAGGATTTCTCCTTACTGGCGCGCAATTAGATGACCAAACCTCTCCTTAGACATAACTTTCTAGGCATTGCCAATAATGATATCTAATAATATTATTCAAATAATATGAATTATTGATATGATAATGGGAAATATTGTGCAGTGACAATTATTGAACAACAATAATATAAAATTTCAACGTAGCAATTATTGAATCAATAAAATAAAATATTGAACAGTAATTACTGTAACAATTATTGAGTAGTGCCTTCTTAAGGAAGAATCAATAATTGAAAAAAATACTGTGCAATACCGTGTGCTACTGTGCAAATACGCGTATTACTGTATTTTAACCACCAGGTATTCCAACAGTGTTAACGGTAACAACTACGCCGTTATTTATAAAAACTCAAATTTGTCGTTTTCTTCATCCGACAGTTATTCTGTTATGGGGCCCACAAATGGCTGCGTCGTCGTACGAATATTCTCCGACAGAAAGAATATTCCACGACCAAACGAATATTCCCCGACAACAATGAATATTTTATAACCACTTGTTTATTTTAAAAAATTTACACATTTCACCCATAACTTTAACTTTTTATCAATTTAACCATTTACTAAATAGGAAAAATTGAATACTTTTATTTCATAAAATCTGCGGTCTTACAATAATAATAACAATGGCCGATAACAAGGGTAATAGTTTTGAAATTTTTAAAAATTTTGAATTATTTTGAGTTTATTTTGGTGATTACAAAGGTGGGTGATTTTTGATACCCAATTGTGATAAATTTTCTATAACTTTGTGGTAATTTACTCACATGTATGAGTTTTGCAACTTTTGATCATATAAATTTTTATTGTCATATTATTTTGTGAAAAATAGAGTTTGGTATTCCTACTAAAAATCGTACGCATATGCATAAATTATATATAGTTCAATGAAAAGTTAGCTTAATATTTGTAATATGTCTGTAGTTTTTAAAATTTTATTGGTATTCAAGTATCCAAATGTATCATAAAATGAGTAGAATAATGTGAACGCTTTCAACATATATAAAATCTTATACTACAATAATATAATGAGATTTACTCTTGTTCATGAAAAAAGAGGAAGAGGTTGTACACATGGGCTAATTAACAATTAATATAAGTTGTAAGATATATTAGAAGTATACAAAAGTTTATCACAGTCTGGATAAAAAATTTATAAAAGTCTGTTACTTATTTAATGGAGTCTATAAAAGTCATTTTAAAAAAGTCTTTAAAATTTGTGAATGCCATTAAAATCCCATAAATTT
This sequence comes from Panax notoginseng, assembly GCA_016801055.1. Classification (NCBI taxonomy): domain Eukaryota; kingdom Viridiplantae; phylum Streptophyta; class Magnoliopsida; order Apiales; family Araliaceae; genus Panax; species Panax notoginseng. The sequence goes on from CM029012.1 coordinate 248,130,872, forward strand.
TACAAAAATTTGTCATTTAAAAAAAATCTTTAAAAATCTTAATTGAATACACTCCCTACGTTTATGGGCTAAATAAATAAATTACGTTTAATTAAAATTATTCTACAGGGATAACTACTTATGGTCACGGTCACCTTATATCTTTACACATGGAAAGATGCTTGTGTATAAAATCTTATACATTAATTAATGGTCAATCATGTTGTTAATCTTATGACCTAATCAAGTTTAATAATGAAGGGAAATCCCTATGAACACACTATGATGGTCTAAAATAAAGGAAGCTCTAATTTTAAAAATTCCCCTGTTACAAGACACGTGGAGAAGAAATTAAACAAAACAACTAAAAAAATAAAATTATAACTTTATTATATCCATCAAGCTTCACTTGTTTTAGTTATGAAGCGAGTGTATTCATATTAAAATAAAGCTACTAACTAAATATTAAGAAAAAATTTAATCAGACATAAAAATTAGATATTAATATATTTAAATTTTATTTATTTATATTTTAACCTCTCAATGACAGAGACGGAATTAGGGAGGGTCTAGGGGGGCCAAATGACCCTCACCCTGTAATATCCGAGGGTTATTTGCTTTTCTTTTTCTTTTATATATTTTTTTTCTCATTTGTTTTTCTATTGATTTTGCTTTATAATCAAAGTGGGGCAAAAAAAGAAGGGTAACAATTCTCTATATAAACTAATTAAAAATAAAAAACTAAAGAAATAAAATAATATTGGTCATAAGTGCACCATAGTTCTATCCTATTAAGATTATTAAATCTCTATTCTATTTTTTTTATTTTTGTTGCAATAATTCCTTCTTTCAAGCTAATTAATCCCATAAAACACAGTATAAGGTTTTGAATATATACTATTATAATTTATAATTTATTTATAAAAGTAGCCAATCAGTTGACTACAAATTCAAAATCTAATTTATAATTTCATAGTTGGGGAAAATTAATACATATATATATATATAGTCCGGTTCTGGTCCGGACGCCCGTATTTTAGTACCGTCCGGACTTTTTTATTTTATTTTTTTGATTTTTTTTAAACAACTAAAAAAAATTATTTTATGAAACTTGAATTTTTACATAATACAGTGTTTTGGTGTGATTTGGATACATATAACAAAATATGTCTACACAGTCTGTGCAGACTGTACATATATTTTTTGGTATAGATATCCAAATCAAGTCCAAAACATTGTATTATGGAAAAAATTCAGTTCCATAAAATATTAATTTTTTTAGTTGTTTTAAAAAAAAACAAAAAAAAATAAAAATAAAATTTGGAACGTCTTTTACTCCAGTCCGGACTCCCGGATTATGTGACGCCCCCAAAATTAGGTATACATCACCCATCTTGGGTCGTCAGATACATAGTACAGAATACAAATACAACTTACTAATACAACTGTCGTGTACAATACGACAAAACATAAACTGTGAGTTTGAATACAAATATTATCTTCTAGAGAGTATTCATACTCAAAAGGAGTCCTCGTTACATTTATTAACACACCATTACATAGAATAGTGAGGACTACTAACTAATACTATCATTCGAACCATCACTCCTTCCCCGACTTGCCCCAGCTACGTTCTCATTTCCTGAAGAGAACAGTGAAAGAAAGGGTGAGCTCAACTAGCCCAGTAAGAAATATTATGACTAAGATAATGCAGAATAAATTATCATTAGCCTTCAACAATGTTAAACTGATAAAATATAATAGACATCAAGTTTAACTGCAGCGGAACAAGCAATCCATTAAAAGAGTCAAGTAGAAAATAAACTCTACTATCTTTTATGATTTAAAAGATTTTCCAACACTGTGATCGCTGAGACTCAACTTAATAAAATAATTCACATCATCGAATCACCCCTGCACTACGGCCAAGGATATTCGTATATTCATTAATGGTCATGATCATGCCAACAACTGTCCATCAATGCACTACGGGCCAATGAGGACTTTTACTACATCATTCGTAACATTACGGTCATGATTACACCGAATAATCCCTGGTCATAATCATACCAAGTCCATCTATACACTACAGGCCACAGATGACTTTCAACAGAATATAAACATGAGGATGATGACAATGATATAAGAATTCAATAAAACAAGTTCAAGAATTAATTTATCCAGGAATTAATAACGTCCAAATTGTCAACATGATACTGCTTTGTGGAGTAAAATTCAAGAATGATCAGGAGAATATTTTCATAAATAGATACTAGATGAAGCGCAAATGTCAAGGATATTCTACAAATTTCATGGAGTATAGAAGTCAAAACTTAACCAACTGAGTATAATAAAGAATGAAATAACAAAAGAAATCACCATGCATGCGATAGACCGCACAGACAGATTATTCTAACAAAATAATAAATAATGGAACCAGGTCCGGCGTAAACGCACAGACAGGATATTCCGACAGAATAATAAATAATGGAACCAGGTCCGGCGTAAACGCACAGACAGGATATTCCGACAGAATAATAAATAATGGAACCAGGTCCGGCGTAAACGCTCAGACAGGATATTCCGACAGAATAATAAATAATTGAACCAGGTCCGGTGTAAAACACACAGACAGGATGTTCCAACAGAATAATAATAAAAACGGAACCAGGTCCGGTGTAAAACACACAGATAGGATGTTCCAACAGAATAATAGAAGAATGTCACCAAGTATAGGGTAAACCGCGTATACAGGTTATTCCAACAGAATAATAAGAAATGGAATAACAACAGTTCTCTTCATGAATAAGAAAGAATAACACCCCTTACCGTTTTAAAGAAGAGCTGAAGTAAGGAAGTAGTTAAGTAGCAGAATACTCTTCTTCTCTCTCTCTATAGTTTCTCTCTATAGTTTCTCTCTCTAGAGTTCAGTGAATTCGTAAGAAATAATGAAGGAATGAGCTGCTATTTATAGAAAAATAGAATGCATAGTAACTAATCCATGAACGGTCCAGATTGATTACTTTAATCTGACGGTCCATATTTAAAGAAAAATCTTTTAAATAAAATATAATATATTCTATTTATAGAATAACTTTAATAAAGTATTTTGTTTTATATAAAAAGATGTTTCTGTTTTATTACGTTAATAATACGAATAAAACAAAACGTCATTATCGCTAAATAATTCATATTATTAATTGACAATAATAGAATCAAACTGAGTGACTTCTCACATAAGCATTAATAATCAATACCGTGTGCTACTATGCAACCACACGTATTACTGTACTTTTACTACCGAGTAGTTCAACAGTAACAATGGTAAAACTTCCGCCGTTATTTTTAATAAAATATTTTTGTCGTTTTCTCAATCCGACAATAATTCCGTTGTGGGGTCCACCAATGATTGTGTCGTTGTACGAATATTCCCTGTTAAAACGAATATTCCCCGACCAATCGAATATTATATAACAACTTGCGTACTTTGCAAAATTTATAAATATTACCCACAACAATAACATTATATCAATTTAACTCCATAATATTCAAAAATGATATTTATAGAAAATTCATCTTTATTTATAAAAGTTGGGGTCTTACAGATTAGATCCGTATATATATATATATATATATATATATATATATATATATATATATATATATATATATATATATATATATATTGGGTGTGTGTGTGTGTGTGCGCGCGTATTTAAAGTCATTAGACTCATAAGTCATAACTCAAATATTGACAATGGTTGTAATAGGGTGTTGTGAAATACTATAATTGGACAAAATGAATTTGAAAGAAGCACTCCAAGCTTCAATAAATAATTTTTTTTACTGATCTATTTTGACCCCAACTCTAAAAATGTTCTTGTTCCGTCATTGCTTAATGAATGTAAAAATATAAATAGGTGAAATTTAAATACATTAATTTTTAATTTTCATGTCCACATAGAAGAGTTCAAATATTAGTAATTTAACTTTGTCGCGACATGACGTGTATGTCCATCATGCTGACCTGGACCTTCATAGTAAGGCCCCACAACATCACATCACCAACTGTTTCTGTTAAAATGGTTAAGAGATGAGAAAGAAAAAAAAGTTGGATTAATTCTATCTTAATTCCAGCTCCTTTTAACTTTTTTAGAATAAGATAATAATATATCTTCAATATGGAATAAGGATAAGTGAATTTAAAGGTAAAGAACATAAAAAAATTGGACAATACTTTTATTAAAACGAGAAAAATAATAATAATAAAAATTCATATACTCTTTAACTGAAGATATGTTTATCACAATTCCGGATTTGGATTTGCCGACCAGTAGAACCTATAGAGATAAGAGAGAGACGGTGACTAGCTATAGTTAATCTTGGATTGAATGCACAATTATTCGAATGCTTTATTCAATCCAAAATAATTTAACCAAATCACAATAGCTTTACACTTTAAATGATAATAGTATTTTTGTAATCTTATTGAGTTCTTAACATTCTTAATTTGTTCCAAATAATAATAAAAATTCCATCAGACTAAAATTCCATGAATTGATTGATAATAGTAATTGGTATTCCAAGGAATTTATTCTATGCCAAGATCCGTCCGCTCGTTTAATTACTAAACAACGAGTTAAATCCTACACAGAAACGAACAAATACACTGTGGAGTCTGACATTAATACTTTAGTACTAAGCAAAATGTCATTACATGTGTGAATTAGGGTATAACGTGTATGTAATTATAACTTTCCACACCACCTAATCACTCCCGTTAATTCTCCAGTAGGAATTTGACTCCTAATTAACTCAAATATCATGTATGATTGAAACCCAATCTTCTAAAAGTAGGGAAGTGAAATCAATTCGATCGAATTGTTCCCATAAAAATAAGAAATTAAATAGAATAAAAAATATAGATTACTTAACAATCAAACCTCTTGACATAAATATATTGTCACTTCACGTGAGATAGGATCCACCCAATCCACGGGGCCCATAAAATCATACCCCAACAACCATCATATATATATATATATATATATATATATATATATATTCTCATATAATTGATTAAAACTTTCATATAAAATTCTTGTTAATTTTTTTAAAATATTATATGTTGTATAAATATTCCTGGTCATATATAGATAAAACCCACTCAAACCAATGTTTAACAATTTATATACGAGATAACTCAGGTCGTGGTTTCTTCTGCTAGTTGGGGTTTTTTTTTTTGATCTGCAAAATAAAACTTTCATTAATAAAAAACCAATCTTATATATTTAGTCTCACCAATCATGGTATGATCCATAAGGTTCAGCTAGTTGGCTAATGACTATGCATCATAACTAGCTATATATATATATATATGACAACAGCTCAAAATTAGTACTCCCTCCGTTTTTTAATATAAGACGTTTTAGAGAAATATTTTTATTCCTTAATATAAGTCGTTTGAGAATTTCAAATAAGCATTAATTGCTTAGTTTTCAATATTATCTCAAGTATTAAATATTACTTTGGTTCTCTCACTATTTTCTGTCCAATAAATAACAATCTCTTATTTCAATACAAGGGCAATATAGACAATTGATATTATAGTTAATACTATACAATCATTACCTTAATACTTGTACACAATCCTAAAACGACCTATATTAAAGAACGGAGGAAGTAATGTACTCCTCTTATCACCTCAAGGAGTGTTAGATTTAAGATGTCCACTTATAGTACACCATTACAACTAATTACGTTTGGCTTTCAGCCAATAAAAAGTAATTTTTAATTAATAAAATGGTCAAATTCTAATTGTTATTATCACTCCTTATCTAACATATATAGTGCATTTTATCCTCCTAGTTTAAAGTACATGCGAGGGTATCTGTATACATTTTAATATGCTCGACACTTTCAAGATATCTGCTGATGAATAAACCACTCTATATTAGTGTACTACCAATTAAGGTGTCTTTTTTGAAAATTTAATTTTAAGTGAGCTAATTGAACCTTAATCCATGCACATCAATGTAATAAAAGTGACAGATCCACGACAATGACAAAATGCCCTGAATAATCGACCCGTTTACTAAGTAGAGGAGTATCACAAAATCTTCCCTCTTTGCCTTCTAATTGTCCGAAGTGAAAAGTAAAAGTATCATGATAAAGACATTTCTCAGTAATATCATCATGACTCTCAAAGGAATGTGCGGTAGTAATACCAAACCAAATACAACGAGTGGTGAGGTCCTGATTTAAGCCTTGGCTAAACCTTAGAAATCTTAATGGTTTGCGCTCAGTCTAATCACCCTGTAGTAGTGTGATGTTAAAAATAATAACATAAAAACATTATGAAATATATTAATTTATGATATTAGATAAAATTATAAGAGGATTCTAGTTATTATACATATTTTTTTTCATATATAATTGCCAAAAATTCATATCGAAGTAGACCTTGTTTAAATGCATATAAAACTGACAAGTAACACAAAAATAAATAAATCAGGAGGCGTTGAGAGGGTTATATAAACAAGTTATAAATTTCATTATCAAGACCAGAAATAAGTTTTAGTAAAGATGTGATATCTCGTTGTTTGCATGGTTAATTTTGTAAACTGTCAATAAACTTTTAAAAAAGAAAAGAAAAGGAATAACAATATAATTACATTCGATACTTGCGTTTTGTTTGTATTGTGAAAAGTTGAGAAGTGGAGACATATTAATTAAGATGAGAGAAACCTTTATGCGATCAAGCTGGTCCAGTCCAGTAGTGACCCCATAAATTGAATATTCTTAACTTTTACCATTATAAAAAGAATAGTGTTTTTGTTTGATTCTAGTACGAAAATTGACATGAATATTACTATACTACTTAAATAAATAAATTAAAATTAAAATTAAAATCAAAATCAAAATCAAAATCCAAGCGTATTCATACTCTACGTTCAACTAGAACCACAAAACTTATTTTTCTTATTCAAGGATAAGAAAGGTGGTCAAAAGACAAAAATCAATTTCTGTGGCCGATATATCATAATATCCTAGCTCGATCGGGAATATTAATGTCAAATAAGTTAAAAGCATAAATTAAATAATAGTAGTACACATGTTTGGAATTAAGTTGATCAAAAAAGTTAAAACATTAAATCTCGGGTCCATTTCTGTATATATTAATCATTCACTATTTTATTATTTATTTCATATAAAAATCTAACTCATTTGTGATACTCTAACACTTTTGAACATCTTTAATTTAATTCCTTAGTTTATATACAGCGTTGAGAAATAAAATGTAGTACGTAGTATTTTTATTTAACAAAATTATTTAGTAGCTAGATATATAAAGGAAATAATTAGGAGGAGAAATATCAAGAAAAAGAGTTAAGAGAAGGATGCTCAGTCGTGAAAAATAAGAGGGAGGCTGGTGCCTGGTGGGGGTGACGAAGCACTAGTAAAAGGATGATAAAGACCTTGGGTCAATATCTTTCTATTTAATTCTAGTCATATATATATATATATATATATATATATATATATATATATATATATATATATATATATATATATGGGTATATATATAGTATGTTTTTTTTTAAAAATTGAAAGGAGTGAACTAAGAACGAACCGAATATACCTATAGCGACTGTTTATTTTATCGTTATAACATAAAAAATCAATTTTTTATACTATAACGATGGAAAAAATCGATGTTATAGTCTAATCGTTCTTAGTTCGCTCTCTTCTGTTTACTGGAGAGAGCCGGCACACACACACACACGTATATATATATATATATATATATATATATATATATATATATATATATATATATACAGCGGATCCAGTCCGAGAGTCCGGACTGGAGTAAAAGACGGACCAAATTTTTTTTTTTTTGCTTTTTTTTTAAAACAAAAAAAAATTAATATTTTATGGAACTGAAATTTTTCCATAATACAATATTTTGGACGTGATTTAGATATCTATACAAAAAAATATATGTACAGTCTGCACAGACTGTACAGACCTGTTTTGTTATACGTATCCAAATCACATCCAAAACACTGTATTATATAAAAATTTCAGTTTCATAAAATATTAAATTTTTTTTTAGTTGTTTTAAAAAAAAATCCGTATTTTAAGAAAATCTGGGAGTCCGAATAGGAACCGGATTATATATATATATATATATATATATATATATATATATATATATATATATATATATATATATATATCAATCAACTTATACTTTTAAATGGTCACTCAAAATTAAATTATGACACTAGCAGATAGTCTGGAGCCTGGACCATTCCATGCTTTGATCATGAGATTTCAAATTCCCGGACCTTCGAGGTCAATTTCCGAGCACTGGCAGTTATGTTGGTTACTTGTCACAATGTTCTTGCCATGCCTATTCAATTGATGACATGCACGTATAAATCCTTTTCACCTTTCAATATATATATATATATAGAGAGAGAGAGAGGGAGAGAGAATACTTTAATACTCCCTCCGTTCCTTAATATAGGTCGTTTTAGAGAAATATTTTTGTTCCTTAATATAAGTCGTTTTAGAATTTCAAGTAAACATTAATTGCTTAGTTTTCAATATTATCCCAAATATTAAATGTAATTTTGATTCTCTCACTATTTTCTGTCTAATAAATAACAATCTCTTATTTCAATACAAGGGTAATATAGACAATTGATATTATAGTTAATATTATACAATTATTACCTTAATGCTTGTGCATAACCCTAAAACGACCTATATTAAGGAACGGAGGGAGTACTGTATACCAGTAAGCATTAATGAATTTATTCATTGATTTGTTCTATTTTATTTTCTTTTCAAAGTAGCTTTTTTTTGGGGTAAAATGCAAAGTCGAACTTTAGGGGTTTTTACAAAACAAATGTTGGTGCAGAGATTCAGACTCAATACTTCTAATTTGAAATTTTACCGAGCACTACAAGCCTAGTTACTATTATTTTGCTAGAATTAATATTTATAACTGAACAAATTATTTCTCTCAAATTAAAATAGATCCCCTCTCTTTAGATGTGTTATGTACATACATAAATATACATAACTAATTGCGTGATAATAATAATAAAAATAATAATAATAATAACAATAATAATAATAATAATAAAATAAAAATAAAATAATAACAATAATAATAAAGATAATAATAGTAGTACTAATAATAATAATAATAATAATAATAATAATAATAATAATAATAATAATTCATGTTCCCAGATTTAGCAAGGATTTATAACTAAACAATTCATGTTCCCAGATTTTAACCATCTCTGGATAAAAGGTACCCAACATGAATCTAAAAACAGCAAGCAATAATCAAACTAACCATTCAAAGACCAAAATTAACCTGATTGGCTAATCCAAACTGAAATGCATTAGATAGATACTACTCAATGATCCATAAATACATCCAAATCAACATAAACAACTGAACATAAATACAGATCCCCAAATTAAATTAGCCTAACCAACTACATACATCATAAATTAAGATTAGATTATGTACAATCACCGATCACACATTCCAAACATACTAATGTTACACCCACATAACAAGACTGTAGACTGCGAATTTGAGCCCATTTCAGAAGGAAGACATCTACAAGCTCTCTGAATCAACTCATCGAACAGTGAGTGCAAGTTCTCCAGATCTAACAATCTTACCACTTCTCTCCTCTGCTCTTTGCTTCGGAAAAGGACCAAATTCTTCTGCATCTCCAGCAAAATCATGAAGAGCTCCTCGGGAACTTCGAGGTTCTTCGTTTGCCTGGCAATGGCGTCGAATCTTGCCTGGTCCTCTAGTTCCACGTTTCGGATTAATGTCTTTGCGGCTTCAATTTCTTCAACTCCGGGTCTTTTCTGTAGGGATCTGTGAATTCTCGTGATTTCTTCCACCACCTCGTCGATTGATTTCGGAGATGATGATTCCATTTCTGTAGGTTTAACAGCTTATTCAATTCTTTTGGTTTCTCAAAGCAAAATCCAGATTACAAAAACAGAAACTGAATCGGCGGCGTCGACAAGTTTCTAGAAAGCAAGAACTTGTTATGTGGGTGTAACATTATTATTATTATTATTATTATTATTAGTACTATTATTATTTTATTTTTATTTTTATTATTATTATTATTATTATTATTATTATTATTATTTGTACTATTATTATTATTATTATTAGTATTATTATTATTATAACTATTATTATTATTATTAGTACTATTATTATTATGACCGTTATTATTATTATTAATATGACGACCCCAAAATAGGTCCATTCCATCTAACTCATTCTGAGTCGTCAAATACATGGTACAGAAAATAACTACAACTTTATTACAATAATTGTCGTGCAAAATACAACAACACATATGTTGTGAGTTTGGATACAAATATATACTAAATGTGACTCATGTCACAACCGTAGACATCACCTCACAATGACACCTTACATAAAGGTATAGTCAAAAACTGTTTTAGAAATTAGAATATTTGGGAAGTGCTCAAGAAAACCTTTGTACATGGGAGGTCATGCTTCTAGGTTGTGATAGATATCATATTGCCATAGAATTATCCTTAGTTGACCCAATAGACCCCATAGAAAAACGAGAAGTTTACTATCATATTCTTCCCAATGGTGAGTTTCTCTTGACTTATCATTATCTTCACTGTTTCTAATTGAGAATTATACTTGAAACAAACACCAAGATTATATCGGTAGTGCTCGTAGATATACTCAGCAAGTGGATGTGCACAACCCTGTCTTATGATGACACGAGATTGTATGTCATTAGACATCATGTATGACAGTGGCAAAACACCCTTCCAACGTTGGGTTCGCTTCACCCTAGATGATTCACCAAATATAACTACTAAATGATGATCACCGTTATATTCCCCTGTTACCCCCGCTCGACCCAACTACACTCTTATTATCTGAAAGGAATTGTGAAACAGAAGGGTGATCACAACTAGCCCAGTAAAGAATATCATGACTAAAGATAAATAAATTATCAATAGCCTTCAACAGAATTAAATCAGAGATTTAGAACATATGGTAGATGATAAAAAATTTTAACCATAGTTGCAGCGGAACGAGCAAACCATTAGAATAGTCAAATAGACCATAAAGTCTATTATCTTCTCCACATTAAAAGTCCATCAATAATGTTTTATCCCTGTAACATTAATCAATAGTTCCTTTTCACAATTATATGAATAATTCATAATCATAATTGTAATTCTAAATTCCTCTTCGCATCCAGGACGAAGATATTTTTCCTTACATGTCATTACCTGAAACATCAAAGATCATGGTTACACCAAATCACAGTTCATGTTCATAATCATACTAATAACTTCATCTTTGCACTACGGGCAAAGATATTCATTTGTATCACCAGTTGGTCATGTTCATCTCAACACTTGTTCATCTTTGCACTACTAGCCAAAGATATTCAACAACATGTCGTCTTTGCACTACAGGCCAAAGATATTCATCAACAATTCATCTTTGCACTACAGGCCAAATATATTCATCAACAGTTCATATTTGCACTACAGGCCAAATATATTCATATCTCAAAGAAATATATAATCATTTCAGAATTTATATAAACAATAATTATAACCATGTTGATCATTTCACCTTTGCATTTAAGCTAAAGATATTCACTTATAAATTCAATGGTCATGATCATACCAGTCACCAATTCAACTTTGCACAACTGGCCAAAGAGAACCCTAGTCATGATCATACCAATAATCTACCCATCTTTACACTCAAGTGAAAGAGAATATCATCATTAGGGTTATAAAAATATTATATATGATAATAAAAATAATATGATCAACATATAATTTTAATCTCAAGAGTAATATTCATAAATCAACTATAATTTGGTCAGAAAAAGAAACCAATTTTATCGTGAATAGTACCCGTGAATAGTAACTCGTAAATAATAATCCTGACACAAAAAGACAGAAATTCTACAATAAAATCTATACCAATATTTCGCTATAATGATATTGAAAGAATAACATTTCTTATAAACAATTTATTTTAATTGTTTACACTTTACTAAATAATGCATTTAATCATTCTAAAACGTCAAACTCATAAGATTTTATCACCAATAACCAAAATCCTCACCAAAAATTTGCATATACCTCATATAGGATTCTCAAGTCATAAAATCCTATTTTCTAATTTTCTTACTTCATATAACATATTTAATTCATTTACGCATAACTAGACTATTTTTATGAAAAATACCAAACCAGTTATAAAAATATTTCTTTTCTGAGATTTAGCATAATATAATCCCATAGTGAACATATATTTTTCTCAGAATTTTTAAAAGTCATTTACTATTTTTCATATGTCCAAAACAGCCGAATATTTAGACATTTATCAAAAATTTTGCTTTTATCTAAAAATTCTGAAATTCACAGAGTATACTCCTATCATATACATGTACTCCCAATAAAAATTTTATCAATTTTGGAGTTAACCACAAGGAGTTATAAGCGATTACTTTTAAAATAGTTTTTTCCCGTAAAATTCATAACTCTTAATCTATACATCCAAAAATCACCATTTTTGGACACAATCAATAAAACTCATCAAAATATCATTTTAAATTTTTTCAGAATTTTCTGAAGGTCAGAAGAATTACAAACTGAAAAATATAATAACCCTTAAAATCACTTACTATCCCTTACCTCAAAAGAGCAGTACTTCTGATCGGTATAAGGCTGAAGAAAATTTGCACTGATGAATAGAAACTCACAAAGTATCTAAATACTCACAAAATATACTCAATAATCTAGAGAGAGGAAGAGAGAAAACTTATAAATTCTGGTGTGTTTTTCAATTATAACTTAACCCTCTATTTATAGGAAAATGTTAGCACGCCGAAGCAGACTTAACCTGCAACCTGATGGCTTTACCTGCTACTATTTCCACCCACCACATTTGAATAAAAATCTCAGCATATTTCTTCACCAACTAAGAGTGGGGCCCATCAATTCTAGAATTTTTCATCAAAATGATAAACTCCGAAAATTCAACAATTTCTGAACCAGTCATCTCGTAAAATTCATAACAAATCATACGTTTATTTTTAACGGTTCAAAATTTGTGGACATATACTCAACTTATATATGTATAACATATCCAAATATTACCACGATCCAACGGTCGGATTAAAAATTATAACCCTCGCAAAATATCTCAAAAACCCTAATTTTTAATACATCCATTCCGACAAAAATACTGATAAAAATTTCAACATTAACTCCTTCATTTTTAACCACAAAAATATATCCCTCATTTATATCCACATAAAATAAATATTTCCTTATCATATGAATCAATAATTAATTATTCATAAATAATATTACAGAATCACAATTATGACAACCAGGCAGTTCCCAGGAAAGAGGGGGCTTTCCGATAAGGATTTCTCCTTATTGGCGCGCAATTAGATGACCAAATATCTTCTTAGACAGAACTTTCTAGACATTATCAATAATGCTATCTAATACTATTATTCTAAATAATATGAATTATTGATCTGATAATGGAAAATAATGTGCAGCAACAATTATTGAAACAATAATAATATAAAATATCAACGCAACAATTATTGAATTAATAAAATAAAATATTGAACAATAATTACTATAACAATTATTGAGTACTGCCTTCTTACGTAAGGATTAATAATTTAAAAATACTGTGTAAAACCGTGTGCTACTGTGCAAACACGCGTATTACTGTATTTTAACCACCGGGTATTCTAACAGTGTTAACGGTAACAACTACGCCGTTATTTATAAAAACTTAAATTTGTCGTTTTCTTCATCCGACAGTTATTCTGTTGTGGGGCCCACAAATAGCTGCGTCGTCGTACGAATATTCCCCGACAGAAAGAATATTCCACGACCAAACGAATATTCCCCGACAAAATGAATATTTTATAACCACTTGCTTATTTTGAAAAATATTCATATATCACCCTTAACTTTAACTTTTTATCAGTTTAACCATTTACTAAATAGAAAAATTGAATACTTTTATTTGATAAAATTCGGGGTCTTACAATTAATACTATTATTATTATGACGGTTATTATTATTATTATTATTATTATTATTATTATTATTATTATTATTATTACTGTTATTGTTATTATTATTATTATTATTATTATTATTATTATGACTGTTATTATTATTATTATTATCACGCAATTAGTTATGTACATTTATGTATATACATAACAGATCTAAAAAAAGGGATCTGTTTTAATTTAGGGAAAATGATTTGTTCAGTTATAAATATTAATCCTTGCGAAATAATAACAGCTAGGCCTGTGGTGCTCGGGTTGTCATTGGACCAAAGTTTCAAAAAAATTTGAATAAAAAGGGGCTCAATTTGCGTTGATAAAAAAAGAAGAAGCTCAATACCCAAAAATTCCTAAAGTTAAATGTTGGACTTTATATTTTACCCCTTCTTTTTGGTGAAGTTTGTCACATCTTAAAATAAAAATAAATTTACCTGTGTTTTTTTATCTCTGTCCTATTTTTTATTCATAAATTTTTTTAATTATTGTTTTTTAAATTTTATTTAAATACTTTTTTTTCTTAATTGCACGGGAGGAAGGAGTTGATCTCATTTGGTCTAATAATTATCTTTTTCACTTTTTATGATTGTTATAATTACAGCAAAAAATTTCTTCATCCATATTAAAAATACATTATATGCCCACAATCATAACCTCTTCTACCACTTCAATTCCATTAACTTCTTATCCCTATCCCTATCCCTATCCCTACCCCTACCCCTACCCCTACCCCATCCTAAACTAAACTTCTCATCCCTGATTGATTTATAATTATTTTTGAAATTTTAAATAATTTTATAACATAAAAAGTTAATGGACAAAAAATGGAAAAAGAGAGCTTAAAAAGACGTGCACTTGATGAATTAGTCCACATCTATGGAAAAAAAGGGAAGGTGAGTACTCCCCTCAGTAGTACTACCACTACTACTACTACCAGATAACCTGACTGACACCAATACTAAAAGAGAAATGGCCAGTTGCCAAGTGGAGGCCAGCCATGGTCAAACCCACAGACGTTTCAAACTGTGGACCGACAAGCTGAATTGTGCGCAGTTGCACGCCAAATAGGGACAATTCTCCAAGTTTCAGATGAAATTAAAGTTTTCCTTTTCTTTCTTTCTTTCTTGGTAAGCAACAAATACTAGTGTGTACTACTAAATTAAACAACAATCATATTTTTTTAGGAAATTGATATTAATATATGTCGTTTTAATTGATTTTATTTTTTTAAATTTTTTTTTATCATTTTATATAATTTAAGAGAATTAATTATAATTTTTTTTAAATTATTCTTTATGAAAAAATATTACAAATAAATTTGAGAGTATGAAATAAGTACGATAATTATGAAAATTTAAGAGTATAGATAACTAATATTATATTACTATAATTTTTTTAAAAATTTTTTAGTTAGTCAGTCTAGGTTTGGGGTCCCAAGTCCCAACCCATCAGTTGGGAATGTCAATATTCAAGTGGGTCTTGCTTTCGCACTTGTGTGAGCTTAGTTTAGTGGAGTTAAAGCCCAATTAATTCGATCTAAACACTAGTCTCGAGGCCAAGGAAGGGACCCTTCGGCCTTCTCTATCTATTGACTTTCTCTGTCTCCTTTTTCTTGGTATATATGGACTACCCTTGACTAATGTGATCTTTATAGTAGCAGTAGTATTTGTTGGCCATCAAGTTTGAGTATTTTACTAGTTTATGTGCAGCCTTAATTCCAATGTTGACTTGGGTAAGGGCGTATAGAGTACATATCGTATTGGCTTTATAAGCTATTATGGAGTCGTGCTTGCGGTTTGCATGTGGAGAAAGACGAGCCTTACCGATTACGCGCACAACTTTTATAGAAACTAGCACCCGCTGGTATACTATGTGCCCTAAAAATGAAATTTTATAAAATTTAAATGTTTAAATAAAAAGATACTATAATTAGATTTTAGAGAGAAAAATAAAAAAAATAAAAAAAGGACACAATAATTACACCAACGACGTCAACGACTTTTGAGAGTCGCTTTATAAATATTAGTCTCCCAACACACACGTTGTATGTAATTATTTTTAAATATTAGTAATTAATTAAAATACATAATAAGAGAAATTTGAGATAACGAAAAAAAGAAACATAAAGAGAAATATATGAGTAAGTTGGACTAGTAGAATGTGAGAGTACGTAATGGAGAGAATAATGTATAGATAAAATTAATTAATTTTGTTTTATGTTACTTTAATTTATGACCCAAATCACCAAAAACGATTATCAAAAGTTGGAGGCTTTATTAATAGAGATGGAAGATATTCATTTGTAAGAGGCAAGACAGATATCTATATCTATCTCTCTCTCTCTCTCTCTCTCTCTCTCTCTCCATATATATATATATATATATATATATATATATATATATATATATACAAAATTATAAGTTTTGCACTTGTTATCAATAAGTAGGTGATTAATTCATAAAATAGTGAAAAATATCTTAAAGATGTTTGTAATATATGTTAGCTCGTGTTAGGTAATCAAATTATTTAGAAGTTTAAACTATTAGAAAGAATACTACTAATGAATAACGATGTATATAAAGTCAACAACTTGGTGCCTGAGAAAGCCACACATGCATGTGAAAGATAAAGCTAGGTAGGTGAAGGCCCTGATTCTGTTGTCGTGAAAGATTTTTTATTTCCCCATTTCCTCTAGCTAGACTGAATGGGAAGCTGATTCTCGGCCTTGAAAATTCTTACTTATGTAGAACTAGATGGTTAAATTGAATTATAAAAAGCTACATTCAATTGGCAGCTTCCATTTTTCCAAACTTAATTTGAAAGTCATATTTCAATTCAGTTGAAATTATTTAGGATGAAGTTGGGTTTCGCCGCCTCTACCCTGGGTCAGAATGTTCGGAGTAGATTGAAATGAACAGAAGAGTTTTCTCTGAATCCGCCTCCAATAATAGTTATTTAAGACAGTAATAATGTTGTAGGTCGTATGTTCCCACCGTTTACGGATGTGGTTTGTTGGCGATCAAGCCCATCGACAAATTGTATTTGATATCAAAAAAAAGAAAGAAAGTTAAAAAAAAAACATATTTGATTTTCAAAAAAAAAAAAAAATTCAAAGTGAGACCGAGAAAGCTAAAAAAATTATGATTAATTATGAAAAAATAAAAGAAAATTTGTAGCCATAATATTAAGGTGTGGTGTCTCCATTCTCTACGTCTCTAGTTGCTTAGTTATTTGATCCCCCTTTAATACAAACGAACATGTGCACTTCTGTTTCTTATAAGGTTGAATTAAAATATTACTTAAACGTACCCTAAAAACTTATATACAATTCAACAGAATCAATCGACCAAAAATTGGACCAGTTGGTGAAGATGTGGCTTGCCACGGTCCTACATAATTCACCATGCTACGTGTACAAACAATACTCGTTCAATTTTTTTTTAATAAAAATTTATTAATTTAAAACTTATATTATTAGAATTCAGTAATAAGAATACATTTTAATCACACGTTGTGGTGTCGGGCATGAAACCAAACAGGGTGCATGGCTACTGACTGTGAGATTAGGGTCTATGGGCATGTACATATTCATTGAGGGGTGCCCGCCTAGGTCTAGGAGTCATAGGTACTGTTTGGATTCGCTTGTTGGGTTGACGGCAAACATGTATAAAGAAATAAACTTGTCTAATTGGATCTTTCAACAAACATTTCACTGAAAATGTACACATGATTAATTAATTTTGACCAAGTTTTAATTAATTAATTAATCATTGTATAGTTGCACGAATCCTATGCTCAACTTGTTGTAAAGAGTAATACTCCTTCCGTTCACAAAAATTTAGAGATATAATTTAATTTTTAAATTAAGACGACGTCATATATTAAAATTTTAAAAATAAGTATATTAATTTATAAATTTTGTGAATAATAGTTTTTATTATATAGTATATAATTGTTATAATAATTGTATCAATTAAAATTAAATAAATTCATACAAATTTAAAATTTAATATGTCATCATTTGATTTTAAAAATCAAATTGTGCCTCTAATTTTAGAGCAGATAGAATACCTTTTTTTGGAATATTGTCAAACAAAATAGTCAATTTTTCATCATAAAAGAATCAACTCAAGGTGGTTATGTAAACAAATTGAATGAGTGTGATTAACTATAGTCAAAGTCAATGATCCAAAGTCTTAGCATGTACGTACGTACCATGCATGAATGCACCATTGAGCGGTCGAAACTTCCTGGTGAGTCCCTTGGAATTTTTCAATCCCTTTTGATTTGCTCAAATTAGCTGAGTAATTAGGTTGTGAGTGTATATTTTCAATTTTTGTAATATGTATTTTTCTTTTTACTTCTTTTATTGTGGGATTTATATAAATTATGACCCATAGAATGTGAAATATATGTAGCGTTGAGAGTTTTTTGAGATAGTTATGATTATTTTGTAATTTAATATATCTGTGTTTATATTTCTTCAAAGTGGGGAGCGTTCAAATAAGAAAAATAAGGTAAACAATTTTCCACCATGAATTTGCGGGGGAAAATGATTAGTTTTATTTCTGGCCTTATAGTAATACTATAAATAAAGCTGTTGCGAACCCATTTACAAATGATGATTTTTAAAAATAATTTATGTTACCAAATGTATGTATAATATTTGGTAAGAACTTAGTCATGATTGTGTACGTATCGCAAAACATGATAGTAAAAAAATGACAAATTAAAATTATCATGACAATTTTATAGTATTAAAATAAAAATATCATCCTTTTTTATTTAACAGAATAAAAAATAAAAATACTATTTCTATACCAAATTATAAGATCACTATTGACTTTTTTTTAAAATAATTTCAAACATTTTCAAACTTTAAATTGAGATGAATTCATTTAATATATCCCTACAATATTAATGAATATTCTAAATAGCATAAAAAGTACCAGATAGCTACTAGTTATAAGATTTAATATTTTCAAAACATAAATAAATTATGTGAATTTTGAATTTAAACATCATATTTCAATTCAGTTAAAATTATTCTGGATGAAGTTAGGTTTTGCCGCCTCTACCCCCGGATCCGAGTGCTTTGATTAGTACGAAAGAATGCAAATAAGGGTTTTCTCTGAATCCGCCTCTAATTGTAAAGTCCATAATAACTTTTAGAAGACTTTAGAATTCCAAGAGTGTGTAAAAAATACATATTAGAGATCCCTAGCTCGTAATTTATAGTAATGGTGTAGGTCGCACGCTCTCATTGTTTACGGATGTGGTTGGTTTGTAGGCGATAAGTATTGAATAGTCGAGGGGATGCATGTCGAGTTCAACTGCCTTAAGCGAATCATTTAAATTATCAACTTTAATAAATAAACCCACTAAAGTGAACTATAGTTTAGAGTCCTAATGTGTGTGTGTGTGTATATATATATATATATATATATATATATATATATATATATATATATATATATATATATATATATATATATATATATATATATACACACACACACACACACACACACGGTCAGGATCAAGAGCATTCTCCTTAAATAACATTCCTCCTTAAATAGCATTCTTTTATTAAAATTACGTCGTTTTGGAGGGACGTGGTGACAATTTTATAAATACGCAGTGGCATTGTATTTACAAAAATGCCACCGCGTCCCTCCAACATGGCGTCGTTTTAATAAAAGAATGCTATTTAAGGAGAATACTCTTGATCCTTACCGTATATATATATATATATATATATATATATATATATATATATATATATATATATATATATATATATAGTCTGACTCTCTCCAACAAATGGGAGGTAGCGAATTAAGAGCGAATCAGCTATAGCAACGATTTTTTCCGTCGTTATAACATAAAAAATCGATTTTTCATGCTATAGCGACGGAAAAAACCGTCGCTATAGTCGATTCGTTCTTAGTTCGCTTTTTCCAGTTCGCTGAAGAAGCGTAGAGAAACGGACTATATATATATATATATATATATATATATATATATATATAGTTAGTTGTTTATTTATTTCATTTTCTAATTTTTTGAAAATAAAATCGTAATTTCTCATAAAAAAATTGATTTTCTGTACTATAGCGACCGTCGCTATAGTCGGTTCGTTCTTAGTTCGTTTCTTCCAATTCGTTGGAGAAGCGCGGAGAAACGGATTATATATATATTTGGTTGTTTATTTATTTCATTTTCTAATTTTTTGAAAATAAAATCGTAATTTCATCAGCGGGTATTAAAGGTTATGTGCCTTGCTGTAGTAATTGTACTGAGGCTACTGCGTAGAGTAGACAGTGTTGTAGTACCTAACTAGATATAAACTCGCGCTTTGCGGCGGGATTATTTATTTTGTTAATAATAAATTTATACATGTAATTAATAAATTAAAATATAATAAGAAGATGGCAGATTGTTGTGCGATTATCAAATTTTAATAGCATATGTTATATAGTGTTGCATAAAAATTTTGTGCGCAAATACATATCCAAGTATATAATTAATCTGATCACTAAACCCTAAAACATTACATAACAGTTTTGTGTGTGTGTGTGTGTGTCTGTATATATATATATATATATATATATATATATATATATATTAATGTCTTGATAAAAATATTTATAATGTAACTAATATGGTTAAAAATGGGTAACTCTTTCATTATAAAGCACTAACAAATATTTAGAAAGTGTCATGCACAATGTCATCGAATTGTTATATTGATATGATTGCTAGTGGTATATTTAAAGTCTGTTACACATTACACAAACCTTACCAAGCCTTAAATATCTGACGCATGTACTTGATGCATTTTGAAGATCCATGTCTCGTATACGCTTACTTGCACCAGAATTCTAACATCCAAACGAAAGGAAAAACAGCGAAAGAATGTCTCAGTTTCTGTCCTCAGACATGAAGGGAAAGCACATGTTACATGCGAAAACTGAAAAGCACGAGAATTAATAATTATGTTGGATCTTCATGTCAAACAAATACCATGTCCAAAAATATAGCAATATAGCATCGTGTCATACATAACACAAAGTTATAGTTAAAGAACGAATACATTGCCTCATTAGTTTTTTTTGTCAATTTTTGACAATTGTATAGGCACTCATAGTATTACCATAATGCCAAAATAATATATTAATGATAATGAAAACGATTTACCGGATGCTAGTACTTAACAAATCATGCAAAGCCGCAATCTATATAATAGAATGCAATAAATGAAGAAGTCATAAATATAAACACAGTGAGATATAGTCCCCAAAATGAAGCCATAGCTCCTCCCATTGAATGCACTGTCCCATAATCTGAAGGTTTTCATATAACTCCTTTGCACTTTCAACAGTATTTAGAATTGTAGGGCACAAAATTTTGTTGTGCTAAGCAGGATAAAATCCATGATGCACCTGAAATAATACAAGAAGCATGACAACAAAAATTTAACTCTTGCAAGAACTGTATACACCAAATTTATTGTCACATTACCATTGAACCATAAGTACCAGGATTATAATTTATGGTATAATTATGAATGTTATAATATTAGAAAAGTAATTATTTTAGGATATAATAATTATGTTTTAACATAATTAAATTATTAACAGTTTAGAAAAGTAGTGGATTTTAGGGTTTATAAAATAAACATATTAGTGCATGATTATATATATGTATGATAATGTATGGTATAAGATTATAAATAGTATATAATACTGTAAAACACTAAAAAGCAGATTTATTGGGTTGTCACTGTTAGTAATGTTGGAACTTATATATATGCATGGTATAATATTATAAAAGGTATAATATTATAAAATTTAAAAACAAGTGTAATTATGTAACAGTTGACATTACCAAAACAGTTTAGATTTATAGTGATTTAGTAGATTATAAATTCAAAATATTAATTTGGGATTAAAAAAATAGTGATTTTAAGAGATAATAATTAAATTAGAAAGGATAATATTAAAAAAGTTGACATTATCAAAACAGTTTAAATTTGTAGTGATTTAGGGGATTATAAAATAAAAATATTAATTTAGGATTAAAAAATAGTGATTTTAGGATATAATAATTAAATTTAAAAGGATAATATCAGAACAGTTGATATTACCAAAATAATATAGATTTGTAGTGATTTAGTGGATTATAAATTCAAAATATTAATCTTTGAAAATTAATATGAAAATATAATGAAAAATCTGAACCTTAATGGTTCATAATATGAAATTATTTAATTGGTATATTAAAATAAATATGGAAATATCGAAATCTTAATTGAGCCTAAGCTTACTTTCAAACTGTCCGATTCAATTTGTAATTGGTCTAATTAATTAATAGATCATATTTCATGATTTAAGAAGCGGTCAATGAAATGGTAATGAGTTGTCTATCCGAGTTGTTAAAAGAGATTAATTTTTTATTCATTTCGTTCCATATTAAAAGTTCATATTATTTAGTGAATTCTGTTTGAATCATTTTCTTAAGAACCATGACTTCTTTATTGGAATAAATCAATTTGTAACATTAATGCACTACGGGCCAATGATTACTTTTTCCACATCATTTGTAACATTACGGTCATGATTATACTAAATAATCCCTGGTCATAATCATACCAAGTCCATCTATGCACAACAGGCCACAGATGACTTTCATCAAAATATAAATATGAGGATGATGACACTGATATAAGAATTCAATAAAACAAGTTCAAGAATTAATTTATCTAGGAACTGATAACGTCCACATTGTCAACATGATACTTCTTTGTAGAGTAAAATTTAAGAATGCTCAGAAGAATATTTCCATAAAAAGATACTGGATGAAGCGCAAATATCAAGGATATTCCACTAATTTCATGGAGTATAGAAGTCAAAATTTTAACCAACTGAGTATAATAAAGAATGGAATAACAAAAGAAATCACCATGCATGCGATAGACCGCATAGACATGTTATTTCAACAGAATAATAAATAATGGAACCAGGTCCGACGTAAAACGCACAGACAGGATATTCTAACAGAATAATAAAGAATGGAACCAGGTCCGGCGTAAAATGCACAGACAGGATATTCCGACAGAATAATAAATAATGGGACCAGGTCCGGCATAAAACGCACAGACAGGATATTCCAACAGAATAATAATAAAGACGGAACCAGGTCCGATGTAAAACACACAGACAGGATATTCTAATAGAATAATAATAAAGACGGAACCAGGTCCGGTGTAAAACACACAGACATGATGTTCCAACAGAATAATAGAAGAATGTCACTAAGTATAGGGTAGACCACGTATACAGGTTATTCCAACAGAATAATAAATAATGGAATAACAGAAGTTCTCTTCATGAATACAAAAGAAATAATACCCCTTACGGGTACAACAAATAATATTCCTTACCTTTGAAAAAATTGAATACTGGAGTAGTGAAGTAGCAGAATATTTTTTTTCTTTCTCTCTATAATTTCTCTCTCTAGAGTTTCAGTGAATTTGTAAGAAATAATGAAGGAATGAGCTTCTATTTATAGAAGAATGGAAAGGCACTGTGTAAGGATTTTTCTCACGGACTCAACAATTATGCAAATTACGGATGAAAACTTTGATAACCTAGGATGCCAATTTTCAAACCTCCAACCAATAAGATCAAAGCAAGGATATATATATATATATATATATATATATATATATATATATATATATATATATATATAAAATCACACATGTTAAAAAAATAATCAACCACCCCTAAATTCCAAAATCCAAACCCCTTTCATTTTTTTCTTCCACACGTGAGCCCCACGTGTTCCCTTCCCACCAACATATCACTTTCACCACACTCTTACACATCTCTTACGACCATCATTTTCATACACACACACAGTACTATTATCATTCAAACATCTCCATATAATTCCACTCACTCAATATTATATATATATATATATATATATATATATATATACACACACACACACACACATCACATATATATATATATATATATATCTATATATATGTATATATATAAATATATTTTACCTCTCCTTTACGTAACTTTCACTCACCCCTATTTTCAGATTTCATACATCACATGTGGGCTACATATGTGGTCCCCACATGTGGGCCCCACCTTTATTATATAAAATAAATTTCTTCTGATTATTTTGAAAAAAATGGGTAAAATAAGGGGTCCATAAAATAAGAAAAACTGAGTGACTTCTCACGTAAGCATCAATAATCAATACCGTGTGCTACTATGCAACCACGCGTATTACTATACTTTTGCTACCGAGTAGTTCAACAGTATTAACGGTAAAACTTCTGTCGTTATTTTCATAAAAATATTTCTGTCGTTTTCTCAATTCAACAATCATTCCGTTGTGGGGTCCACCAATGATTGCGCCATTGTACGAATATTCCTTGCTAAAACGAATATTTCCCGACAACTTGTATACTTTACAAAATTTTTAAATAATACCCACAACTATAACATTATATCAAATCCACACCATAATATTAAAAAAAATATTTTGAGAAATTTAAATCTTTATTCATAAAATCTGGGGTCTCACAATCTCCCCTCCTTATAGAATTTCGCCCTCGAAATTTACGTACCTACCTGGTATGCCAAGCAGATGCAGACACTTCGTCAGATTCTAACTCTTGGGATATAACTTTTAAGCGTAGAATATATTTCAGGATTTAAACAGGTACATCTTCATACGTTAAATCATCCGATATCTCGTCCGATTTTAAATCAATAATGTGGTTCGGGTCGTCCACATATTTACGTAATATAGATACGTTAAAAATGTTATGAACACGCGACATACTTAGCGGTAAAACGAGTCTATAAGCTACAGTTCCTACTCGATCGAGGATTTCAAATGGGTCAATTAAATCGAGGGTTGAGATTTCCTTTCTTCGTCGATTCTTGCTTATAGAATAACGCCCTCTTGAACCTTCTTCTTCACATTCGTCAGCTCCGGGTTTGTAGCTTGAGCGGCTTTAACATTATCGATTAAAGTCGATTCTAATCGTATATTCGTTATCTTCATGTGAGTTCCTAGAATCTTTAACTCTATCTTCATCATTTGTAAGTTATACAAAATGGGTCTTTGAGTTAACAACATCACACTCGCATACGATCTTCTACTCAACGCGTCAGCTACTACGTTCGCACTTCCACGATGATATTGAGTGGTACGATCGTAATCTTCAACAGCTCGAGCCAACGTCTTTGGCGCATAATACGTTCATTTTAGTTGAAGAAATATTTGAGGGTTTAAGAAATGGGTTTTGTACTAGGGTCAATACAAAATTCGATTTCACGCTCTTGGGTAGGCTAAGAAGTCTTCAAGAATACGTCAGGAACTTTATTAATAATAGAAATATCGTTCAAAATTGTGACACTCATCCAAGACTTGGATAGCACATGTAATGAAGGTTTCTCCTAACGGAGTTTCAACCGATAAGTCAAAGTCTAACTTCTCTAGAGTTAAATTTAAACGTTGAGCGCAAGCAAGAGAGATAAAAGAATAGGTAGAACCGGTATCGAATAAGGTATAAACTTCACGAGAATTTATAATTAACTAACCCGTGATAACTTCGTTCGATTCCTCGTCAGGGTAATTCAAAACTCGATGCTGGATTCTCCCAATTGCTATCGAAAAAGAGAAATACATATCATCTATTTTAGCTTTCTTGGATCGGACTTCTTTTTCCACAATATCAACACGTCGTGCGGCTTTTACCCATGCATCTTTCATTCTCACTCGTTCAGTTATTTCTTCTTTCAGCTGCTCCTTGACATTTGAATTCTCAAATTCCAGCTTTAATATCGTATACTCTGCTAAAGAGTGCTTCTGTTCAACCATCGCAGATCGGGTAATTCAATTTTGAATTATTACATCCCTTTGTTCTACGACCGCCTGCCGTTCTTCAGCCTACTCTTCTAACTCATGAATACGATTTTACAAATCTACATTTTGATCAATAAGTTCTTCTAATAAATCATCCTCAGGTTCCTCTTCTTCCTCACTCTCAGTTGCTACCTTTGCGACTAGCTTGAGTGCAACTTTTAATTCCTCAATCACCACATGGATATCTCTAATCACATTATCTTGGTTGCTGATTAGAGGTGTCTCCACGGTCTCATGTGCTTCATTGCTTATCTCAATATTTTCGGATGCCATTTGCAAATACTACCACAAAACAAAGGTTAATCGACATGTAACATATTATTCCTATATTCTGACCGAACAATTAAATACCAAATAAACTTAGGTAGGTTATACTAGCGAAGGAATTCCCCGTCTCTCCCCTCCTAGTTCTATTCTCACATCTTAGCTAGGGATCATATCCCTAAGCTTTGATACCAACTGTGACGCCCCCAAAATTAGGTATACATCACCCATCTTGAGTCGCCAGATACATGGTACAAAATTCAAATACAACTTACTAATACAACTATCGTGTACAATATGACAAAACATAAACTGTGAGTTTGAATACAAATAATCTACTAGAGAGTATACAAACTCTAAAGGAGTCCTCATTACAATTATTATCACACTATTTCACATAATAGTGAGGACTACTAATGCTATCCTCTGGACCATTACTCCGTTTTTCGACTCGTCCCAGCTATAAACTGTCCATCAATGCACTACGGGCCAATGAGGACTTTTTTCACATCATTTGTAACATTACGGTCATGATTACACCAAATAATCCCTGGTCATAATTATACCAAGTCCATCTATGCACTACATGCCACAGATGACTTTCAACAAAATATAAATATGAGGATGATGACAATGATATAAAAATTTAATAAAACAAGTTCAAGAATTAATTTATCTAGGAACTGATAACGTCCACATTATCAACATGATACTTCTTTGAAGAGTAAAATTTAAGAATGCTCAGAAGAATATTTCCATAAAAAGATACTGGATGAAGCGCAAATATCAAGGATATTCCACTAATTTCATGGAGTATAGAAGTCAAAATTTTAACCAACTGAGTATAATAAAGAATTGAATAACAAAAGAAATCACCATGCATGCGATAGACCACATAGACAGGTTATTCCAACAGAATAATAAATAATGGAACCAGGTCCGACGTAAAACGCACAGACAGGATATTCTAACAGAATAATAAAGAATGGAACCAGGTCCGGCGTAAAATGCACAGACAGGATATTCCGACAAAATAATAAATAATGGAACCAGGTCTGGCGTAAAATGCACAGACAGGATATTCCAACAGAATAATAATAAAGACGGAACCAGGTCCAGTGTAAAACACACAGACAGGATGTTCTAACAGAATAATAATAAAGACGGAACCATGTCCGGTGTAAAATACACAGACAGGATGGTCCAACAGAATTATAGAAGAATGTCACCAAGTATAGAGTAGACTGCGTATACAGGTTATTCCAACAGAATAATAAATAATGGAATAACAGAAGTTCTCTTTATGAATACAAAAGAAATAATATCCCTTACGGGTACAACAAATAATATCCATTACCTTTAGAAAAACTGAATACTGGAGTAGTGAAGTAGCAGAATATTTTTTTTCTTTCTCTCTATAATTTTTCTCTCTAGAGTTTCAGTGAATTTGTAAGAAATAATGAAGGAATGAGCTTCTATTTATAGAAGAATGGAAATGCACTGTGTAAGGATTTTTCTCACGGACTCAACAATTATGCAAATTACGGATGAAAACTTTGATAACCTAGGATGCCAATTTTCAAACCTCCAACCAATAAGATCAAAGCAATGAATATATATATATATATATATATATATATATATATATATATATATATATATAAACCACACATGTTAAAAAAATAATCAACCACCCGTAAATTCCAAAATCCAAATCCCTTTCATTTTTTTCTTTCACACGTGGGCCCCGCGTGTTCCCCTTCCACCAACATATCACTTTCACTACACTCTTACACATCTCTTACACCCATCATTTTCATACACTCACACATTGCTATTATCATTCAAACATCTCCATATAATTCCACTCACTCAATATTATATATATATATATATATATATATATATATATATATATATATATATATATATATATATCATCCAACACACACATTATATATGTAAGACCCCAACTTTTATAAATAAAGATGAATTTCTTATAAATATTATTTTTGAATATTATGGAGTTAATTTTATATAATGTTATAGTTGTAGGTAATATTTATAAATTTTACAAAGTACGCAAGTTGTTATATAATATTCAATTGGTCGGGGAATATTCGTTTTAACAAGGAATATTCGTACAACGGCACAATCATTGGTGGACCCCACAACGGAATTATTGTCGGATTGAGAAAACGACAAAAATATTTTATTAAAAATAACGGCGGAAGTTTTACTATTGATACTGTTGAACTACTCGGTAGTAAAAGTACAGTAATACGTGTGGTTGCATAGTAGCACACGGTATTGATTATTAATGCTTATGTGAGAAGTCACTCAGTTTGATTCAATTATTGTCAGTTAATAATATGAATTATGTAGCGATAATGAAGTTTTGTTTTATTCGTATTATTAACTTAATAAAACAGAAACATCTTTTTATTTAAAACAGAATACTTTATTAAAGTTATTCTATAAATAGAATATATTATATTTTATTTAAAAAAAATTTCTTTAAATATGGACCGTCATATTAAAGTAATCAATCTGGACCGTTCATGGATTAGTTACTATGCATTCTATTTTTTTATAAATAGCATCTCATTCCTTCATTATTTCTTACGAATTCACTGAACTCTAGAGAGAGAAACTATAGAGAGAGAGAGAAGAAAACGTATTCTGCTACTTAACTACTTCCTTATTTCAGTTCTTCTTTAAAACGGTAAGGGGTGTTATTCTTTCTTATTCATGAAGAGAACTGTTGTTATTCTATTTTTTATTATTCTGTTGGAATAACCTGTATACGCGGTCTACCCTATACTTGGTGACATTCTTCTATTATTCTGTAGGAACATCATGTGTGTGTTTTACACCGGACTTGGTTCCGTTTTTATTATTATTCTGTTGGAACATCCTGTCTGTGTGTTTTATACCGGACCTGGTTCCGTTATTATTATTATTCTGTTGGAATATCCTGTCTGTGTGTTTTACACCGGACCTAGTTCCGTTTTTATTATTATTCTGTTGGAACATCCTGTCTGTGTATATTACACCGGACCTGGTTCTATTATTTATTATTCTGTCGGAATATCCTGTCTGTACGTTTACGCCAGACCTGGTTCCATTATTTATTATTCTGTCGGAATATCCTGTCTGTGCGTTTACGCCGGACCTGGTTCCATTATTTATTATTCTGTTGGAATAACCTGTCTATGCGGTCTATCGCATGCCGGGTGATTTCTTTTGTTATTCCATTCTTTATTATACTCAGTTGGTTAAGTTTTAACTTCTATACTCCATGAAATTAGTGGAATATCCTTGATAATTGCGGTTCATCCAGTATATTTTCATGAAAATATTCTTCTAAGCATTCTTGAATTTTACTCCACAAAGCAGTATCATGTTGACAATTTGGACGTTGTTAGTTCTTGGATAAATTAATTCTTGAACTTGTTTTATTGAATTCTTATATTATTGTCATCATCCTCATGTTTATAAAATGTTGAAAGTCGTCTGTGGCCTGTAGTGCATAGATGGACTTGGTATGATTATGACCAGGAATTATTCGGTATAATCATGACCGTAATGTTACAAATGATGTGGTAAAAGTCCTCATTGGCCCGTAGTGCGTTGATGAACAGTTGTTGGCATGATCATGACCATTAATGAGTACACAAATATTCTTGGCCCGTAATGCATGGATAATTGTGGTCGTGATACTAAAGAATATCCTTGGCCGTAGTGCAGGGGTGATTCGATGATGTGAATTATTTTATTAAGCTGAGTCCTAGCGATAACAGTGTTGAAAAACCTTTTAAATCATAGAAGATGGTAGATTTTATTCTCTACTTGACTCTTTTAATGGATTGCTTGTTCCGCTGCAGTTAAACTTGATGTTCGTTATATTTTATCAGTTTAACACTGTTGAAGGCTAATGATAATTTATTCTGCATTATCTTAGTCATAATATTTCTTACTGGGCTAGTTGAGCTCACCCTTTCTTTCACTGTTCTCTTCAGGAAATGAGAATATAGCTGGGACGAGTCGGAGAACGGAGTGATGAACCAGATGATAGTATTAGTAGTCCGCACTATTCTATTAAATAGTGTGACAATAATTATAATTAGGACTCCTTTAAAGTTTGTATAGTCTCTAGTAGACAATAATTGTATTTAAACTCACAGTTATGTTTTGTCGTATTGTACACAACAGTTGTATTTATTTTTTATACCATGTATCTGACGACCCAAGATGGGTAATGTATATCTATTTTTTGGGGCGTCACAATATATATATATAAATATATTTTACCTCTCCTTTACGTAACTTCCACTCACCCCTATTTTCAAATTTTATACATCACATGTGGGCTCCATATGTGGTCCCCACATGTGGGCCCCACTTTTATTATATAAAATAATTTTCTACCGATTATTTTGAAAAAAATGGGTAAAATAAGGGGTCCATAAAATAAGCAAAACTGAGTGACTTCTCACGTAAGCATCAATAATCAATACCGTGTGCTACTATGCAACCACGCGTATTACTGTACTTTTACTACCGAGTAGTTCAACAGTATTAACGGTAAAACTTCCGCCGCTATTTTCATAAAAATATTTTTGTCATTTTCTCAATCCGACAATCATTCCGTTGTGGGGTCCACCAATGATTGCGCCGTTGTACGAATATTTCCCGACAACTTGCATACTTTGCAAAATTTTTAAATACTACCCACAACTATAACATTATATCAAATCTACACCATAATATTAAAAAAAATATTTCGAGAAATTTAAATCTTTATTCATAAAATATGGGGTCTCACAGAGTTGGTTAGAAAATAAGTTTTTAAAAGATGTATTATCTTTCATATATCTAACTAATATTATTTTCATAAATCTTAGGATGAGTTTTATATTATTTAAGTATTTCATAATTTATTAATTGATTGAGTTTTCCATAAATTGGTTAAGCAAATAAATTTTCATATCTTTAGAATCAATTAGTGTGGTTCAAATAATTGAAAGAATTTTTGGAAGCTAATAGATTGAAGTTTTAAAATGAATATGAAAATAATTTTTAATTGCATAGAACTATGAAAGTAATTAATTAATCATAGAATAAATTTATTAGGCACATGAAAAGTAGGTAAAATAAATAAAAGTCTAATATTAAAGGAAATTTACTTTTCAAATAATTAAAACTAATTTTTCATAAAAAGCAAGTTGGCCTTATCGTGTTTAAATTAATCAAATCTGGTTGTTGCCTAAGAGAGTTATCTAATTAATGGATCCTAAAATAATGTGGTTGTTGATAATATTCATAAAATAAGGTGATCAGTATATAATATCCTAAGTAATTGTCAAGGGTATTTTTGTCAAAGTCAATAAGAAGCATTAATTAGGATGGACATGTGTTAAATTTATAGAAGGACATGTGTCAATATATTGTGTCATATACTGTGATTTAGTATATATAATAGATTTTAGTTTTTTATGAGAATAAATTAGCTTATACTACCTCCTTACGTTCTGTAATATATAATACTAGTTGTATTCCGTGTCTCAATATATTATATGGACGGTAGAATTTATTTTAAACTTTAAATGATTCAGATAATTTATTGAATGAGTGAAAAATTTAAAATTATTTATATTTTATTAGATAGATATATAACGTTTTAAATGAATTTACTTTTTCAAATTAGTTGGACGTCGAGAAAAATTAGTCATAATCTTATTAAAATTACTTTTCATAAAAAATATTACAGTTGAAATAGAGAATATAAAATAAGTATAATAAAAAATATTATAAATAATTAATAATACACTAAATATTATATAATTATTTTTTTAATTTTTATATATAATTATAAAACGTAATATATTATAGGAGTGACCGAATATAATTTTACCCTCCATATGGAAATATATAAGTAGAAACTAAAATATGTACAGGCTTAAAACATGTACACAGTGTTCCCACAGTCAACTGTCAGAGTTACGGAGGGGAAGTGGTTATGGACAAATTAAAGAACGATTCGATTATATCAACTATTCATTTAACATGGTTCTTGGGGCTATTTTTGTGTGCCTAAATAATTTGGTGGGCAATATTACGTGACAAAATGTTTATTTGACTTTTGATCTGTTTAAATTAACTTGTACTTTTCATATTTAATTTGACTTCTTATTTTTAAAAAAATTAAATTTAATCTAATCATAAAAATTGTGGTTATAATAAAACTTTCATATTATAGTAATTCAGATTTCAGAGACATCACATAATATTTACTTTTATGCACTAAAACAAATTATAATTTTTTATTATTAACGTTTTTGGCTTGTACTGATTCTCATATTGAAATTATCTTCCAATGGCCCGGATCGTCAAACTTTTTGAAGACATCGGCAGTCAAGTTTTTGGACGTAATGGTTTATTCACCGTATAAATTTCTCGCTCGTTGTTTGATAATTTTACGGACGGATAAATTTTGACGTTAAAACTTGTGAATACCGTCGCTAAATGTAAGTAACTTAGACAATGGGTTTTTATCTCCTTCCCCACACCAACCCACACCACACCACGCTCCTTATGTGAAGTAATGTTACCTAACTAAACAAGTAACCGGTGTCATACGTACTACGTGTATTACTTATGTAAATTAATATTAAAAATAAAAATATTAAATATTAAAAGTTAAATAGAAAAGTAATATTAATTTAATATATAAAAGATAAAATACTAAGATAACTAAATTTATAAGGGCAAAATAAAAATAAAAAATAATGTGACACATTTATAGCGATAAGACTAACGGCTCTAGAGAACCACTTTATAAGATAGATAAATAATAACTTAATAGATTTCGTGGTATAATTCATTTATTTTTTGTTTTGAAAAAATTAGATAACCTTTATCTAATTATTTTAGGTGAATTATATTTTTTGCATCCGTCCAGCCTCGTTATTATTTATCGATCCCTATTTCAACCGCTTGAAAACCACTTCATATACTCATCTACGTAGCTCCACTCCTTTATTTAATTTTGATTACTGGAATATAGAAAAACTTTTATATATTCCCTAGTTTACGTTAAAATTAAGTCAAATTTTGAAATACTTAAATGGGCATATATATTTGTTGGCCAAGCCAACGGAATTTATTGTAAATTTTTAAAAATAATTACATGATATAGTATTAAAAAGGTTATATATATATATATATATATATATATATATATATATATATATATAACTTGAAGATGTGAACCCTATGGGGAATTTATTAAGTTTTCTTTATTTTATTTTAATTTTAATTTTTTTGGTACCATTAAGATACATTTTTTTGGAGGGGACTATTTTGATAATAAAACCACTCGCTCCACTGCGGAAAGTTGCATGTCAATACTATGGGTCAAATTCTGTATTATTATTATTTTTTATAACTGTGCAGTTAAATTTTATATATATAGAAAACATTTTAAACATTCCATTCCGAACTCTATTTTATATTTTGAATCTAAACGTCTCTGTATATATCCTTAATGCATTGGCATTGGCATTGGCATTTGCGTAACCTGAATCTTTGTAGTTGTCTTCACATTTTATTACTAATACAAAGATTATAGATTTTCATAAGACTCTTGAGATCTTCACATAATTAGTGCATAATTTCATGTTCTAAAATTAGATATATATATGCGTACGTAAAACGACTAATGGCATGCATATGGTTGCACAAAAAGTGAATAAATTACTCCACAGAAATACCTTGACCAATCTTTCTTATTTAATCTAAAGTTGATCTCTGATTCCGCTTATATTAGGGTTGCCAATGGTTTTTCTTCCACATTACACTACAAAAAAGAGAGTTTTTCAAGACAATGCCCGCAATTATACACACTCTACAACTCAACAAATAATTGAGAGATCAATTTCAATACGTCCTAACTCTCATCATCTCTCCACGTCATGCAAACACTGTTTTTTAATTAAAAAATAAAATAATATTAAAATAAGGTGGTTCCACTTGCTTTCCTTTTATTTATAAAAATGTCACATGCGATCCCACTTGTTTTTTAAAAGAATCTCCAAAACGACGTATTTTAATAAAGTAGTACTACTATTTAAGAGAGAGTGTTATTTAAGAGAAGTGTTTTAGATCCGTCCTCTATACATATATATATACGGTCCGTCTCTCCAACCAACCATAGGGAACGAACTAAAAACGAACCGGCTATAGCGACGGTTTTATTCATTGCTGTAGTATAGAAAGTTGTTTCTATGCTATATCGACGGATAAAACTGTCGCTATAGCCAGTTCGTTTTTAGTTTGCTCCCTATGGTTCGTTGGAGAGAATCAGCCTATATATATATATATAATTACACTCTTATAATTGTTTTAATGACATTTAACACTTTAAGTAGTACTTAAATAATTTTGTTTTAACAATAACAACAATCTGACTTTAATTTTATACAAGTTGTAAATATACACAATTCATCTTTTTATGGTGTAAAGTTTAAAGTAAGAAGGAATGACAATGTTCTTAAATAAGACCTATAAAAAATGATTGTGGGTGCATTTAAAAAAGTAGCAGCTGGTTTTAAGTAAGCTTCTTTCAAGGGGCTTCTTTCTTTTCCTCATTCATATTTGGAAAGTTTCACAGTCCTTAGGCGGTTCGGCCAGCAGTGGGCTTTGGGTCTGAAATCTGGTTGCTTACCCATTTTTGGAAACCCAACTAGCTAAGCTAGGTGGTCATGAGCCTGTAGTGGGCCACAACTCTCCACGTCATGCGAAGTATCCAAACACTGTAGAACGCGTGGCAGAAAGCCAGCTGGCAAAGACTGTTACGTTGACGGCAAAGACGGCGGCGTATGAGGGTGGTGGGTGGTGGGGATGTGTGGGTCCACGTGGTAGTGGATCCCCCTCTGGATATAGGGGTTTAGGTGTTGGGTCCATTTCAAGAAAAAAAGATAGTAAATCAAAAATAAAGAAAGATGGGTCCCAATTGCATAGTTTTGTCCGTTAGTATCCGTTTGTGACTATAAAACGACGCAAACTGCCTCAATATCTTTCACATCCTCACTCTCTCACTCACTCCCATTTCCACAAATCTCTGCGACACATTTTCTGGTTCTTAAGTTCTGTTTGTTTTGTTTTGGTATAATCTTAAAACCCATTTTAGGCCTTCCTCATTTGCTTCCCAAAGCTTCCAAGACAGAGCACTCTGTTTTCCGCCTGTTTCTTTTGTTTCCACTACAATCAAACACTCCCTCTGAATTCTTCACATTATTATAGGTACTAATTGTAATCTTACTACTCTCAAATGGGTTTGTTTTCGTGTTTGGATATATGGACTTAATGGAAGTTATTTATTCTGATGAAATGATTTTTCTTGGTTTCCTTTTTGTAGAAAGTTTTATTCAAGAAAAATGACTAAGAAGAATGTGGTAGTTTCCGATAATAAATCGGGTATCGAGATGGCAATAACGGTGGCGGTGTCGAACTCGTCTATTTTCACGACGGCGGCACAGAAGCCAACGGCAGTGCCCGGCGGTTACATCACCATTTCAAGGAATAAGCTGCCCCAGAATCTAGAAATCAATGGAGGAGCAAGAATTAACTCCTGGGTTGACTCTATGAGAGCTTCTTCTCCTACTCATCACAAATCCATACCTTCACTTGCTGCAGATCATAGTTCTTGGATGGTAATTATATGAAGTTAATTTATTTTTCTTCTCTGTATTTAAATACAGTTTTACAGGTTAAATTTTCTTCTCTTCTCTTTTGGCTAATAACTCTGTAAAAATAATAAATGCAACAGCTTCACCACCCCTCAGCTCTGGATATGTTCGAGCAGATAACAAAGGCTTCAAAAGGGAAGCAAATAGTGATGTTTCTTGATTATGATGGCACCCTTTCACCCATTGTTGATGACCCAGATCGTGCTTTCATGTCTGATCCGGTTAGCTCTTCTCTGTGATCATTCCTATAATTCATATATATACACACAAAATAATCAATAATCACAATTACTAAGCAGCCAATGTCCAACATATTATATGTGAGACGTTAAGTTGGCATATAATATGTTCCAAGTTGGCTAATAACTAACGCTGGATTATGAATCATGCCGATATAAATACAAGCACTAATCTTTTTGTAATTTACAAAATTAATCACAGATGAGAGCAACAGTGAGAAAACTTGCTAGATATTTTCCCACTGCTATAGTGAGTGGAAGATGCAGAGACAAGGTATTTTTTATTTTTTATTGCTAATTTAATTTTATTTTTCTTTTCATATTTAAAGCTAGTTACTTTGCTATGCTGTAGTGCATTTATTTTTGACACCAACACTGATAGTATACGGACTTTACTTAATTGGTAGTAGTAATTAAAGCTTTGTGCTTTGATTATATATAGGTGTATAGTTTTGTACGGTTAGCAGAGTTGTACTATGCCGGAAGCCATGGCATGGACATAAAAGGACCATCAAAAGGTTCAAAATACAAAAAAGTGAGTAATTAGTTAATTACATACATGTACTCCACTTATTATTTAATTATATTTGCCTTTTAACAAACTTTCTTAATCAAAATTAATTAGCATGTTTATGATACTCTAATTTTTAGTTTAAATTTCCCTGTTTGTAATATTCAGACTGCTCAATCTCTTCTCTGCCAACCAGCCAATGAATTTCTTCCGATGATCGATGAGGTTAGTTTTATTTCCTGATTTTGAAAGGGATTGTGTTAAATATATGTATTTAAAAAAAAAAAAATCATTTAATGTTAAATTTCAGGTTTACAAAGTATTGTTGGAGAAAACAAAATCTACCCCAGGTGCTAAGGTGGAGAATAACAAGTTCTGTCTTTCTGTGCATTTTCGTTGTGTTGAGGAGAAGGTATAATTCAGTCTCATTATTTATTTTACACACACACATATATATTAGGGATGAGCA
Source organism: Panax notoginseng (assembly GCA_016801055.1). NCBI lineage: Eukaryota > Viridiplantae > Streptophyta > Magnoliopsida > Apiales > Araliaceae > Panax > Panax notoginseng. Next base: position 248,168,233 of record CM029012.1, read on the forward strand.
AGTAACTAAATTGGAACTGAAATCGCACTAAAAATCGCACAAACCGCACAAACGGTACCGGCGTATGTGGCAGTTTTAGGTGGGTTGAAAAACCAAATTTACGGTTTCGGTTTGGTTACTAGTCAAAACCGCACGCATAAAACCGAAACCGCACCAAATAATCATCATATTTTCTCAAATTTGCTACAAGTATATATATAATTTCTCTACTATAAAATATTCTCCTCATTTTATTTTAGAAGACATATATTGCAGGGTTGAATGAAAAATAAATAGTATCAATTATGTTTGTAAATCAAGAGTGGCTTGATATTTCCTAATCAAATGTGATAACATAGTATTAATTAACCATATAATTTTTGATGTCTGGATCTATTTTGCTAAATTAGCTCCATGATTATGTTCACTGCATAATACGTTTGCGTGAATAATTTTGCTAACTATTTTACGGGTTTATTATTTCAATTGGTTTTGGAACCGAAACCGCACCAAATGAAACCAAACCGCACGGTTCAAAACTGCACCGCATCAATCACAAATGATTTCATGTGCGGTTTTGAATTTTTCAAACCGCACATAAGCGGTTTCGTGTGCGGTTTGAGCTTCAAACCGCATCAAACCGCACCATGCTCACCCCTAATACATATATATATATATATATATATATATATATATATATATATATAAATGTTCTAATGTGTAGTATTTGTTTTTTAACTAATTATTAATACAAGAATTAATATTTTATTATAAGCATTATGTTATACCATGCATGTTACGTGGCCCTTTGTTTACTTCCTCTAAATGAACCAATCAAGGTTTAAAATAATGTTTAAATATAGTTGATGTATCTTAATTAAACAAACTTAACTAAAATTTGACTAATTAATTACTATTATGCATGTAAATACAGAAATGGAGTGAACTGGCACAACAAGTTAGGTCAGTTTTGAAGGAGTACCCAAAGCTTCGATTGACCCAAGGAAGGAAGGTGAGACGTGGCACTCAATTATTGTTTATAAAGTATATATTAATGTATTTTTATATTAGTTTGTTTTGTCATTTTAATTTGGGTTTAACTTGAGAGATGTCTCATTAGTTTTATTTTTTGTTATTGTTAATTAATCACAGGTATTAGAGATCCGTCCTACTATTAAATGGGACAAGGGGAAGGCTCTTGAGTTTTTGCTGGAGTCACTTGGTGAGTTTGATGATTCATTAAATTATATATTAAAATATTGCGCTCTATATGTCGAGTTCATTGAATGTCAATTTAACAAAAATAATATTTTATAATTAAAGAATTGATATTAACAAAAATAAAAAGTTAAGACTAAAAAAAAATTGTTATCATTAAAGTAAGATAAAAAATCGTAACATGAATTATTAAGAGTATATTTGTTCAAATAAAAATAATTACATTGTTGACTTACGTACTTTTTATCTAGTAATTAATATATACATAACACATCCCAATAATTAACTTTGTAAGTTTTTTATTATATACACGGGTTTAATAGGCAACCTACTCAGTATATGAATTAAGTAATATTTTTGTATAATAATATGAATTAAGTTACTTTATTTGGGTGTTGGAATATATGTAAACCCGAACTTGGTACGAGGAAAAGTTTAAAATGAGCCACTATACTTAATTTGATTAATAAACTAACTTAATTTCCATGAGAATGATTTTGTAATTAACATAAACTAAATGGTTACTAATTACTTTTTAAATAAATATTTTGCTACAGGGTACGCAAATTGTACTGATGTGTTTCCTGTTTACATTGGTGATGATAGAACTGATGAAGATGCGTTTAAGGTATCCAATGCTACTGTTTAATTATGTCTTAATAATTTTGTTTAATTATTTCTGTACCTTAATTTGTACTTGTGATTAATTCATTGCTGCGAGTTCATTGTACTATATAGGTATTAAGAGATAGAGGGCAAGGTTTTGGCATTCTTGTCTCCAAAATTCCAAAGGAGACAAATGCATCTTATTCTTTACAAGAACCATCTGAGGTATGCACAATATTACTAATGAGATACATATATATATATATATATATATATATATATATATATATATATATATATATATATTGTCCGACTCTTTTCAGCGAACTGGAGAGAGCGAACCGGTTATACCGACGGTTTTTTCCGTCGCTATAGTATAAAAAAACCGGCTTTCTAATCTATAACGACGGAAAAAACCATCGCTATAGCCGATTCGTTATTAGTTCGTTCCTTCCAGTTCGTTGGAGAAGCGGATTATATATATATATATATATATATATATATATATATATATATAGATGGAATTTGTGTAATCTTTCTATGCTTTTAATTTTCCCCAAAATTTACATATTTTTTTGCTTAATTTGTTACAGGTAATGGAATTTTTACGACGATTGGTAGAGTGGAAGAGATTATCCTTAAGACGACAATTCAGAATGCAAAGACGGTTTGAAGGCGTAAAAATATTCCTACCCAACTAATAATATATGTCTATTCTAGGGAGGGTGGATGGATGCAATTATATACTACAACATCTTGTTTAAAGAAAAACAAGAGGGGGAAAAAAAGAAAAAAAAAAGAGAATAAAGAACAAAGAATAAAGAATTAGAGAGAGATTGCCTTTCCCTATGTTTTAAAGTCTTGTACATTTGTAACTACTCATGTACAAGGGGAAAAGTTTGTAATTTGCTATGTCTAAATGAAAGAATGGAATTCTGGTTTTCCACATTCCATTCTCTTCGTACCTTGAGATTTCTGGAGGATGACTTTGAAGCATTAAGATTTTCAATAGAATTAATCTAAACCTCAAGAAATTAAAAAAAAAATGAACTTAATTGTTGTTTAAATTTTCTTAATTTTTTGTTCAATGGCAATAAAGAAATTTTATTGGTAAAATTAACGTGGCTTCCAGAACAAGCCTTTCTACTTATCTCTTCTCTCATGCCCATAAAATTTAAACATATATGGAAAAAATGTATGTGCTGCTCAACAGGGAGACTCTTTTGTGTTACTTTTTATGTCCCCCTACTTTTGTTGATGAACTTAATTATGTCTTTTGATTCTGAAGGGAGAACGGAGAACCACCCCTTGTGTGGCTATAAACTCTTAATTTTGTGTGTTCAAAAATAAAATTATATATATGTGTGTGTGTGTATATATATATATATTTATAATATGAAATAGAGGAAAAAGTTTCCCTTACAAATTTAAAAGAACTAAGGTTGTGTTTGATAAATCTGGGAATTAAGATCTGAATGATTATGATGTCTTAATAAATTAGATCATCTGAATGGTTATGAGGTCTGAATCTAAAAAATTGTTTGATAACAAAAAAGTAAGTTGTCTCTTAATAACACTATTTTACCATTTTAAAGGGTAAAATTTTATTTAATAATTTTAAATATTCAATTTAATAAAAATGAGTGCATAATATTGTTGAATATATATAAAATAAAATTATCAAAAAAATTTCATTAAGAGGTACCTCTTAATTATTAAGATTTCATTTTCTTTCTTACCGATTAAGAGGCATTCAGAGGTAACAAAAAACAAAACAAACAGCATCATGCCTCTTAGCGAATAAGAGGCAATCCATTAAGAGACAATCAGATGTAAACAAACAACACCTAAATGTATTTCCATGCATATATATACTCCCTCGACGTCCATCTTAATGTCATGGTTCAAAACTATGTTTAAGACTGCACATGACACGTTTAAATATATATTTTTTAAATTATGAATATGTTTAAAAGCAATATTTTTAGATGCTAGAGTATAATTTAAAGCAACATATATTATAATAAAATTTATTTCTAATTTATTTTAAATGCTATAAAATCCTTACCATTAACATAATTGAGCCCTTGAAGCATCATATCAATGTGGCGCATAATTAGTCACCCTCAAAAGATGCTTCTAGTCTTTAATTACTTGTCCTAATTAAGTTCAAATTAGATTAATTCTTAGTCCAAATTGGACCTTTTAATTATATCATCACACACACATACATGTGTGGGTGTGTTGTATTTTGCACACCAGTAGCCCAGATCATTATCTAGTTAGTTGCATGGGAAAGTTTGAAAGTACACCTTATCCATATTTGGATTTATCATAATTAAGGCGGTTAAGACTTAAAACAGTACCTAAAAGAAGCTAGATTAAGTTAAAACATCGATCTAATCAAAATCAACCCACCAGAGTTACATGAACAGTCTTAAGGCTTTCATAGTTTGATTTATGGGTGTATTATATTTTGCACGTACTATATATGTGAACTATATCAGCTATATATATCATCTATTTAATTTTATTAATGGAGAACAAAGAAAATAATTATTTTCTTAAAGCTATGTTACCTTTTTAACTTTCTTTCTCCCTCCCCCAGTCTGTATTCCTAAATCTCTCCCATATTTTCTCAATCGTAGTTTATCATTTTTATTTAAATATTTATTTATTTATTTATTTTAATTACACACATGCATAGTTTGTGCCACGAATACAATAATTATTATTATTGCACAAATTGAAGATTTTGTACATAGCTGATATACTTCAACAATTGGTTAAGAATAATACCATTAATTGTTTTGGTTTGTTTGCATCATTTAAAGTCCATATCAAAGGCTACCATTAATATGAAGTTAACTTCATAATAAATTGATTAATTGACCAATACAAGAATACAGTACTGACACGTACAGAAAGATTATCTCCCGACCTACGTATCGATACTATATTGATAAATTGATCAAAATTAATTTCATACTAACCACTCTCAAAACTCTTAATACGTGTCTGTTCATATAGGAACATCAATATAGATTAACAGTGGTATGCATGTCTAACTTCAATTCTGTTGAACAAGAAATGAAGATCACTAGTTAGGTTTGACTTGGTACATTATTAATTAAAAGATTTGTATATAATGGTGTCAATGAATCGAGTCGAGTACTGAGTTGCTCATGTTTGATTCATAAAATTTATCGAGTATGAAATAAGATTTTATTGAGGTTTATTTAGCTACCAAGTCAAGTACGATCTTGAATCGAGCTCGATCAGTTTGAAATTTCCCAGCGAATATGATATGAGTATCAATAAGAAATTATAATTTGTCGAGGTTTAAGTAATTTTTCAAATTTTAAATTTTGCACATATTTGAATTACTTATATTTCGAGTCAAGCTCGAATCGAACTTTAAGTTGAACGAGTACGAATCAAGTCCGAACCGTTTGTCTTTTTTTACAGCCTTATTTGTATCACAAAATATATTTTGGTAAAATTGCATCTCATTTGGGGTGCTTATCTATCTAAAAATTTAACTGGAAAATTACGCCTAACACTACAACAAAAAGATTTATTTGCGACCGGCTATCAAAGACTGCAGTCGGTCGCAGATACGGATCAATGACCGAAAATGGTCGCTGATAGTGGTCGCACATAATCTGGTCGCTGGGTGAACACCGGTGACCAATATTAGAGATATATGTATCTACGACCGCCTATAACGATCGATTCTGTCGCTAATCTGAGTCACGGTGAGTCAGATCTGAGAGGTGACATAACTCACGTGTAAGCGACAAGCATTAGTGACAACATCTGTCACTAAAACCCTAGAGTCATAAGGGGTCGGTGATAGGTACTAGGAATTGCATGCAGTCGTTGATACTTAAATAAAAAAATTATTTGTTTGTGGATTTTCCAAAAAAAAATTGTACTTGTTTGTACCTACTTTATATCCCAACACATATCAGTATATATTAACATCCATATAAACATTCATCCATGCAAACAAATAAACAAACACAAAGCAGTATATATAAACATCCATCCATGCAACAAATAAACCAACACAAGTCAAAATTAGAACCAGACGAGATAATAGAAGATTTAACGTATGAAGAAGTACCTGTTAAAATCTTGGATAAGAAGGAACATATCATACGCTCCAAGGTTATACCTAAAGTCAAAATTTTATGGAGAAACCACGATATTGAGGAAATGACCTTGGAGTTAGAATCTGAAATGAAATCAAGGTATCCTCACCTCTTCGACATACCAAGTACGTACACCAATTTCGAGGACAAAATTTCATAAGAAGGGGAGGTTGTAAGACCCCAACTTGTATGAATAAAGATTTAATTTTCTCTAAATATTATTTTTGAGTAATAAGGTGTGTATTTGATATAATGTTATAGTTGCGGGTAATATTTATAAAGTTTGCAAAGTAAACAAGTTGTCATAAAATATTCGTTTGGTCGGAGAATATTCGTTTTATCAGGGAATATTCGTACGATGACACAATCATTGGTGGACCTACAACAGAATTATTGTCGGAGTTAGCAAACGACAGAAATAACTTTTTATAAAAATATCGGCAAAAGGTTTACCATTAACTATTGAAATACCCGGTGATAAAAGTACAATAATACGCTTGGTTGCACAGTAGCACACAGTATTGCACAGTATCTTTGATTATTGATGCTTACGTGAGAAGCCACTCAATTTTATTCAATTATTGCCACAGTAATTGCTGCATAGTATCTCACATTATTGATTCAATTATTGTTACAATATTTTATATTATTAAATCGATAATTGAGACGACAAAGTTATTCATATTATTATTTGTATTATTGACAATGTCTAGAAAGTTCTGTAGAGAAAAGGGGTTTGGTCACCTAATTGCGCGCCAATAAGGAGAAATTATTATTGGAAAGCCCCCTCTATCCTAGGAATGATTTGGTTGTTAATATTGTGAGTTATAATATTAATGATGAGAAAATGTTATTAAAAATGTGTTTAGTGAAGCCAAGTGAATTAAGATAAATAGAGGGGTATTATATGAAGTAATTGTTGTAAATTTGGCTTATTACATGGACCACCACTTACTGATTTTTTTTAAAATAGTCGGTAGAAAGTTGTATATATAAATATATATGTCAGTATATATATATATATATATATATATATATATATATATATATATATATATACACACACACACACACACACACATATGTGTGTGTGGGGGGGGGTGTGTGAGTATGTGTGTCGTCGATTCTTGCTTCTGGAATCGCACCTTCTTGCACTTTTTTTCTTCATACGTATCAGCTCCGGGTCTGTGGCTTGAGCAACTTTAACTTTATCGATTAAAGTCGATTCTACTCGTATATTTGACATCATCACGTGGGTCCCTGGAGCTTTTAACTCTATCTCCATCCTTTGTAAGTCATACAAAATGGATCTTTGTGTTAACAACATCGCACTACCTCATAAGATCTTCTACTCAACGCGTCAGCTACCACGTTCGCGTTTCCAAGATGGTATTGAATGGTATGGTCGTAATCCTTCAACAGCTCGAGCCAACGTCGTTGCCGCATGTTGAGTTCCTTTTGAGTGAAGAAATATTTGAGGCTTTTATGATCTGTATAGATCTTTACTTTCTCCCCATACAGGTAGTGTCTCCAGATCTTTAGTGCGAAAACAAAACTCTAGATCATGAGTAGGATAATTTCTCTCATATTCTTTGAGTTGTCTTGAGGCATAGGCTATGATGTTTTCATATTGCATGAGAACACATCCTAAACCTCTGCCTGAAGCATCGTTGTAGATAACAAATCCCTCCAAACCTGATGGTATTATCAGAATAGGTGCTGAAATGAGTCTCCTCTTGAGTTCTTGAAAACTCTTTTGACATTCCTTGCTTCAACCGAATTTTGTATCTTTTCGAGTCAGCTGAGTTAATGGAGTAGCGATTCGAGAAAATCCTTCCACGAATCTCCGGTAATAACCAGCTAAACCCAAAAAACTACGTACTTCATGTTAGGGTTTCGATACAGAAACGCACAACGGAAATTAAAATTTAAAACAATTTCGAAACCCTAAAACAGGATCCATGCAAAAAATAATTAATTCAGTGGTAAAAAATTATACCGATTGTAAAAGCTAGAATCGATGCGGTCGAATCTCCAACGCAATTCAAACGGACTGCGTCTCTACGGTATCCACACGAACGCTCCACACGAATCGTCCTACGATCTGCAGAAGAAGGAAACGCGGTACTAGCCACCAAGGATGAGGATTTTAATTATTTTCTCTAGTCTCTCTCTAAGAGCGGCTAGGGTTTTTGTTTTGACGTAAAACCTAAAGTCTGATATACATCATATATATAGCAGTTAGGAGGAATTAATCAAAACCTAATGTTATTAAAATCCGAATTTATATATATCTTAATTAAGTCTTACTTAATTAATATACCTATATATAAATTATCCTATTAATTAAAATTCGTAATTTAAAATTATATCAATCATATTGACATATTTAAATCTTTACAATTTAAATTAATTTCCTTTTAATTACGTTCTTTGTGTGTGACCCTATAGGTTATTATTACGTTGGCAATAACTTTAAAATCATATTATAAAGCTATAAACGGTGAGCGGCATCTAGTAATGCATCACTGCTACCCAAGTAATAATAAGATCGATGATTCGATGCAATCTTTTTGTGACCAATGTTTCAATGTAATTTAATCCTTTTAACCTTAATATCCTAGATTAAACTCGAGTCATGGAATGTGTCATACTCTTCATAATTTAATCTGAGTTTTCTTGATCAATGAGTAGACTATATGAAACAAATCACTATTTGAGCATGGCCATGCATTTCATAGTCCTACTCAATCAAGAGGCCTATGGATATCACCTATAAAATATATAATGGTTAAATTCCATCTAGATCACTCATATTTCTCACACGATTCACAATGAACCCAATAATCACCTTTATAGTCCACCCTATTAAAGATGACATTTGATGATATCAAAGTACATAAATTCTCGTGTAGTAATATAGCGGTTTCAGGTCGGAGGACCATTACATCATTGTCACTATGAGAATTGCTAATGACACTTCGCATAATGCTCCATATAGAATTCTCATGGTGGGTCTGTCCAGTACATCGTTCTCTAACATGTACCTATGCATTGACTTAATATCTCATATATTTATGACCAATGAGATTTGATCATCAGTCAATCCACATACTAGTCTCAATGCATCATTGTTGTCCCATCAACAATGATACTCGACTAGGGACATTTAAGAACAATGATACTAATTGTAATTATATAATCTCATGTTCAAGTCACATACTTGAAACTATATAATTTGTATCACTATTCTAAGGAATTTTATTATGTTAACAATTATATTACGCAGTAAATAAAACCATAATAAAATCATTTATTTATTCAATCAACAATAATATCAAATGTTAAGCAATTATATCAAATAATTGGCCTCTAGGGCATAAACTCTAACACTTCAATTACTGACTTAGGTTGCTCCCAGCTTTGTATTGCTTCAATCTTTGCTAGATCAACAGATATTCCGTGATTTGATATCACGTGCCAAAGGAATGCTACTTTCTCAAGCCAGAACTCGTATTTCTTCAACTTGATATATAACTTATTTTCACGAAGCTTTTGGAGTATCAGCCTCAAGTGTTGCTCATGATCTTCACGGCTTTTGGAGTATATGAGGATGTCATCAATAAAGACAACTAGAAAATGATCCAAATACTCCTTGAATGCTCGGTTCATCATATCCATGAAGGCAGCAGGAGCATTAGTCAATCCAAAAGACATGACTAAGATTCGTAATGCCCGTACCGAGTTTTGAAAGTAGTCTTTGGAATGTCCTTAGTTTTAATCTTTAACTGATGATATCAGTAACGAAGATCGATCTTTGAGAAATATTTATCACCTTGCAACTGGTTAAATAGGTCATCAATGCGAGGTAACGGGTACCTATTTTTGATGGTGACATGGTTCAACTCCCGATAGTCAATGCAAAGTCGCATACTTCTATCTTTCTTCTTTACGAATAACACAAGAGCACCCCAATGAGATGTACTAGGACGAATAAAACCAATATCTAACAGCTCTTGTAGTTGGGTTTTTAACTCCTGAAGTTCAATAGGAGCCATTCGATTTGGGATTTTGAAAATGGATTTTGTACCAGGTTCAAGGTCAATACAAAATTCGATTTCACGCTCTAGGGGTAGGCGAGGAAGTTCTTCAGGAAATACGTCAGGAAATTCATTAACAACAGGAATACCATTCAAATCTGACGTATTTTTGTTTAAATCCATGACATAGGCTAAGAAAGTTTGACATCCGTTTTTCAATAAACGAATAATTTTATGGCTTGATATGACAGTGATTGACTTTAGTGGTTTGGTTGCTTAAATTCGCATAACAGGTTGGTTAGGAATATGAAAACTAACAACCATACGAAAATAATCAATTTTTAGCATGATGTGTAAGACCCCAACTTATTAATGAATAAAATTAAATTTTCTCTAATTATTATTGCGAATAATAAGGTGTTAATTTGATATAATATTTTGGTTATGGGTGAAATGTGCAAATTTTGCAAAATAAATAAGTGGTTATAAAATATTCATTTTTGGTCATTGAATATTCGTTTGGCCGTAGAATATTCTTGCTGTCGGGGAATATTCATACGATAGCGCAGCCTTGTGTGGGCCCCATAACGGAAAGCGATTGGATGAAAAAAACGACAAGTATAAGTTGTTTATAATTAACGGCGTTGTTGTTACCGTTAATACTGTTGGAATACCTGGTGGATATAATACAGTAGCACACGATATTGCACCAATTATTGATTCTTACGAAGTAAGGCACTACTCAATAATTGTTACAGTAGTTACTGTTCAATATTTTATTTTATTGATTCAATAATTGCTGCATTGATATTTTATATTATTGTTGTTTCAATAATTGTCACTGCACAGTATTTTCCATTATCAGATCAATAATTCATATTATTTGAATAATATTATTTGATAACATTATTGACAATGTCTAGAAAGTTCTGTCTAAGGGGAGGTTTGGTCATCTAATTGCGCGCTAGTAAGGAGAAATTCTTATTGGAAAGCCCCCTCTTTCCTGGGAACGGCATTGTAAGACCCCAACTTATTAATAAATGAAATTAAATTTCCTCTATTTATTATTTTGAAATAGAAAGGGTTGATTTGATTAATTAGTTATGGGTAAAATGCGCAAATATTTCAAATAAGCAAGTGGTTATAAAATATTCATTTTTGGTCGGTGAATATTCGTTTGGTCGTGAAATATTCTTGCTATTGGGGAATATTCGTACAATAGCGCAACATTGTGTGGGCCCCGTAACGGAAAGCGATTGGATGAAGAAAACGACAAGTATAAGTTGTTTATAATTAACGGCGTAATTGTTACCGTTAATACTGTTGGAATACCTGGTGGTTAAAATACAGTAGCACACGGTATTGCACTAATTATTGATTCTTACGAAGGAAGGCACTACTCAATAATTGTTACAGTAGTTACTGTTCAATATTTTATTTTATTGTTTCAATAATTGCTGCATTGATATTTTATATTATTGTTGTTTCAATAATTATCACTGCACAGTATTTCCCATTATCAGATCAATAATTCATATTATTTGAATAATATTACTAGATAACATTATTGGCAATGTCTAGAAAGTTCTGTCTAAGGAGAGGTTTGGTCATCTAATTGCGCGCCAGTAAGGAGAAATTCTTATTAGAAAGCCCCCTCTTTCCTAGGAACGGCCTGGTTGTCATAAATGTGATTCTGTAATATTATTTGTGAATAATTAATTATTGATTCATATGATAAGGAAATATTTATTTTATGTGGATATAAATGAGGGATATATTTTTGTGGTTAAAAATGAAGGAGTTAATGTTGACGTTTTTATCCGTATTTTTGTCGGAATGGAGGTATTAAAAATCAGGGTTTTTGAGATATTTTGCGGGGGTTATAATTTTTAATCCGACCGTTGGATCGTGGTAATTTTTGGATATGTTATACATATATAAGTTGAGTATATGTCCACAAATTTTGAACCGTTAAAAATGAACATATGATTTATTATGAATTTTACGAGATGACTGGTTCAGAAATTATTGAATTTTCAGAGTTTATCATTTTGGTGAAAAATTCTAGAATTGGTGGGCTCCACTCTTGGTTGGTGAAGAAATGTGCTAAAAATTTTATTCAAATGTGGTAGGCTTGAATAGTAGCAGGTAAAGACATCAGGTTACAGGTTAAGTTTGCTTCGACGTGCTAACATTTTTCTATAAATAGAGGGTTAAGTTAAAATTGAAAATCACACCAGAAATAAGTTTTCTCTCTTTCTCTCTCTAGATTATTGAGTGTATTTTGTGAGTATTTAGATACTTTGAGAGTTTCTATCCATCAGAGCAAGTTTCGTTCAGCCTTATACCGGTATTCCGACCACAAGTATTGATATTTTGAGGTAAGGGATATTATCTTCTTCTTAAATGATATTTTCTTCACTATCATTATGCCGAAATATTGATATGAATTTTTTATCAAATTTAAAACTTTTTGTGTCGGGGTTACTATTCATGTATACGTTACTATTCAAGTATACGACACTATTCACGAATACGGCACTATTCACCGAAAAATAAAATTTTCCATTTTTGTCCAAGATGTCTATTATGGTTACTATCTTTGATTGTATCCATGTTTTGATCTTTATTTTTTGAATTCTACTTCACAATTGATTATTATGAAGTATTATTGATCTTGGATAAACTGTTATACGAATCCCTACTATTTGTCCTCCTGTCTCACTGGATTCGTTTTCTTTAAGATATTTTTCATCATCCTCAGTCCTAAATTATGATATTATTGAATATCTTTGGTCTGTATTACAAAGATGTATGATTACCTGATGAATATCTTTGGCATGTAGTGCAAAGATGAACATGTGTTGAGATGAACATGACCGACTGGTGATACAAATGAATATCTTTGGCTTGTAGTGCAAAGATGAATATTTGGTTTAAGATGATTATTAATTGATGTTACAGGGATAAAATATTGATGATGGATTTTTAAATCTTAGAAGATAGTAGAATTCATTCTCTACTTGACTCTTCTAATGGTTTGCTGTTTCCGCTGCAGTTGTTGATCTAAAACTTGTTGTCGATTATATTCTATCAGATTTTTTCCTGTTGAATACTAATGATAATTTGTTGTATATTATCTTAGTCATAATATTCTTTACTGGGCTAGTTGAGCTCACTTTTTTCCTTTTTGTTCCATTTTTCTTCTCAGGAGGTGAGAACATAGCAGGATTTAGTCGGGGTATGGAGTGATGGTTCTAGAAAGATGTATTAGCAGTCCTCCCTATATCTGTAAAATAGTGTTTGAATAATTGTAATGAGGACTTATTTGAGTGTGGATATTGTCTAGAAGACAATATTTGTATTTAAACTCACAGTATGTGTTGTCATATTTTGCACGACAATTGTATTATTGAAGTTGTAGTTTGCTTTTTGTACCATGTATTTGTCAACTCAGAATGGGTGTTCTATACCTATTTTGGGGGCGTCACAGTTGGTATCAGAGCTTAGGGATATGATCCCTGACTGAGATGTGAGACAAGAACTAGGAGGGGAGAGACGGGGAATTCCTTCGCTAGTATGACCTGACTAAGTTTATTTGGTGTTTATTTGGTCGGTCAGAGTATAGGGATAATATATGACATGACTATTAACCCTTGTTTTATGGCAGTATTTAAGAATGGCAGCTGAGAACGTTAATAATGGAGTAAATCAGACCGTGGAGACACCTTTGATCACCACCCAGGGGAACGTGCAACAGGAAGGCAATATTCCTCCTGTAAACAACGTTACCGAGCAAACTATGAATGATGGAATGTTTAGGAACTTTTTACAGTTCATGCAAAATCAGACGAGGGAGACTCGTGCGCAGAATACGGGTGAAAATGATAACAACGCGCAGTTTGTCACAGCCAAGCAGTTCAAAGAATTGGGACCACCAGAATTTAAGGAAAAACCGGATCCGATCATGGCAAAAGCGTGGGTCAAGCAAATTACTAAGATATTCGATGTCTTGGAATGCACGGAGGAATAGAAGGTTCCATTCGCCACCTTTATGTTCCGCGGTGAGGCAGACTACTGGTGGGAGTCTGTGAAGCGTACCCAGCCTGACGCACTCAACATGTCTTGGGAAACATTTCAAAAACTGTTCAATGACAAGTACTTTTCTGAAAGTATTCGTCATATGAAGGCGGTGGAGTTTATCAGACTGGAACAAAACAAAATGACGGTGTCCCAGTACGAGGCGTTGTTTGCAGAGTTATCTAGGTTTGCACCTCATTTGGTCAAAAATGAGGAACGAATGACAAGGATGTTTCTAAGAGGTCTACAACCCGAGATTCGGCAATATCTTATCTCTTATAAATTTTTTTTATATTCAGATGTTGTAAACAGGGCTCAATTATTAGAGCGAGATAATGAGTATGTGCAACCGAGGGACCACAACCAGCGTCATACTGGTGATAGCAGTCATCAGAGCGATGATAACCAACAACGAGGGAAAAATACGAACATAGGCGGTAACCACTTGGGTGGTCATCGTGGCCATGATAATAGGAGAGGTGAGTCAAGTAAAAATTTCAGAAAGAGGAGATTCAACAATGATGGGAAGATATCAGCAGCTGCATCAGCACCAACAACAAATTCTAGGGGAGGAGAACGACCGCCAGTTAGATGTTACAAATGCGGAAAAGAGGGACATATCAGTCCAAACTGTCCACAACAATTCAAGGTATGTTACAACTGTGGAAAGGAAGGCCACATAGCTCAGGATTATTCTGTAGTAAAACCAAGTTCAACGGGGATGGTGACTCCAAGGGCTGTCCCGGATAAGTCGAAATCAGCGGTTCCTGGAAGAGCGTTTGTCGTGATTGGCTAAAACGTGAGGAACCTGAACGAGGTGATCACGGGTAAGCTAATCATAAACTCTTGTGAAGTTTATATCTTATTAGATACCGGTTCTACCCATTCTTTTATCTCTCCTGCTTGTGCTCAACTTTTAAACTTGACTCCGGAGAAATTGGACTTTGACTTATCTGTTGAAACTCCGTTGGGTGAAACCTTCGTTACATCTACAGTTTATAAATCTTGCATGATCCAAGTTGACACTATCACATTACCTGTTGATCTTATCTCTTTAAAGATACTTGCTTTTGATGTGATTTTAGGAATTGATTGGTTAACCACTCATCATGTTAAAATTGATTATTTTCGTAAGGTTGTTAGTTTTTATATTCCTAACCAACCTGTCATACGAATTCAAACTACTAAAGCACTAAAATCAGTCACTGTCATATCAAGCCACAAAGCTATTCGTTTATTGAAAAACGGATGTCAAGCTTTCTTAGCCCATGTTATGGATTTGAACAAAGATAAGTCAGATTTGAATAATATTTCTATTGTTAGAGAATTTCCCGATGTATTTCCTGAAGAACTTCCTGGTCTACCCCCAGAACGTGAAGTTGAATTCTTTATTAACCTTGAACCTGGTACAAATCCCATTTCTAAAATCCCATATCGAATGAATCCTATTGAACTTCAGGAGTTAAAAGTCCAATTACAGGAGTTCTTAGACATCAGTTTTATTCGTCCTAGTACATTTCCTTGGGGTGCTCCTGTTTTATTCGTAAAGAAGAAAGACGGGAGTATGCGACTTTGTATCGACTATAGGGAATTGAACCATGTCACCATCAAGAATAGGTATCCGCTACCTCGCATTGATGACCTGTTTGACCAGTTACAAGGAGCACAATTCTTTTCAAAGATCGATCTTCGTTCTGGATATCATCAGCTGAAGATTAAAACTGAGGATATTCCAAAGACTGCCTTCAAAACTCGGTACGGGCATTATGAATTCTTAGTCATGTCTTTTGGATTGACTAAAGCTCCTGCTACTTTCATGGATATGATGAACCGTGTATTCAAAGAATATTTAGATCAGTTCGTTGTTGTCTTTATTGATGACATCCTCATCTATTCCAAAAGCCGTGAAGATCATGAGCGCCATTTGAAGCTGGTACTGCAAAGGCTTCGTGAAAACAAGCTATATGCCAAATTAAAGAAATGTGAGTTCTGGCTTGAGGAAGTAGCATTCCTTGGGCATGTGGTGTCAAAACATGGAATATCTGTCGACTCGGCGAAGATTGAAGCCATACAAAGTTGGGAGCAACCGAAGTCGGTGACCGAAGTACGTAGCTTTTTGGGCTTAGCTGGGTATTATCGGAGATTCGTGGAAGGATTTTCTAGAATCGCTACTCCGTTAACTCAGCTGACTCGGAAGGATACAAAATTCAGTTGGAGCGAGGATTGTGAGAAGAGTTTTCAAGAACTCAAGAGGAGACTCATTTCGGCACCTGTTCTGACAATACCATCTGGTTCGGATGGATTTGTTATCTACAGCGATGCTTCAGGCAAAGGGTTAGGATGTGTTCTCATGCAACATGGGAAAGTAATAGCCTATGCCTCGCGACAACTCAAAGAATATGAGAGGAATTATCCTACTCATGATTTGGAGTTGGCAGCAGTCGTTTTCACGTTGAAGATTTGGAGACACTACCTGTATGGGGAGAAAGTAGAGATCTATACGGATCATAAAAGCCTCAAATATTTCTTCACCCAAAAGGAACTCAACATGCGGCAACGACGTTGGCTTGAGCTGATAAAAGATTACGATCATACCATCCAATATCATCCTGGAAAAGAGAACGTAGTAGCTGACGCATTGAGTAGAAGATCATACGCGGGTACGAGTGCAATGGTGTTAACACAAAAGCCCATTTTGTATGATTTGTAAAGGATGGAGATAGAGATGATGGCTCCAAGTACCTACATGATGATATCAAATATACAAGTAGAACCGACTTTAATTGATAAAGTTAAAGCCGCTCAAGCTACGGACATAGAGCTGATGCGTATGAAGAAGAAAGTGCAAGAAGGTGTTATTCTAGAAGCAAGAATCGATGAAGAAGGAATACTTCGAGTCAACTCCAGACTTTGTGTTCCTAACGATTTTGACTTGAAGCATAGAATAATGATGGAGGCACATAACACACCGTTTGTAATCCATCCTGGGAGTACCAAAATGTATCACTATCTTCGACATATATTTTGGTGGAGCAATATAAAAAGGGAGATCGCGGAGTTTATCTCGAGGTGTTTAACTTGTCAACGTGTAAAGGCGGAGCATCAAGTGCCAAAGGGTCCATTGTAACCACTTGAGATCCCGAAATAGAAGTGGGAACACATTATCATGGATTTCATTATAGGTCTTCCCAAGGTTTCTCAAGGCATAGATGGGATTTGGGTCATTGTTGATAGATTAACCAAGTCTGCCCATTTCTTACCTATACATGAGACTTATTTCCTTGAACGTCTTGCTAGTATGTACGCGAATGAGATTGTGAGATTGCATGGCATGCCAGTATCCATAGTTTCGGATCGTGACTCAAGATTCACTTCACGATTTTAGGTTAGCTTGCAGAAAGCTATGGGCACGAATTTACGATTTAGTTCAGCATACCATCCTCACACGAACGGGCAATTAGAGAGGACTATTCAAACCCTTGAAGATCTATTAAGACTCTGTGTTCTAGATTTCAAAGGAAGTTGGGATAAGTACTTGCCGCTGGTGAAATTCTCCTACAACAACAGTTATCAGGAAAGTATAGGTATAGCTCCATTTGAAGCCTTATACGGACGAAAGTGTCTTTCTCCAGTATGCTGGGACGAGGTGGGTGAAGCAACATTGTTGGGACCAGAATTGGCACGCATAACTACAGAGAAGATCCAAACAATTCGATAACGTATACAAACGGTACATGATCGACAAAAGAGTTATGCGGATCTTCATCGAAAGGATGTAGAATTCAATATTGGGGATCATGTATTGTTACGTGTTGCACCATGGAAGGGAGTTACAAGATTTGAGAAGAGAGAAAAGCTCAATCCACGATTTGTCGGTCCATTTGAGATTCTTGACCGAATAAGAAATGTGGCCTATAGACTCGCATTACCTCCAAGCATGTCTCGTGTTCATAATATTTTTTACATATCTGTGCTTCGTAAATATGTGAAAGACCCGAACCACATAATTGAGTTAGAACCAGACGAGATAGCCGAAGATTTAACGTACGAGGAGGTACCTGTTAAGATCTTGGATAGGAAATAGCATGTTCTATGCACGAAGGTTATACCACAAGTTAAGGTTTTGTGGAGAAACCATGCTATTGAAGAAATGACCTGGGAGTTAAAATCAGAAATGAAAGCGATGTATCCTCACCTTTTCGAAACACCAGGTACGTACGTCAATTTTGAGGACGAAATTTCATAAGGAAGGGAGGTTGTAAGACCCCAACTTATTAATAAATGAAATTAAATTTCCTCTATTTATTATTTTGAAATAGAAAGGGTTGATTTGATTAATGTAGTTAGTTATGGGTAAAATGCGTAAATATTTCAAATAAGCAAGTGATTATAAAATATTCATTTTTGGTCTGTGAATATTCGTTTGGTCGTGGAATATTCTTGCTGTCGGGGAGTATTCGTACGACAGCGCAGCCTTGTGTGGGCCCCATAACGAAAAGCGATTGGATGAAAAAAACGACAAGTATAAGTTGTGTAAGACCCCAACTTTTATAAATAAAGATGAATTTTCTATAAATATCATTTTTGAATATTATGGAGTTAATTTGATATAATGTTATAGTTGTGGGTAATATTTATAAATTTTGCAAAGTACGCAAGTTGTTATATAATATTCGATTGGTCGGGGAATATTAGTTTTAACAAGAAATATTCGTACAACGGCACAATCATTGGTGGACCCCACAACGAAATTATTGTCGGATTGAGAAAACGACAAAAATATTTTATTAAAAATAACGACAGAAGTTTTACCATTGATACTGTTGAACTACTCGGTAGTAAAAGTACAGTAATACGTGTGGTTGCATAGTAGCACACGGTATTGATTATTAATGCTTATGTGAGAAGTCACTCAGTTTGATTCAATTATTGTCAGTTAATAATATGAATTATTTAGCGACAATGACGTTTTGTTTTATTCGTATTATTAACGTAATAAAACAGAAACATCTTTTTATATAAAACAAAATACTTTATTAAAGTTATTCTATAAATAGAATATATTATATTTTATTTAAAAGATTTTTCTTTAAATATGGACCGTCAGATTAAAGTAATCAATCTGGACCGTTCATGGATTAGTTACTATGCATTCTATTTTTCTATAAATAGCAGCTCATTCCTTTATTATTTCTTACGAATTCACTGAACTCTAGAGAGAGAAGCTATAGAGAGAAACTATAGAGAGAGAGAGAAGAAGAGTATTCTGCTACTTAACTACTTCCTTACTTCAGCTCTTCTTTAAAACGGTAAGGGGTGTTATTCTTTCTTATTCATGAAAAGAACTGTTGTTATTCCATTTCTTATTATTCTGTTGGAATAACCTGTATACGCGGTCTACCTTATACTTGGTGACATTCTTCTATTATTCTGTTGGAACATCCTGTCTGTGTGTTTTACACCGGGCCTGGTTCCGTCTTTATTATTATTCTGTTGGAACATCCTGTCCGTGTGTTTTACACCGGACCTGGTTCCGTCTTTATTATTATTCTGTTGGAACATTCTGTCTGTGTGATTTACACCGGACTTGATTCCGTCTTTATTATTATTCTGTTGGAATATCCTGTCTATGCGTTTTATGCCAGACCTGGTTCCATTATTTATTATTCTGTGGGAATTAACTGTCTGTGCGGTCTATCGCATGCATGGTGATTTCTTTTGTTATTCCATTCTTTATTATACTCAGTTGGTTAAGTTTTGACTTCTATACTCCATGAAATTTGTGGAATATCCTTGATAATTGCGTTTCATCCAGTATCTTTTCATGAAAATATTCTTCTAAGCATTCTTGAATTTTACTCCACAAAGCAGTATCATGTTGACAATTTGGACGTTGTTAATTCTTGGATAAATTAATTCTTGAACTTGTTTTATTGAATTCTTATATCATTGTCATCATCCTCATGTTTATAAAATGTTGAAAGTCATCTGTGGCCTGTAGTGCATAGATGGACTTGGTATGATTATGACCAGGGATTATTCGGTATAATCATGACCGTAATGTTACAAATGATGTGGTAAAAGTCATCACTGACCCGTAGTGCGTTGATGGACAGTTGTTGGCATGATCATGACCATTAATGAATACACGAATATCCTTGGCCGTAGTGCAGGGGTGATTCGATGATGTGGATTATTTTATTAAGCTGAGTCCCAGCGATTACCGTGTTAAAAAACCTTTTAAATCATAAAAGATAGTAGAGTTTATTTTCTACTTGACTCTTTTAATGGATTGCTTGTTCCGCTGCAGTTAAACTTGATGTCTATTATATTTTATCAGTTTAACATTGTTGAGGGCTAATGATAATTTATTCTGCATTATCTTAGTCATAATATTTCTTACTGGGCTAGTTGAGCTCACCCTTTCTTTCACTATTCTCTTCAGGAAATGAGAACGTAGCTGGGACAAGTCGGGGAACGGAGTGATGGTCCGAATGATAGTATTAGTTAGTAGTCATCACTATTCTATGTAATGGTGTATTAATAAATGTAATGAGGACTCCTTTTGAGTATAAATACTCTCTAGAAGATAATATTTGTATTCAAACTCACAGTTTATGTTTTGTCGTATTGTACACGACAGTTGTATTAGTAAGTTGTATTTATATTCTGTACTATGTATCTGACGACCCAAGATGGGTGATGTATACCTAATTTTGGGGGCGTCAAAGTTGGTATCAGAGCTTAGGGATATGATCCCTGGCTAAGATGTGAGAATAGAACTAGGAGGGGAGAGACGGGGAATTCCTTCGCTAGTATGACCTACCTAAGTTTATTTACATGGTATTTAATTGGTCGGTCATAATATAAGGATAATATATGACATATCAATTAACTTTTATTTTTTGGCAGTATCTGAAAATGGCATCTGAGAATGTTGAGAATAGCAATGGAGCACAGGCGACTGTTGATTCACCGCATATCAATAATCAGGATAATGTGCATCAGGAAGGTGACAATCCTCATGCAAACAACAACACTGACCAGATGATGAATGACGGAATGTTCAGAAACTTTATACAGTTCATGCAACAGCAGGCGAGAGCGGCTCCTGTCCAAAATATAGGTGGAAACACTGAAGACTCTCGGACGGTCACAGCTAAACTGTTCAAGGAGCTGGGACCACCAGAGTTTAAGGGAGAGCCAAAACCACTTATAGCGGAAACATGGATAAAGCAGAATACCAAGATATTTGATGTCTTGGGATGCTCCGAGGAGCAAAAGGTTCCCTTTGCCGCTTTTATGTTGCGAGGAGAGGCAGATTACTGGTGGGAATCGATTAAGCGTACTCAACCTGCCGCACTGAAGATGTCTTGGGAGAAGTTTCAAGAGCTGTTCAATGACAAATACTTTCCCGAAAGTGTTTGTCACATGAAGGAGATGGAGTTCATCAAATTGGAGCAGAATAATATGACCATGTCGCAGTATGAGGCTAAATTTGCTGAGTTGTCCCGGTTTGCTTCCTACTTGGTGGATAATGAAGAGCGAATGATGCGAATGTTTTTGCAAGGTTTGAAACCTGAGATACGTCAACATCTTATTTTTTATAAATTGTGTTTGTATTCAGATGTTGTGAATAGGGCTCAGTTAGTGGAGCGCGATAACGAGTCAACGCAACCAAAAGAGAGCAGTCGGCAAAATGATAATACCAGTGAGAGCAGTCATCGAAGCGGTGACAACAAGCGTGAAGGGAATCAACAGGCCAGAAATACACGTATTGATGACCTGTTTGACCAGTTGCAAGGAGTACAATTCTTTTCAAAGATCGATCTTCGTTCTGGATATCATCAGCTGAAGGTTAGAACTGAGGATATTCCAAAGACGGCTTTCAGAACTCGGTACGGGCATTATGAATTCCTAGTCATGTCCTTTGGATTGACTAATGCTCCTGCTGCCTTCATGGATATGATGAACCGGGTATTCAAGGAATATTTGGATCACTTTGTGGTCGTCTTTATTGATGACATCCTTATTTATTCCAAAAGCCGTGAAGATCATGAGCAACACTTGAGGCTGGTACTCCAAAAACTTCGTGAATACAAGCTTTATGCCAAGTTGAAGAAATGCGAGTTCTGGTTAAAGGAGGTAACATTCCTTGGGCACGTAGTATCAAGTCGTGGAATATCGGTTGACCCGGTAAAGATTGAAGCTATTCAAAGCTGGGAGCAACCTAAATCAGTGACCGAAGTACGTAGCTTTCTTGGTTTAGCTGGTTATTATCGGAGATTCGTGGAAGGATTTTCTCGAATCGCTACTCCATTAACTCAGCTGACTCAGAAAGTCACAAAGTTCGGTTGGATCAAAGAATGTGAGAAGAGTTTTCAAGAACTCAAGAGGAGACTCATTTCAGCACATGTTCTAACAATACCATCTGGCTCGGAGGGATTTGTCATCTACAGTGATGCTTCGAACAAAGGGTTGGGATGCGTTCTTATGCAACATGGAAAATTCATAGCCTATGCATCAAGACAACTCAAGGAATATGAGAGGAATTATCCTACTCATGATCTAGAGTTGGCAGCTGTTGTCTTTGCACTTAAAATTTGGAGGCATTACTTGTATGGGGAGAAGGTGGAGATCTTTACGGATCATAAAAGCCTCAAATATTTCTTCACTCAAAAGGAACTCAACATGCGACAATGACGTTGACTTGAACTGTTGAAAGATTATGATCATACCATTCAATACCATCCTGGAAAAGCGAACGTGGTAGCTGACGCATTGAGTAGAAGATCATATGCAAGTACGAGTGTAATATTGTTAACACAAAGGCCCATTTTGTGTGACTTGCAAAGGATGAAGAAAGAGTTAAAGACTCCAAGGACCCATGTGATGATGGCGAATATACGAGTAGAACCAACTTTAATCGATAAAGTTAAAGCTGCTCAAGTTACAGACCTGGAGCTGATGCGTATGAGGAAGAAAGTGCAAGAAGGTGCTATGCCGGAAGCAAGAATCGATGAAGAAGGAATACTTCGAGTCAACTCCAGACTTTGTGTTCCTAACAACCCTGATTTAAAGTATGAAATCATGATGGAGGCGCACAACACACCGTTTGCAATCCATCCTGGAAGTACCAAAATGTATCATGATATTCGTCATACATTTTGGTGGAGCAATATGAAGAGAGAGATAACGTTGTTTATTTCAAGGTGTCTAACCTGTCAATGAGTCAAAGTGGAGCATCAAGTACCAAAAGGTCCATTGCAATCACTTGAAATTTCAGAATGGAAGTGGGAGCACATTACCATGGATTTCGTTATCGGTCTTCCTAGGGTTTCTCAAGGTATTGATGCGATTTGGGTCATTGTTGATAGATTGACCAAGTCTGCTCATTTCTTACCGATACGAGAAACTTATACACTTGAACGTCTTGCTCGTATGTACATAAACGAGATTGTAAGACTGCATGGTATGCCAGTATCCATAGTTTCTGATCGAGACCCAAGATTCACTTCACGATTTTGGGTTAGTTTACAAAAAGCTATGGGCACAGATTTACGATTTAGTTCGGCATATCATCCTCAGACGGACGGACAATCAGAGAGGACTATTCAAACTCTTGAAGATTTATTAAGACTCTGTGTCCTTGACTTCAAGGGAAGTTGGGATAAGTTCTTACCATTGGTGGAGTTTTCCTACAACAACAGTTATCAAGCAAGTATTGGCATGGCTCCATTTGAAGCATTGTATGGAAGAAAATGTCGTTCTCCAGTATGCTGGGATGAGGTGGGTGAAGCAACGTTGTTGGGACCGGAGTTGGTACGTATGACTACAGAAAAGATTCAAACGATCCGACAACGTATAAAAATCTCACAAGATCGACAAAAGAGTTATGCTGATCTTCATCGAAAGGACTTGGAATTTGATATAGAAGATCATGTGTTCTTACGTGTTGCTCCATGGAAAGGAGTTATGAGATTTAGAAGAAGAGGAAAGCTCAATCCTGGATTCATCGGTCCATTTTTAATCCTCGATCGAGTAGAAACTGTGGCTTATAGACTCGCTTTACAGCCAAGTATGTCTCGTGTTCATAACGTTTTTCACATATCCATGTTACGCAAATATGTGGAAGACCCGAACCACATTATTGAGTTAGAACCGGACGAAATAGCGGAGGATTTGACGTATGAAGAAGTTCCTGTTCAAATCTTGGATAAGAATGAACATATTCTACGCTCCAAGGTTATACCTCAAGTCAAAGTTTTGTGGAGAAACCACGATGTTGAGGAAATGACTTGGGAGTTAGAATCTGAAATGAAATCAAGGTATCCTTACCTCTTCGACATACCAGGTACGTACCCTAATTTCGAGGGCGAAATTTCATAAGAAGGGGAGGTTGTAAGACTCCAACTTTTATAAATAAAGATGAATTTTCTATAAATATCATTTTTGAATATTATGGAGTTAATTTGATATAATGTTATAGTTGTGGGTAATATTTATAAATTTTACAAAGTACGCAAGTTGTTATATAATATTCGATTGGTCGGGGAATATTCGTTTTAACAGGGAATATTCGTTCAACGGCACAATCATTGGTGGACCCCACAACGGAATTATTGTCGGATTGAGAAAACGACAAAAATATTTTATTAAAAATAACCGCGAAAATTTTACCATTGATACTGTTGAACTACTCGGTAGTAAAAGTACAGTAATACGTGTGGTTGCATAGTAGCACACGGTATTGATTATTAATGCTTATGTGAGAAGTCACTCAGTTTGATTCAATTATTGTCAGTTAATAATATGAATTATTTAGCGATAATGACGTTTTGTTTTATTCGTATTATTAACGTAATAAAACAGAAACATCTTTTTATATAAAACAGAATACTTTATTAAAGTTATTCTATAAATAGAATATATTATATTTTATTTAAAAGATTTTTCTTTAAATATGGCCCGTCTGATTAAAGTAATCAATCTGGACCGTTCATGGATTAGTTACTATGCATTCTATTTTTCTATAAATAGCAGCTCATTCCTTCATTATTTCTTACGAATTCACTAAACTCTAGAGAGAGAAACTATAGAGAGAGAGAAACTATAGAGAGAGAAAAGAAGAGTATTCTGCTACTTAACTACTTCCTGATTTCAGCTCTTCTTTAAAACGGTAAGGGGTGTTATTCTTTCTTATTCATGAAGAGAACTGTTGTTATTTCATTTCTTATTATTCTGTTGGAATAACCTGTATACGCGGTCTACCCTATACTTGGTGACATTCTTCTATTATTCTGTTGGAACATCATGTCTGTGTGTTTTACACCGGACCTGGTTCCGTCTTTATTATTATTCTGTTGGAACATCCTGTCTGTGCGTTTTACGCCGGACCTGGTTCCGTCTTTATTATTTTTCTGTTGGAATATCCTGTCTGTGCGTTTTACGCCGGACCTAGTTCCATTATTTGTTATTATGTGGGAATAACCTGTCTGTGCGGTCTATCACATGCATGGTGATTTCTTTTGTTATTCCATTCTTTATTATACTCAGTTGGTTAAGTTTTGACTTCTATACTCCATGAAATTTGTGGAATATCCTTGATAATTACGTTTCATCCAGTATCTTTTCATGAAAATATTCTTCTAAGCATTCTTGAATTTTACTCCACAAAGCAGTATCATGTTGACAATTTGGACGTTGTTAATTATTGGATAAATTAATTCTTGAACTTGTTTTATTGAATTCTTATATCATTGTCATCATCATCGTGTTTATAAAATGTTAAAAGTCATCTGTGGCCTGTAGTGCATAGATGGACTTGGTATGATTATGACCAGGGATTTTTCTGTATAATTATGATCGTAATGTTATAAATGATGTGGTAAAAGTCCTCATTGGCCCGTAGTGCGTTGATGGACAGTTGTTGGCATGATCATAACCATTAATGAATACACGAATATCCTTGGCCGTAGTGCATGGGTGATTCGATGATGTGGATTATTTTATTAAGCTGAGTCCCAGCGATCACAGTGTTGAAAAACCTTTTAAATCATAAAAGATAGTAGAGTTTATTTTCTACTTGACTCTTTTAATGGATTGCTTGTTCCGCTGCAGTTAAACTTGATATTTATTATATTTTATCAGTTTAACATTGTTAAAGACTAATGATAATTTATTCTGTATTATCTTAGTCATAATATTTCTTACTGGGCTAGTTGAGCTCACCCTTTCTTTCACTATTCTCTTCAGGAAATGAGAACGTAGCTGGGGCAAGTCGGGGAACGGAGTGATGGTTCGAATGATAGTATTAGTTAGTAGTCCTCACTATTCTATGTAATGGTGTGTTAATAAATGTAATGAGGACTCCTTTTGAGTATGAATACTCTCTAGAAGATAATATTTGTATTCAAACTCACAGTTTATGTTTTGTCATATTGTACACGACAGTTGTATTTGTATTCTGTACTATGTATCTGACGACCCAACATGGGTGATGTATACCAAATTTTGGGGGCGTCACAAATAATGCTATCTAATAATATTATTCAAATAATATGAATTATTGATCTGATAATGGAAAATACTGTGCAATGACAATTATTTAATTAACAATAATATAAAAATATTGTGCAATACTGTGTGCTACTGTGCAACAATGTGTATTACTTTACTTTACCCACAGGGTATTCCAACAGTTTTAACGATAACCGTTACGCTGTTATTATTAAAAAACTCATTCGTGTCGTTTTCTTCATCCGACAGTTTTCCGTTATGGGGCCACAAATGGTTGCGCCGTCGTACAAATATTCTCCGATAACAAGAATATTCCATGACCAAACGAATATTCTCCGACAACAATGAATATTTTATAACCACTTGCTTATTTAAAATATTTGCGCATTTTACCCATAACTAACCACATTAATCAAATCAACACCTTATTATTTAAAATAATAATAATAGAAATTAAATTTTTATTCATAAAAAGTTGGGGTCTTACATTCTTTGCTGGGCTAGTTGAGCTCACCATTTGCTTTCATTGTTCTCTTCAGAAAATGAGAACATAGCCGGGACTAGTCAAAAAATAGAGTGATGGTCCGAGCTGGTGGCTATAGTAATCCTCACTATTCTATGAAATAGTGTGATAATAAATGTAATGAGGACTCCATTTGAGTTTGGATATTGTCTATGAGATAATATTCATGTTAAAACTCTCAGCTACGTTTTGTCGTATTATATAAATGATGTTTGTATTTAAATTTTGTACCATGTATTTGACGACTCAAAATGGGTTGTGTATACCTATTTTGGGGACGTCACAACAAATGCAATATATCCTCGTCTAACATGAACCAATATAAAAGAATAAATACAAAACTACAAGTTGCAGGTTGCCTAATATAGAATACAAGGCTCTTCATACATCATCGTCCAAATTAGTATGGGCTTGTAACAAAAAAATAAAACATGTTACATATATAATATTTATATATGTTGATACGCGTATGACTTATCCAAAACAAAGTGAGGGAAAGCTAAACAATAGGAATTATTTAAATAGAAGTAAGATTAAGTTTACCACAACAATATATATGTATATATATAAGTGATTAATTGGATTGTAATAAGTACTAAGATTACCTTATCATCTTCAAGTGCACTTGAGACTCGATTTGAGGTGACAGTCTTGTGCCTCTTTTCCCAACACCCAGCTGAAATCTCAGAGTGTTGTACGAACATTGAATGAGATCTATATACTATAATTACAAGTCATTCAGAATATACCTGAGTAATGATCATGAGCTTGGGGAAGACGGATCAAACATCCCTACTATGGACATGCAGCGAACCAAAATCCTCTGTGAGTAGTCGAGGGCAGATTTAGCAACGGACCAAAAGCCTCCGTGAGTAGGGTAACCAAAGTCATATTTTTGAAAGTAGCATGCACATAAGTCAATCATATTGATAATAAAAAATATACTTTGTAACAATCTTGTTCGTTTATTAATAAAAGCATTCATTTACTAAAAGTTTTAATTTATCTAAATTGTGTTGTTTTTATAATATATGATAAACCTGTAGTTTTAAGTAATATTTTTAGAATCATGATGAGATCATGTTAAGAGGATCCTAATTAATTAAAAGAGTTTAATTAATTAAAATAAAACATAATTCCTTAATTGTTAAAGATGGTTGCCTACATCTATAAATAAGAGGAGTCTTATTATGAGTGAGGGTTGATTTTTCACAACACACTTAATTCTATGAGATGAGAGAGTACACAATATTCTATAGAGATAGAATTAGAGTTTTGCTAAACACCCATCTTCTTGAATAGTTTTTCTTCCTTAATGGATCACCTCTAGAGGTCAAACACTTGGGTGGCTGACGTTGATCAAAAGAAGTAATCAAACCCGGTGGATTCAAGTTGAACGTGAGAAGGATTTGGAGTTAAACTCGTACCTGAGGAAGCTAGTTTCTACAAAGGTATGTATCTTATTCTTCATTTATTTCGTTTAATTAATAATTATTCATAAAGGATGATTCGGGTATTTGATTTGTAAAATTTTAAAATCTATTTTTACCATGCTTCCACTACTTTGATGCAATATAATTGTGTACATGAATATTATAAACCTAACAGTTTTAACCTTGCATCTTTCATTAAGCAGTGGATGATACATCTGGTATGTAATTAATCACTTCCACCAATAATCTTTTAATATGTTCTCTCTCTTTCAAAACAAACATCTAGTAGTTCTTAGTACTTTTTAAATATTCAACTAAAATAAAATAATTTACATAAACTTTAAATTTAAAAAAGTTTCATATTAACTTTGCTTTTTCAATTGAGATGTAAATATGTTTTTTCGTATCCTCTCATTACATGCCTTTGGTCAAGCTTGTTGCCTTCTTGAAGTACTATAAAAGTAACTTGTTGGCACAATTGAAGCAAAATAAGGATTATATGTATTTATAACCTTGCAAATATGTTAATCGCCTTAGTTGAGCAAGCAAGTGTTGTTCGAGAGTAATTATAAGGTGCATGAGCAACAGAAGTTGGCATCAGCATAGTGTTATGTAACTTATCACCTAATTCATTGTGAAAAAAATAATAACTGCCTTGGCTTTATTCACAATCCCGTTAACTGCGTGAAGAAACCATTAATTGGGGGGTGGGATTGTGAAGAAAGTATTAACTGCGGGGCGGGATTGTGAAGAAAGTCAAGGCAATTAATATTGCTCCTACTTCTTGCAACTGCTCTCGCGCGAACAACCCTTGTTAGCTCAACTAAGGCAGTCAACATATTTGCAAGGTTTTAAATACATATAACTCTTATTTTACTTAACTTCGCCAATAAGTTACTTTTATAATAGTTAAAGAAGACAACAAACTTGACCAAAGACGTGTAATGAAAGTATACGAAAAAGCATATTTACTTTTCAATTGAAAAAGCAAAGTCAATATGAATTTTTTTCAAATATAAAGTTAGTTATAAATTCTTTTATTTTAGTTGAATATTTAAAAATTACTAAGAAATACTAGCGTTTTGTTTTGAAAGAGAGAATGTTGATTGAAAGAATATTGGTGGAAGTAATTAAATGCTTATAGGATGAATCATCTTTTACTTAAAATGAAATGAACAAGTTCAAAACATGACATTCGTCTACCAACATATGGCAACAATGATTTTCCGTACAATACTGTTTTGGTGATTTAAATGAATCAAAACATGACATACATAGATTCTTAAATACATCTGCACCAGCCTAAAGATAACAGATTCATATGGGTGGAATATGAATAATTGCATTATGCATGGTTTGCATATGCATTGGGACAAGTCTGCATCATTTTTTTGCATATACGTAGGTATAATATAAATATATGTCTCTGTTTAGTTACCCAATCAACAAAAAAATTTCGTCAGAGTCTCCCCTATAATATAGACTATCCACATGCACAAGGGCATGCCTATATGGTCATTTGTAGGCTCCTAAGACACAACCCAAGAGAAATATATAAATTTCCAATATACTAAGACCAAAACAATAACGAATGAATGTAAAAACAGTAAAAAAAAATAACAAAAAATTAAAAACTTATTTTTTATTAATGAAAAGAATATTCTATTTATCCCCATGAATTTGTCTCTGTGTCTGTAAAAGTCAAATGTAAATATTTATAGATTAATATTTATTTTATTTATTTCCTGTTATTTTATTTTTATTATTTTATATTATTTTATTTAGTATTGAGAATCTAAGTAAATACTAATTAGTTTATTATTTTATTTATTTATTTTGTATTATTTAGTATTGAGAAACTAAGTAAATACTACTTAGTTAATTATATTATTTATTTTATTTTTATTATTTTATATTATTTTATTTAGTATTGAGAAACTAGTTAAATACTACCTAGTTTATTTTTGGAAATTTATTTTCTTAAACTTTATCATATTAATCAGGTTTCAAAATTAACATTATTTATAATTTACATGTAACAACTTAAAATTCCTAATAATATATCACATTATGTACTAGAATCTTAAATTAAGATATGAATTAATTATTAAAAATTCACATAAATTCTAAATTAAATGCATGATGACATGTAATAGAATAATATTATCTAGACATAATAAAAAAATACCCCCATCACCATAAACAAATCACCCAAATACCTCAATCAACATAATACGCGGGTATAGGAACAATGTTCATGAAATTGAAGTCATGTGAATGTGATTTCGTAACTTTGTGTATAAAGTATTATTCCATCATTAAATTATTTTTTTCTATCAACTCAGGGAGTGTTTGTTTAGAGCTGAATGGAGTTGAATTAATGGCTGAATGACTGAAGGGCTGAATCGGTCAGTGCGTTTATTTTGGTCTGAATGGCTGAATCGGTAAGATGGACGAGCTGAATGGCTAAGTCAGATTTTTTTAGCTGAATGGGTGAATGAGAAGCTGAATAAAAAAATTAATTAAAAAATTAAAAAAAATATTAATTATTATATTAAGTAATATTAAATAAATTTATAACAATTTTGAATTTTTTCAGAGGGGTAAAATAATAAAATCTTGTCATTCAGATATTTCATACATGTCAATTATCAAACAGCTTTTTTCATTCAGATTCAACTCATTCAGATTCAGATTCAGCTTATTCAGATTCAGATTCATTCAGTTTTTATCAAACACCCCATTAGTCATTCATTCCAAATTAAAGTGAAGCATGATAGTGAACTGATTAAACAAATAAGACTCGTGAATCAATTTTATTTTAGGCAGTAATATTCTATGCGATAGCATAACCAAGCTCTAACACCAATTTTATTTGCTCACAATCAAAACCAAATCTCCAGATTAAATTTGTGACGCCCCCAAAACAGGTATACAACACCCATTCTGAGTCGCCAAATACATGGTACAGAAACAACTACAACTTTATTAATACATTTGTCGTGCAAAATACGACAACACATATACTGTGAGTTTAAATACAAATATTGTCATCTAGACAGTATTCATACTCAATTAAGTACTCATTATACTTATTGATACACTATTTTATAAAATAGTGAGAACTACTAAAACAACTGTCTTGAACCATCATTCCATACCCCGACTAGTACTCGCTACATTCTCGCCTCCTGAGAAGAAAATGGAACAACAAGGAAAAGGGTGAGCTCAACTAGCCCAGTAAAGAATATTATGACTAAGATAATATACAACAAATTATCGTTAGTCTTCAACAGGGAAAAATCTAATAGAATACAATAGACAACAAGTTTTAAATCAATAACTGCAGCGGAAACAGCAAACCATTAGAAGAGTCAAGTAGAGAATAAGTTCTACTATCTTCTAAGATTTAAAAGTCCATCATCAATATTTTATCCATGTAACAACAATCAATAACCATCTTTAATCAAATATTCATCTTTGCACTACAGGCCAAAGATATTCATTTGTATCACCAGTCGATCATGTTCATCTCAACACCTGTTCATCTTTGCACTACGGGCCAAAGATATTCATCAGAAATCATCAATCTTTGCACTACATGCCAAAGATATTTAATTATATCATCATTTAGGACTGAGGATGATGAAAAATATTTTAAAGGAAACGAATCCAGTGAAACAAAATAATAAATATTAAGGATTCGTATTTCAGCTATTCCATGTCCAAAAATACCTCATAAATAATCATAGTGGAGTAAAATTCAAGAATGATTAAAACATGGATACAATCAAAGCTAGTATCCAGAATAGATATTTTCGACGAAAAGAAGGAAATTTCATTTTTCGGTAAATAGTAACTCGTGAATAGTAACTCATGAATAGTAACTCGTGAATAATAACTCATGAATAGTAATCCTGACATGAAAAGTTCTAAATTTGATAAAAAATTCAGATCAATACTTTGGCATAATGATATTGAAGAAAATAATATCATTTAAGAAGAAATAACATCCCTTACTTCAGCAAAAATAGTACTTCTAGTTGAAACACCGGATATAGGTGATGACTTGAACTTGCACCGTATAGCAATACTCAAAGTATTAGAATACTCACAAGAATATACTCACTAATATAGAGAGAGAAAGAGAGAGAAACTTGTGTTTCTGGTGTAATTTTTAATTCTAACCTAAGCACCCTATTTATAGGAAAATGCTTAGAACACCAAAGCAGAAAATTGAATATAATATTAATATAATTATACAAATTTTCCTTAGCCCACCTTTGGTCAAAAACACCAGCCACACATGTTAATGATGTCCAACAAAATACCAAAAAAACGTTTTTCTTAACTCTAATAAATAAAACTTCCAAAAATCAATTATTTCGGAACTTCAGAACTTCAATAATTCATAATAAATAGCCCTTTTATCAGAAAATTCAAATCTCGCGAATTTTTATAGGAAATTCAATTCTCTACAACTTTACAGAAGAAAGTTTTTCCAAATTCCAAACAGAAATTGACCGAAATCCACAAACGGGCGATTTTACAGTCAATAATAAATTTTCGGTCAAGAATTGTGTCCACCAACACACAAAACATGTGTTAATCATTTAATGCCACAAAAATACTCTTCCTCCTCATATACTCATATATCCCACATTCATTGTAAAAATATCATCATCAATATATTATTAAAATAATATATTTAAATGAATTATTTTATCAGAAAAAGATAAAATATTAATTTTCAACAATTGTCACATTAAAAATTTTCTCCATCTATATCCACATAAAATTAATATTTTCCTCATCATATAAATCAATAATTAATTATACACAAATAATATTACAGAACCACAGTACTGGCAACCAGGCCGTTCCCAGGAAAGAGGGGCCTTTCCAATAAGGATCTCTCCTTACTGGCGCGCAATTAGATGACCAAACCTCTCCTTAGACAGAACTTTCTAGACATTGCCAATAATGTTATCTAATAATATTATTCAGATAATATGAATTATTGTTCCGATAATAGAAAATACTGTGGAGTGACAATTATTAAAACAACAGTAATATAAAATATCAACGCAGCAATTATTGAATCAATAAAATAAAATATTGAACAGTAATTACTGTAACCATTATTGAGTAGTGCCTTCTTACGTAAGAATCAATAATTGGTGCAATACCGTGTGCTACTGTGCAACAACGCGTATTACTGTGTTTTAACCACCGGGTATTCCAACAGTATTAACAGTAACAACTATGCCGTTATTTATAAACAACTTATTTTTGTCGTTTTCTTCATCCAATCGCTTTCTGTTATGGGGCCCACACAAGGCTGCGCCGTTGTACGAATATTCCCCGACAACAAGAATATTCCACGACCAAACAATATTCCTCGACAATAATGAATATTTTAGGACCACTTGCTTATTTAAAATATTTACGCATTTTACCCATAACTAACCACATTTATCAAATCAACCCTTACTATTTCAAAATAATAAATAGAGGAATTAAATTTTATTTATTAATAATTTGGGGTCTTACAACCTCCCCTCCTTATGAAATTTCGTCCTCGAAATTGACATACGTACCTGGTGTTTCGAAAAGATGAGGATACCTCGTTTTCATTTCCGTTTCCAACACCCAGGTCATTTCCTCAATAACATGGTTTCTCCACAAAACCTTAACTTGTGGTATAACCTTCGTGTGTAGGACATGCTCCTTCCTATCCAAGATCTTGACAGGTACCTCCTCGTACGTTAAGTCTTCAGCTATCTCGTCCGGTTCTAACTCAATAACGTGGTTCAGGTCTTTCACATATTTACGAAGCACAGATATATGAAAAAATTTTATGAACACGAGACATACTTGGAGGTAACGCGAGTCTATAGCCCACATTTCCTACTCGGTCAAGAATCTGAAATGGACCAACAAATCTTAGATTGAGCTTTCCTCTCTTCCCAAATCTTGTAACTTTTTTCCATAGAGCTACACGTAATAATACATGATCCCCAATATTAAATTCCACGTCCTTCCGATGAAGATCCACATAACTCTTTTGTCGATCCTGTGCCGTTTGTATACGCTGTCGAATCGTTTGGAACTTCTCTGTAGTAATGCCTACCAACTCTGGTCCCAACAATGTTGCTTCACCCACCTCATCCCAACATACTGGAGAGCGACACTTTCGTCCATACAATGCTTCAAAGGGAGCCACACCTATACTTGCCTGATAACTGTTATTGTAGGAGAATTCCACCAATGGTAGGTACTTATCCCAACTCCCTTTGAGATCTAGGACACAAAGTGCTAATAGATCTTCAAGAGTTTGAATAGTCCTCTCTGATTGTCCGTCCGTTTGAGGATGGTAAGCTGAACTAAATCGTAAATCCGTGCCTATAGCTTTTTGCAAGCTAACCCAAAATCTTGAAGTGAATCTTGGGTCACGATCCGAAACTATGGATACTGGCATGCCATGCAGTCTCACCATCTCGTTCACGTATATACTAGCAAGACGTTAAAGGAAATAAGTCTCACATATCGGCAAGAAATGAGCGGACTTGGTTAATCTATCAACAATGACCCTTTGGCACTTGATGCTCTGCCTTTACACGTTGACAAGTTAAACACCTCGAGATAAACTTTGCAATCTCTCTCTTCATATTGTTCCACCAAAATGTATGTCGAAGATCACGATACATTTTAGTACTTCCAGGATGGATTGCAAATGGTGTATTGTGTGCCTCCATCATGTACTTCAAATCAGAATCGTTAGAAACACAAAGTCTGGAGTGGACTCGAAGTATTCATTCTTCATCGATTCTTGCTTCCGGAATAGCACCTTCTTGTACTTTCTTCTTCATACGCATCAGCTCCCGGTCTGTGGCTTAAGCAACTTTAACTTTATCGATTAAAGTTGATTCTATGCGTATACTTGACATTATCTCACTCGTTCCTGCATATGATCTTCTACTCAATGCGTCAGCTACCGCGTTCGCTTTTTTCAGGATAGTATTGGATGGTATGATCGAAATCCTTCAACAGCACCAGCCAACGTCGGTGTCGCATGTTGAGTTCTTTTTGAGTGAAGAAATATTTGAGGCTTTTATGGCCTGAATATATCTCCACTTTCTCCCCATATAGATAGTGCCTCCAGATCTTTAACGACTGCTGCCAACTCTAGATCATGAGTAGGATAATTCCTCTCATATTCTTTAAGTTGTCGAGAGGCATAGTCTATGACTTTCCCACGTTACATGAGAACACATCCTAACCCTTTGCCTGAAGCATCGCTGTAGATAACAAATCCATCTGAACCAGATGGTATTGTCAGAACAGGTGCCGAAATGAGTCTCCTCTTAAGCTCTTGGAAACTCTTCTCGCATTCTTCGCTCCATACGAATTTGATATCCTTCTTGAGTCAGCTGAGTTAATGGACTAGCGATTCGAGAAAATCCTTTTACAAATATCCGATAATAACCAGAAAGCTACGTATTTCGATTACTAACTTAGGTTGCTTTCAACTGTGACTCATATCCCAATCTTGGATATCACGTCACAATGGCACCTATCAGTTTACTACCGCACGAATATGGCGTCCCCTACAGAGAGTCTGGCTTCAGTGCATTCCACAAAGGAAGTCACCAGATAGAGGCTCGGGTACAAACTTCTACAGTTAGGTTTTTAACTCCTGAAGTTCAATAGGAGCCATTCGATATGAGATTTTAGAAGTGAGTTTTGTACCAGATTCAAAGATGATACAAAATTCAATATCACGCGTAGGCCAAGAAATTCTTCAGGAAATACGTCAGGGATTTACTAACAATAGAAATATAATTCAAATCTGACGTATTTTTGTTCAAGTCCATAACATAGCTAAGAAAGCTTGACATCCGTTTTTCAATAAACGAATGACTTTACGGCTTGATATGAAAGAGTTTGACTTCAATGGTTTGGTTGCTTGAATTTGAATAACAGGTTGTTTAGGAATATGAAAACTAACAACCTTACAAAAGCAATCAATTTGGCATGATGAGTAGTTAACCAATCGATCCCTAAAATCACATCAAAAGCAAGTATCTTTAAAGAGATAAGATCAACAGGTAATGTGATGGTGCCAACTTGGATCAAACAAGATTTATAAACAGTGGATGAAATGAAAGTTTCTCCTAAAGAAGTTTCTCCTACACGGTTTCCGGATTGTAGGAGTTCTGCCACGTATCACTAGAGTAATCATCCACCTATTTTTCTCCCCTCTTCAATCAATCAACCAATTCTGTGCAATTCGTGGATTTCTCTCCTCCTCAACCAACACGAAACCCTAGCTAGCAAGGCCCGATTTCCTTGCCCACAAAGGTTTTATGATTTACTTGCCACAAAAAAAATGTATATGAATGAAATTTAACAGCCTTGAAATGTACAAACATTGAAGGAGCAGAATGGGTTTCATGTTATATTACCAAATGCTTGTTCATTTTTAACATACAGAATGAAATATTACTTTTTTGCAAAAAAAATTACTGAGATTCAACATACAACTAAATAAAATTATAAATGAAAACAAGTAAAATTGGGCAAACCTTCCTCTCTTCCCTCTTTTTTTTCTTTCGCCTGTTGATCTGTTTTATCGACTGTCTGGTTCTCATTAAATTAAAAAGGATTATCGACCGCTTTCTGACTGATTTTTTATCTGCGATCACTGAACGTCAACAATTACGCCAAATTTATGGTGACAAAATTAAATCAGTGACCGGTCGACGACCGCACTACAATCGCTGAAAGTCTTAATCACTGTTAGACCATTTTTCTTATAGTGTAATTCTAATTATCTGGCTGCTTTTCTTTTTGTTTATAGAAGTTGTTTCCTTGATCTCATAAGATAGATCTACACACAGCCTTTTTTCGGACAAGAGAAAAGGAAGATTAGGGTTGATATATATATATATATATATATAGGGAGCAGATCTTATCCGGACTCCCGCATTTTAACAAAATGCGAACCTTTTTTTTTTTTTTTTTGCTTTTTTTTTAAACAACTAAAAAAAATATTTAATATTTTATGGAATTAAAATTTTTTCATAATAAAGTGTTTTGGGCGTGATTTGGGTACGTATAACAAAACATGGTGGTACAGTCTGTGCAGACTGCACCACCATTTTTTGGTATAGGTATTCAAAACACGCCCAAAACACTTTATTATGGAAAAATTTCAGTTCCATAAAATATTAAATTTTTTTTTAGTTGTTTTTAAAAAAAAAAGCAAAAAAAAAAAAAAAAAAGGTCCGTCTTTTACTAAAATTCGGAATCCCTGATAGGATCCTGGTTGTATATATATATATATATATATATATATATATATATATATAAAAATCCTACCTTAACAGAAAAATGAGCTGGAACCGTAACGACAAACATTAACATTAATATAAAATTTCATTTCATGCACTAATTATAGGACTTGACTACATATTCTACACACCAAAAACAGATGCGCATATGTTCTGGAAACAAGAAACAGGTGCAAAGCTCTAGAGAAGTTTATTAATAGTATTCCAATTAAATAATGTACTATATATTTGTTATCTTAAGACTATAACATAACATAATGTTCATAATCTATCACATTTTTTTTATTGTCGCACTACTCGTATTAGCGACGGTCAACTTCAACAACAGTTTAATTTGCCGTTGTTAGAGATAACAACAACGGCTATTTGCGATGACACTATCTTATCGACGACCGCAATTATCGTTAATTGTTGTTGCTGATAGAACAATCATTAAAAGTCTCTCATTGTTGCGCGATCAAAAATGATCATTTTATTATAGTGTCATATTTAACGTCACATCACCTCAACAAAATTCTTATCTAATGTTAAAGGTTATTTTTAAAAATATAAAATTACCATTAGAAAAGTGGTTTTACAAATATATCTTTAATTTTTAAACAAATTAAAAAAAAAATACTTTTCGTTATAAAAACAAAGAAAAAGAGGAAGAAAAGAATCCCCATTAAGTTATCTCTTTTAGCTTATCTTATTAAGAACTATATATATAATGGAAGCTCAGCCATTGCCCAAAAAAACAAGAAGAAACCTACCAAATTGCTTGCTTGGATTTTATTAATTCTAGAAAGAAATACTTTTTGTGTATGTAGGGTTACAACTTAGAGTATCTCCAACAATCTTTTCAACTATTTTGAAATGCTCAAATATGTGAGTCACATCAAAAAAATCCTTTCCAACAGCCTCTTCAACCTTAGTTATCAAATCAAATTGGGGGGGGGGGCGTCCGGTACTTAGGTCCGGCGCTAATGACCGGTACCTTTGTTTTTGTTTTTGTTTTTTTTTTACCACAATTATGAGAATAATAAATAAAAAATAATAGAGCAAGTTTGAACAAAAAACTGTAAAAGAAAGTATATTTTTTTTGTGTATGTAGGGTTACAACTTAGAGTATCTCCAACTATCTTTTCAACAATTTTGCAATGCTCAAATACGTGAGTCACGTCAGAAAAATCATCTCCAACAACCTCTTCAACCTTAGTTATCAAATCTACAACTTCTTTCTCACTATTCAAATCTGCAACCTCTTTCTCACTCTTTAAATCAACAATTAAAAGCTAAAAATATTTATTACGCTTGACGAGTTTGATGTAAAGCTCATTGAATTGTAAAGACTGATGAGACACAAAATATGAAAGTAGCAAATAATACTCTTTAAATTGCCACGTAGGTCAACAAACTTCAATTTAAAATTTTTTTTTATTACTACTCTTGAAGATGTTCTTAATTGTACAAATGAAGAATACTAAAAACCCTTTATTTATTTTTTGGATTGGTAGGTTATGAAAGGGAAAGGCACCACTAGCTAGTAGGCATAGGGAATCAAAAAATTGTTGAATGAGGAGTTGGAATCCACTTAAAAGAGCGAGTTTGATGTGAAGAAAACGCATGGATTTTGAAATTAATAGGGACATTAACATGCCTCCAGCTCCAAGTTTTTAACAATCCTCGCACAGTCGCACTCCCTATCGGACGTGGAAAGGTGGAGTCCACAGATATATATATATATATATATATATATATATATATATATATATATATATCAACCCCAATCATGGTTGCCTTAAACTGAAATAAACTAAGTTTCTCTAATCCTTAATTATTGGTAACTAATTATTTAATTTGGGAGAGAGAATGAGGGAAATAAATTAAGATTGAGAATTGAAACTGAGAGAGACTCCAGTTGTGTATTTGGTTTTTGAAATATATATTAAGGTCGGAATTGAAATTTATATTTAACGTTGGTGGTGTGTTTGGTATTTGAAATATTAAAGTTTGTTGTTCTTTATAATTATGTAAATAAGTCAATAAAAACTCCATTAATTATCTTTTTATATATTTATATAGATTCATGACTTTGCCTTTTAGAAAAAAGATATAACCCATTTTAGATATCAAATAAAATTAAGACTAATATTGTTAGCAAAGTTTAAGTACTATATATATTCCAACATGTTTTAGATACAACTTAGGCACATCGTAGGTTTAAAACCTTTTGCTCCCACCAACCCATACCAATTGTCCCACTAAATTAAATATGAATACACACATATTTATGTGATCAACCGTATTATCATATACTACTGCATGCATGTATACTGATTCATATATAGTTGATACCGTCTTGGTTAATTAAACCCTCTAGCTCTTTCTAGATCTTATACGGGCCATATCCCAAAGTTTTATAAATAAATTAATGTATTATTGAACAAATATTTAGAAAATAAACAAGTTTTTGTAAACACATTCATTATATTGTGATTGAAATAGATATAAAATACTTCTATATATTACTATTCATATAAATGCATAGATTCATCCATAAGAATATTAATTGTAGATATAAAATACTCTCATTATTATAAACACGTGTGACACTCTTGGGATTCGGTCTCCGCATAGAAGGGTCGAGCCATTGAGTTAATTACATTTAAAAAACTGTAGTATAATATTTTAAATAATTAGATATAAATATTTAAAACATTTAAAGTCTAATTTTTTTTGTACTCAAGTAGTAGTCATGTTCACAATAACATAACAAAAGTTATTCATATGACATGTCGGCAATATGCCTACATATTAAACAACTTTGCCATGAAATTGTTGTTAATTAATCACACTATCCCATCTGTTTTTAATTTGCATAAACTGACTCGGCATATATAGCTCAACTCAATAAACAAAAATAAAATTACAAGTTACATTTGACTGTAGAATATCAAGATTTGAAATTGAAATCATATTTTTAATTTTATGAAACAGAAATTTATTTTAATTTGATGTTAAATTACAACTTCAAGCATGAAACGAGCTGACAAAACACAGCATAAAAACAATGAGAAAAGATCTATAGATATACTTCTTCCATTCTAAAATTAAATATATATTTTTATTTTTAATTCGTTCTAAACTTAAAAATATATTTATATTTTAGAACTAGTATAAAGTAGTAGATGATGTTTTTACCATGTCATTAGTTTCTTACTATCATATCTTGCATCATACAACCAAATACAAAATTCTACATAATTAATAACAAGGGTAATTTAATAAAATAAAATTATTTTAAAAAATTATCATTTTATAAATATATCTCTTATCTTGGATCGGAAAGATTTAATAGATAAGAAACAAATAATCCATGCAGTCAAAACTAGTGGTAACTTGTTTTGCACGCGGAATATATAATTACCAAACTCAAACATGCATTGACCAATGTCTAAAAGGCATTTTCAAAGTTGTCATCGGAAGGAAGCAGAGCCGGTCATAGATTTTATGAGGCCCGGGATAAAAAATTTTAAATATGACCCTTTATACGATTTAAATAAATAAATAAATAAATTATTAACTAATTAATTTTATTAAAATTATAAGAATTTACAAAAGATAAGGAAGAATACTTTAAAATATCATCGAAGCAAAGAATCTGTGACGCCCCAAAAATAGGTATACATCACCCATCTTGAGTCGTCAGATACAAGGTACAGAATTCAAATACAACTTAATAATACAACTGTCGTGTACAATATGACAAAACATAAACTGTGAGTTTGAATACAAATATTGTCTACTAGAGAGTATCCATACTCAAAAGGAGTCATCATTACATTTATTAACACACTATTACATATAATAGTGAGGACTACTAACTAATACTATCATTCGGACCATCACTCCGTTTCTCGACTTGCCCCAGCTACGTTCTCATTTTCTGAAGAGAACAGTGAAAGAAAGGGTGAGCTCAACTAGCCCAGTAAGAATTATTATGACTAAGATAATGCAGAATAAATTATCATTAGCCTTCAACAATGTTAAACTGATAAAATATAATAGACATCAAGTTTAACTGTAACGGAACAAGCAATCCATTAAAAGAGTCAAGTAGAAAATAAAATCTACTATCTTTTATGATTTAAAAGGTTTTTCAACACTGTTATCGCTGGGACTCAGCTTAATAAAATAATTCACATCATCGAATCACCCCTGCACTACGGCCAAGGATATTTATATATTCATTAATGGTCATGATCATGCCAACAACTGTCTATCAATACACTACGGGCCAATGAGGACTTTTACCACATCATTTGTAACATTACGGTTATGATTATACCGAATAATCACTGGTCATAATCATACCAAGTCCATCTATGCACTACAGGCCACAGATGACTTTTAACATTTTATAAATATGAGAATGATGTTTCTGTTTTATTACGTTAATAATACGAATAAAACAAAACTTCATTATCACTAAATAATTCATATTATTAACTGACAATAATTGAATCAAACTGAGTGACTTCTCACATAAGCATTAATAATCAATACCGTGTGTTACTATGCAACCACACGTATTACTGTACTTTTACTACCGAGTAGTTTAACAGTATCAATGGTAAAACTTTCGCCTTTATTTTTAATAAAATATTTTTGTCGTTTTCTCAATTCGACAATAATTCCGTTGTGGGGTCCACCAATGATTGTGCCGTTGTACGAATATTCCCTGTTAAAACGAATATTCTCCGACCAATCGAATATTATATAACAACTTGCGTACTTTGCAAAATTTATAAATATTACCTACAACTATAACATTATATCAAATTTACTCCATAATATTCAAAAATAATATTTATAGAAAAATTTATCTTTATTTATAAAAGTTGAGGTCTTACAACCTCCCCTTCTTATGAAATTTCGCCCTCGAAATTAGGGTACGTACCTGGTATGTCGAAGAGGTAAGGATACCTTGATTTCATTTCAGATTCTAACTCCCAAGTCATTTCCTCAACATCGTGATTTCTCCACAAAACTTTGACTTGAGATATAACCTTGAAGCGTAGAATATGTTCCTTCTTATCCAAGATTTGAACAGGAACTTCTTCATACGTCAAATCCTCCGCTATTTCGTCCGGTTCTAACTCAATAATGTGGTTCGGGTCTTCCACATATTTAAGTAACATGGATATGTGAAAAACGTTATGAACATGAGACATACTTGGCGGTAAAGCGAGTCTATAAGCCACAGTTCCTACTCGATCGAGGATTAAAAATGGACCGATGAATCGAGGATTGAGCTTTCCTCTCTTTCCAAATCTCGTAACTCCTTTCCATGGAGCAACACGTAAGAACACATGATCTCCTATATCAAATTCCACGTCCTTTCGATGAAGATTAGCATAACTCTTTTGTCGATCTTGTGAGGTTTTTATACGTTGTCGGATCGTTTGAATCTTTTCTGTAGTCATACGTACCAACTCTGGTCCCAACAACGTTGCTTCACCCACCTCATCCCAGCATACTGGAGAACGACACTTTCTTCCATACAACGCCTCAAATGGAGCCATGCCAATACTTGTTTGATAACTGTTGTTGTAGAAAAACTCCACCAATGGTAAGAACTTGTCCCAACTTCCCTTAAAATCAAGGACACAGAGTCTTAATAGATCTTCAAGAGTTTGAATAGTCATCTCTGATTGTCCATCCGTCTGAGGATGATATGCTGAACTAAATCGTAAATTCGTGCCTATAGCTTTTTGTAAACTAACCCAAAATCGTGAAGTGAATCTTGGGTCTCGGTCAGAAACTATGGATATTGGCATACCATGCTGTTGGGGTTTCGATACAGAAACGCACAGCGAAAATTAAAATTTAAAGCAATTTCGAAACCCTAGAACAGGATCCATGCGAAAAACAATTAATTCAGTGGTAAGAAATTATACCGATTGTAAAAGCTAGAATCGATGCGGTCGAATCTCCAACGCAATTCAAACGGACTGCGTCTCTACGGTATCCACACGAACGCTCCACACAAATCGTCCTACGATCTGCAGAAAAAGGAAACGCGGTACTAGCCACCAAGGATGAGGATTTTTAGACTGTTTTTCTCTAGTCTCTCTCTAAGAGCGGCTAGGTTTTTCTTTGTTTTGACGTAAAACCTAAAGTGACTGATATACATCATATATATAGCAGTTAGGAGGAATTAATCAAAACCTAATGTTATTTAAAATCCGAATTTATATATATTTTAATTAAGTCTTACTTAATTAATATACCTATATATAAATTATCTTATTAATTTAAATTCGTAATTTAAAATTATATCAATCATATTGACATATTTAAATCTTTACAATTTAAATTAATTTCGTTTTAATTACGTTCTTTGTGTGTGACCCTATAGGTTATTATTACGTTGGCAATAA
The DNA here is from genome assembly GCA_016801055.1 of Panax notoginseng. Classification (NCBI taxonomy): domain Eukaryota; kingdom Viridiplantae; phylum Streptophyta; class Magnoliopsida; order Apiales; family Araliaceae; genus Panax; species Panax notoginseng. The sequence goes on from CM029012.1 coordinate 248,212,569, forward strand.
CTCTAAAATCATATTATAAAGTTATAAACGGTGAGCGGCATCTAGTAATGCATCACTGCTACCCAAGTAATAATAAGATCGATGATTCGATGCAACCTTTTTGTGACCAATGTTTTAATGTAATTTAATCCTTTTAACCTTAATATCCTAGATTAAACTCTAGTCATGGAATGTGTCATACTCTTCATAATTTAATCTGAGTTTTCTTGATCAATGAGTAGACTATATGAAACAAATCACTATTTGAGCATGGCCATGCATTTCATAGTCCTACTCAATCAAGACGCCTATGGATATCACCTATAAAATATAGGATGGTTAAATTCCATCTAGATCACTCATATTTCTCACACGATTCACAATGAACCCAATAATCACCTTTATAGTCCACCCTATTAAAGGTGACATTTGATGATATCAAAGTACATAAATTCTCGTGTAGTAATATAGCGGTTTCAGGTCGGAGGACCATTACATCATTGTCACTATGAGAATTGCTAATGACACTTCGCATAATGCTCCATATAGAATTCTCATGGTGGATCTGTCCAGTACATCGTTCTCTAACATGTACCTATGCATTGACTTAATATCTCATATATTTATGACCAATGAGATTTGGTCATCAGTCAATCCACATACTAGTCTCAATGCATCATTGTTGTCCCATCAACAATGATACTCGACTAGGGACATTTAAGAACAATGATACTAATTGTAATTATATAATCTCATGTTCAAGTCACATACTTGAAACTATATAATTTGTATCACTATTCTAAGGAATATTATTATGTTAACAATTATATTACGCAGTAAATAAAACCATAATAAAATCATTTATTTATTCAATCAACAATAATATCAAATGTTAAGCAATTATATCAAATAATTGGCATCTAGGGCATAAACTCTAACACATGCAGTCTTATAATCTCGTTTATGTACATACGAGCAAGACGTTCAAGTGTATAAGTTTCTCGTATTGGTAAGAAATGAGCAGACTTGGTCAATCTATCAACAATGACCCAAATCGCATCAATACCTTGAGAAACCCTAGGAAGACCGGTAACGAAATCCATGGTAATGTGCTCCCACTTCCATTCTGGAATTTTAAGTGGTTGCAATGGACTTTTTGGTACTTGATGCTCCGCTTTGACTCGTTGACAAGTTAGACACCTTGAGATAAATAGCGCTATCTCTCTCTTCATATTGCTCCACCAAAATATATGACGAAGATCATGATACATTTTGGTACTTCCAAGATGGATTACAAACAGTGTGTTGTGCGCCTCCATCATAATTTCATACTTTAAATTAGGGTTGTTAGGAACACAAAGTCTGGAGTTGACTCGAAGTATTCCTTCTTCATCGATTCTTACTTCCGGCATAGCACCTTCTTGCACTTTCTTCCTCATACGCATCAGCTCCAGGTTTGTAACTTGAGCAGCTTTAACTTTATCGATTAAAGTTGGTTCTACTCGTATATTCGCCATCATCACATGGGTCCCTGGAGTCTTTAACTCTATCTCCATCCTTTGTAAGTCACACAAAATGGGCCTTTGTGTTGACAATATCGCACTCGTACTTGCATATGATCTTCTACTCAATGCGTCAGCTACCACGTTCGTTTTTCCAGTATGGTATTGAATGGTATGATCATAATCTTTCAACAGTTCAAGCCAACGTCGTTGTCGCATGTTGATTTCCTTTTGAGTGAAGAAATATTTGAGGCTTTTATGATCCGTAAAGATCTCCACCTTCTCCCCATACAAGTAATACCTCCAAATTTTAAGTGCAAAGACAACAACTGCCAACTCTAGATCATGAGTAGGATAATTCCTCTCATATTCCTTAAGTTGTCTTGATGCATAGGCTATGACTTTTCCATGTTGCATGAGAACGCATCCCAACCCTTTGCTCGAAGCATCACTGTAGATGACAAATCCCTCCGAGCCAGATGGTATTGTTAGAACAGGTGCTGAAATGAGTCTCCTCTTGAGTTCTTGAAAACTCTGCCCACATTCTTCGCTCCAACCGAACTTTGTATCTTTCCGAGTCAGCTGAGTTAATGGAGTAGCGATTCGAGAAAATCCTTCCACGAATCTCCGATAATAATCAGCTAAACCAAAAAAGCTACGTACTTCAGTCACTGATTTAGGTTGCTCCCAGCTTTGAATAGCTTCAATCTTTGCCGGGTCAACAGATATTCCATGTCTTGATACCACGTGCCCAAGGAATGCTACTTCCTCAAGCCAGAACTCACATTTCTTCAACTTGGCATAAAGCTTGTATTCACGAAGCTTTTGGAGTACCAGCCTCAAGTGTTGCTCATGATCTTCACGACTTTTGGAATAAATAAGGATGTCATCAATAAAGACGACCACAAAGTGATCCAAATATTCTTTGAATACCCGGTTCATCATATCTATGAAGGCAGCAGGAGCATTAGTCAATCCAAAGGACATGACTAGGAATTCATAATGCCCGTACCGAGTTCTGAAAGCCGTCTTTGGAATATCCTCAGTTCTAACCTTCAGCTGATGATATCCAGAACGAAGATCGATCTTTGAAAAGAATTTTGCTCCTTGTAACTGGTCAAACAGGTCATCAATACGTGGCAATGGGTAACTGTTTTTGATGGTGACATGATTCAACTCCCGATAATCAATACAAAGTCGCATACTTCCATCTTTCTTCTTCACGAATAGAACATGAGCACCCCAAGGAGAAGTCCTAGGACAAATAAAGCCAATGTCTAACAATTCTTGTAGTTGGATCTTTAACTCCTGAAGTTCAATAGGAGCCATTCGATATGGGCTTTGGAAATGGGTTTTGTACCGGGTTCAAGGTCGATACAAAATTTAATTTCACGCTCTGAGGGTAGGCCATGAAGTTCTTCAGAAAATACGTCAGGAAATTTATTAACAATAGAAATATCATTCAAAACTGACATATTTTTGTTTAGATCCGTGACATGAGCTAAGAAAGCTTGACATCCGTTTTTCAATAAATGAATAGCTTTATGGCTTGAGATGACAACGATTGATTTTAATGGTTTGGTTGCTTGAATTCGCATAATAGGTCGATTAAGAATATGAAAGCTAACAACCTTACGAAAACAATCAATTTTTGCATGATGAGTAGTTAACCAATCAATCCCTAGAATCACGTCAAATGCAAGTATTTTTAATGAAATCAGATCGACAGGTAATGTAGGGGTACCAACTTGAACTAAACAAGACTTATAAACCGTGGATGTAATGAAGGTTTCTCCCAATAGAGTTTCAACAGATAAGTCAAAGTCTAATTTCTCCGGAGTTAAATTTAATCGATGAGCACAAGTAGGAGAAATAAAAGAATGGGTAGAACCGGTATCAAATAAAGTATAGAATTCGTTAGAGTTTATCATAAGCTTACCCGTGATGACCTCATTCGGGTTCCTTACTTTTTGGAAGGTCACAACAAACGCTCTCCCTTGCACTACCGGTTTTGACTTTTCTGGGATGGCCTTTGGTGCCTCCATCCCAGCTGAACATGTTTTCGGTAAACGACAAAATCAAGCTAAATGACCTTCTCTTCCACAATTATAACATGCTTTAGATGACATCGCATAGTTTGGACTGATGTGTCCCTCCCCTCCGCATTTGAAGCATATAGTAGGTGGTCGTTCTCCTTCCTTAACAACGGGTGTTGGTGCTGACGTCTTTCCATCATTGTTGAATCTCCTCTTCTTGAAATGTCCATTCTTATTGTTTTGGCCCTGATTACCACCGAAGTGGTTACCATTTCTGGCCTGTTGATTCCCTCCACGCTTGTTGTCACCGTTTCGATGACTGCTCTCACTAGTATTATCGTTTTGCCGACTGCTCTCTTTTGGTTGCGTTGACTCGTTATCGCGCCACTAACTGAGCTCTATTCACAACATCTGAATACAAACACAGTTTATGAGAAATAAGATGTTGACGTATCTCAGGTTTCAAACCTCGTAAAAACATTCGCGTCATTCGCTCTTCATTATCCACCAAGTGGGACGCAAACCGGGACAACTCAATAAATTTAGCCTCATACTGCGACACGGTCATATTATTCTGCTCCAATTTGATGAACTCCACCTCCTTCATGTGACGAACACTTTCGGGAAAGTATTTGTCATTGAACAGCTCTTGGAACTTCTCCCAAGACATCTTCAATGCGGCAGGTTGAGTACGCTTAATCGATTCCCACCAGTAATCTGCCTCTCCTCGCAACATAAAAGCGGCAAAGGGAACCTTTTGCTCCTCGGAGCATCCCAAGACATCAAATATCTTGGTGATCTGCTTTATCCATGTTTCCGCTATAAGTGGTTTTGGCTCTCCCTTAGACTCTGGTGGTCCCAGCTCCTTGAACTGTTTAGCGGTGACCGTCCGAGAGTTTTCAGTGTTTCCACCTACATTTTGGACAGGAGCCGCTCTCGCCTGCTGTTGCATGAACTGCATAAAGCTTCTGAACATTCCATTATTCATCATCTGGTCAGTGTTGTTGTTTGTATGAGGATTGTCACCTTCCTGATGCACATTATCCTGATTATTGATATGTGGTGAATCAACAGTCGCATGTGCTCCATTGCTATTCTCAACATTCTCAGATGCCATTTTCAAATACCGCCACAAAACAAAAGTTAATTGATATATCATATATTGTCCTTATATTCTGACCGACCAATTAAATACCATGCAAATAAACTTAGGTAGGTCATACTAGCGAAAGAATTCCCCGTCTCTCCCCTCCTAGTTCTATTCTCACATCTTAGCCAGGGATCATATCCCTAAACTCTGATACCAACTGTGACGCCCCAAAAATAGGTATACATCACCCATCTTGAGTCGTCAGATACAAGGTACAGAATTCAAATACAACTTAATAATACAACTGTCGTGTACAATATGACAAAACATAAACTGTGAGTTTGAATACAAATATTGTCTACTAGAGAGTATCCATACTCAAAAGGAGTCATCATTACATTTATTAACACACTATTACATATAATAGTGAGGACTACTAACTAATACTATCATTCGGACCATCACTCCGTTTCTCGACTTGCCCCAGCTACGTTCTCATTTTCTGAAGAGAACAGTGAAAGAAAGGGTGAGCTCAACTAGCCCAGTAAGAATTATTATGACTAAGATAATGCAGAATAAATTATCATTAGCCTTCAACAATGTTAAACTGATAAAATATAATAGACATCAAGTTTAACCGTAGCGGAACAAGCAATCCATTAAAAGAGTCAAGTAGAAAATAAAATCTACTATCTTTTATGATTTAAAAGGTTTTTCAACACTGTTATCGCTGGGACTCAGCTTAATAAAATAATCCACATCATCGAATCACCCCTGCACTACGGCCAAGGATATTCATGTATTCATTAATGGTCATGATCATGCCAACAACTATCCATCAATACACTACGGGCCAATGAGGACTTTTACCACATCATTTGTAACATTACGGTTATGATTATACCGAATAATCACTGGTCATAATCATACCAAGTCCATCTATGCACTACAGGCCACAGATGACTTTCAACATTTTATAAACATGAGGATGATGACAATGATATAAGAATTCAATAAAACAAGTTCAAGAATTAATTTATCCAAGAATTAACAACGTCCAAATTGTCAACATGATACTGCTTTGTGGAGTAAAATTCAAGAATGCTTAGAAGAATATTTTCATGAAAAGATACTGGATGAACCACAATTATCAAGGATATTCCACTAATTTCATGGAGTATAGAAGTCAAAACTTAACCAATTGAGTATAATAAAGAATGGAATAACAACAGAAATCACCCGGCATGCGATAGACCGCACAGACAGGTTATTCTAACAGAATAATAAATAATGGAACCAGGTCCGGCATAAATACATGGACAGGATATTCCAACAGAATAATAATAAAGATGGAACCAGGTCCGGCGTAAAACGCACAGACATGATATTCCAACAGAATAATAATAAAGACGGAACCAGGTCCGGTGTAAAACACACAGACAGGATGTTCCAACAGAATAATAATAAAGACGGAACCAGGTCCGGTGTAAAACACATAGACAGGATGTTCCAACAGAATAATAATAAAGACAGAACCAGGTCCGGTGTAAAACACACAGACAGGATGTTCCAACAGAATAATAGAAGAATGTCACCAAGTATAGGGTCGACCGCGTATACAGGTTATTCCAACAGAATAATAATAAATGGAATAACAACAGTTCTCTTCATGAATAAGAAAGAATAACACCCCTTACCGTTTTAAAGAAGAGCTGAAATAAGGAAGTAGTTAAGTAGCAGAATACTTTTTCTTCTCTCTCTCTATAGTTTCTTTCTATAGTTTTTCTCTCTAGAGTTCAGTGAATTCGTAAGAAATAATGAAGGAATGAGCTGCTATTTATAGAAAAATAGAATGCATAGTAACTAATCCATGAACGGTCCAGATTGATTACTTTAATCTGACGGTCCATATTTAAAGAAAAATCTTTTACATAAAATATAATATATTCTATTTATAGAATAACTTTAATAAAGTATTATGTTTTATATAAAAAAATATTTCTGTTTTATTACGTTAATAATACGAATAAAACAAAACTTCATTATCGCTAAATAATTCATATTATTAACTGACAATAATTGAATCAAACTGAGTGACTTCTCACATAAGCATTAATAATCAATACCGTGTGTTACTATGCAACCACACGTATTACTGTACTTTTACTACCGAGTAGTTTAGCAGTATCAATGGTAAAACTTCCGCCATTATATTTAATAAAATATTTTTGTCTTTTTCTCAATCAGACAATAATTTCGTTGTGGGGTCTACCAAAGATTGTGCCGTTGTACGAATATTCCCGGTTAAAACGAATATTCCCCGACCAATAGAATATTATATAACAACTTGCGTATTTTGTAAAATTTATAAATATTACCTACAACTATAACATTATATCAAATTTACTCCATAATATTCAAAAATAATATTTATAGAAAAATTCATCTTTATTTATAAAAGTTGGGGTCTTACAGAATTAATACCCACTGTAGTTGGGGTCTTACAGAATTAATATTTATCAAATCACATGTACCTACAAAATAAAAATATAAATGAAATCGGTAAAACTAATGAAATACCCACTGTATTTGGTAAGTTTTACTGATTACACAATTAAACTTTTAATTTTTCAAATTACTCCATTAAACTAATTATTATTTTGAAATTGAGTTATTTCATTAATAAAAATAAACGGATATTAATTTTTTATCTACAAAACTAATGAATTACCCACTGTAGTTGGCACATTTTAATGGTTACACCATTGAATTTTTAATTTTTCAGATTAACCCATTAAACTAATTAAAAATGATTATTTTAAATATTTTTAACAATTATTATTATTTTTAGTAAAAAATATTAGAAACTTTAATTTTTTCCATAAAATGAGTAAAATTTCATAAAATATAGATTTAAAAAAATTAAAGTTTTATGAAATCTTACTCATTTTAAAAATTTTGAATCTATATTTTATAAAATTTTACTCATTTTTTTAAAATATGAAGAATTTTCTAATTTTTTTTTGAAAATAATATTTATTTATAAAAATTATTATTTTCTTTTTTGAAAAAATTGAATCAGTTTTTTTTATTTATCTTTTACTGTTTTTTATTTTAATTTCTATTTGTAGTTTTTTTTAAAAAATTCTATGGGTCATTCTGTTAAAAAATTAAGTAGACATTAATTTAATTTAAAATTACTTTAATTTTTTTGAATATATATTTTATGAAACTCTACTCATTTTATGAAGAAAAAAAAAGTTTCTAATATTTTTTACTTAAAATAATAATTATTTTTAAAAATATTTTAAATAATTATTTTTAATTAGTGTGATAGGATAATTTAAAAAATTAAAAGTGCAATGGTATAATCAGTAAAATGTGCCAACTACAGTGAGTAATTCATTAGTTTTGTAGATAAAAATTAACGTTCGTTTATTTTTTTAACGGAATGACCAAATTTCAAAATAATAATTAGTTTAGTGGTGTAATTTGAAAAATTAAAAATTCAATGATGCAATTAGTAAAGCATACCAACTACAGTGGGTATTTATTTAGTGTTGCCCAATGAAATCTAAATCACAAAACATCATTTAAAATGTCTTTTTATTACACTTTTAGATGTAAAAGTATCAATTATACTATCATATTTAATATTTTCTAACATATTATTTTCAATGTATAATATCGCTAATTTTTTATTTTTTTAATATACATAAATATATAAACTTATTAAAAAATGTGTGCCATCCTCGACTGTGGGCCCTAGACCCTTGCCCAGGGCCGGCTCTGTGAGAAAAAGAAAATAATAGTGGTAAAACAAAGTGAGAGAGAGATCCCAAGCTTCCAAACCTCCATTATTGCTAAAGTAGATGTATATAAAAGGCATCGTTATTTAAAACAAAAAACTGTACACCTTTAAATCATATCTAACCTAGCTTGTTTTAAAGTATGGTGATCTCTAGCTAGCTTTCTTTTCAGCTACTAGCTAGCTAGCTTTATATAATCGGACAAAACCACTCGTTTAATCATTCATTTTTCTACTTTGATGCTCATGCATTTGTTTCAAGATCTTGGTTCAGAGGTAGCAAAGTCTTGCATAAAGCCACCATATATACTACCTACGTCCTACTATCACTTCTTGTTCTAAAGGGGACCCCAATGTTTGTTACAAGTGTGTACAACTTGTCACTATTTCATAATTACTGTGGTTTACTTGGAGGCTAATTAATCTAAATCATGCTCAAACTCGTTAATTAGTTCCAAACAAACAAAAAAAACGAATGTGCTATAACGACGATTTTATCCGTCGTTATATCATAGAAATCCGATTTTTTATATTATAACGACGGACAAAATCATCGCTATAGCCGATATAGTTCGCCGGAAAGAGCCACTATATATATATATATATATATATATATATATATATATAATTCAGCCCATGTTTCCCTCAAGAAATAATTATAATATCAGCCCATGTTTCCCTCAAGAAATAATTATAATATTTTATTTTATACTTGTACAACATAAAATATATAACTATGTATGGATCGGACAAAATAAAAATCATAAAGAAAAACTGTTGAGCAATTCTCAATCAGGAGTTCTTGAGTTATTGTGGAGCAATAAAGAAAAGGTACTCAAGTACTTTATTTTTATTTTTCTATTCATTAATTAAAATTTGAAAGGAAAAAAAAAAGTCAAGAAAGTTAATGTTACTACAATTTTGTCTGGAAGGATGCGAACTTTATCGTAATTCGATTGATGTGGACTTCTTTTTTGTCTTTCGCGCTTAAATATTAAATCCGCAGTATTATATTGGGCTCCAAAGTGTGAGTGGAAACTAAACCTGCATGTGTATGAGAATGGGAGACGTAGCAAAGAAAATTAATGCACTATTTCTTAAATTTGAAAAGAACCATGTTACTCATTTTCTACATAGTGAGTTGATAGGATATGGATATCTCAACTAGGCCCAATGAAAAGGTCCACAAAAAGTCAAGCCCAAATGGCTCTCTCCCTATATATATATATATATGGGTTCCATCTACAGTAATCGGTTGTTGTGGAACAACTTTTTTTTGGCTTGTTGTAATTTTTTTTTTGTTGCTCCAGCCGCTAAAACAACAAGCCAAAAAAAGGGTTGTTCCACAACAACCGGTTGTCGGATGCTGTGGATGGAACTCCATATATATATATATATATATATATATATATATATATATATATAATCCGGATCTTAAGCTCACCCCTTATTTAACTCACCCGAGCTCACCCCTCTTTAGCGACGGCCCCGGCGACAGTTTGGTCATACAACCGTCGTCTATACTTTTAGCGACGGACAACATATAGCGTCGCTAAAAGTATAGACGACGGTTGTATGACCGAACCGTCGTCGGGTCCGTCGCTAAAAGGGGGTGAACTCGGGTAAGTTGAATAAGCGATGAGCTTAAGATCCGGACCGTATATATATATATATATATATATATATATATATATATATATATATATATATATATATATATATATATAAATGTACACAAGGCTAAGGTAATGTTTGATCTGTAGAATACTGTGTTACTCGAATATTGTTAATGCCTCTAAAGCGGCTACGGCCATGCGGGTAATCGGTTTGTTACTATGGCGACATTTATTCGGCGACGACATGGTGGAATGACTGGCATTTAATTTTGAAGAGGGAAATGAACAAGAATTCAACCATGTGCCTAAATAAAATATTATACCACAAATTAAATGGAAAAACGAAGAGCAAAATCAAAGCCCAGGATGCAAAATATATAAATAATTAATATTAATATATATGCATATTTCACTCTAACTTTATCATGTAACTGAAACCAATTGAATGAGAAGTGAAAAAGATTACCCAACTGTAAAATGGCTAAACAAATTCATAATAAGTTTTAATCTGTTAAAAATAGAGAGCCTATCTTGTGTTATGCTCTCGTCTGCCATAATAGTTTGGGCAACAATAGATAAAGAGAAGGTAAATACTATTGATATATCAAAGCAAATAAAAACAAAATGAATAATGCTAGAGACACAATTTATTCTATAACTATTTTAAAATTTATTGATGTAATATACTCCACCTCAACTTTTATGTAGGGCCGAAGATTATATTAAAATAATTTGTTCATCAATATGTTGAGGTGGAGTATGTCATGTAAGACCCCAACTTTTATAAATAAAGATGAATTTTCTATAAATATCATTTTTAAATATTATGGAGCTAATTTGATATAATGTTATAGTTGTGGGTAATATTTATAAATTTTGTAAAGTACGCAGGTTGTTATATAATATTCGATTGGTCGGGGAATATTCGTTTTAACAAAGAATATTCGTACAACGGCACAATCATTGGTGGACCCCACAACGGAATTATTGTCGGATTGAGAAAACGACAAAAATATTTTATTAAAAATAACGGTGGAAGTTTTACCATTAATACTGTTGAACTACTCGGTAGTAAAAGTACAGTAATACGTGTGGTTGCATAGTAGCACACGGTATTGATTATTAATGCTTATGTGAGAAGTCACTCAGTTTGATTCAATTATTGTCAGTTAATAATATGAATTATTTAGCGATAATGAAGTTTTGTTTTATTCGTATTATTAACGTAATAAAACAGAAACATCTTTTTATATAAACCAAAATACTTTATTAAAGTTATTCTATAAATAGAATATATTATATTTTATTTTAAAAAAATTTCATTAAATATGGACCGTCAGATTAAAGTAATCAATCTGGACCGTTCATGGATTAGTTACTATGCATTCTATTTTTCTATAAATAGCAGCTCATTCCTTCATTATTTCTTACGAATTCACTAAACTCTAGAGAGAGAAACTATAGAGAGAAACTATAGAGAGAGAGAAGAAAAGTATTCTGCTACTTAACTACTTCCTTATTTCAGTTCTTCTTTAAAACGGTAAGGGGTGTTATTCTTTCTTATTCATGAAGAGAACTGTTGTTATTCCATTTCTTATTTTTCTGTTGGAATAACCTGTATACGCGATCTACCCTATACTTGGTGACATTCTTCTATTATTCTGTTGGAACATCCTGTCTGTGTGTTTTACACCGGACCTGGTTTCGTTTTTATTATTATTCTGTTGGAACATCATGTCTGTGTGTTTTACACCGGACCTGGTTCCGTCTTGTTATTATGCTGTTGGAACATCCTGTCTGTGTGTTTTACACCGGACCTGGTTCTATTATTTATTATTCTGTCGGAATATCCTGTCTGTGCGTTTACGCCGGACCTGGTTCCATTATTTATTATTCTATCGGAATATCCTGTCTGTGCGTTTACGCCGGACCTGATTCCATTATTTATTATTCTGTTGGAATAACCTGTCTGTGCGGTCTATTGCATGCCGGGTGATTTTTTTTGTTATTCCATTCTTTATTATACTCAGTTGGTTACGTTTTAACTTCTATACTCCATAAAATTAGTGGAATATCCTTGATAATTGCGGTTCATCCAGTATCTTTTCATGAAAATATTCTTCTAAGCATTCTTAAATTTTTCTTCATAAAGCAGTATCATGTTGACAATTTGGACGTTGTTAATTCTTGAACTTGTTTTATTGAATTCTTATATCATTGTCATCATCCTCATGTTTATAAAATGTTGAAAGTCATCTGTGGCCGGTAGTGCATAGATGGACTTGGTATGATTATGACCAAAAATTATTCGGTATAATCATGACCGTAATGTTACAAATGATGTGGTAAAAGTCCTCATTGACCCGTCGTGCATTGATGGACAGTTGTTGGCATGATCATGACCATTAATGAGTACACAAATATTCTTGGCTCGTAGTGCATGGATAATTATGGTCGTGATACTAAAGAATATCCTTGGCCGTAGTGCAGGGGTGATTCGATGATGTGGATTATTTTATTAAGCTGAGTCCCAGTGATAACAGTGTTGAAAAACCTTTTAAATCATAGAATATAGTAGATTTTATTCTCTACTTGACTCTTTTAATGGATTGCTTGTTCCGCTGCAGTTAAGCTTGATGTTCGTTATATTTTATCAGTTTAACACTGTTGAAGGCTAATGATAATTTATTCTGCATTATCTTAGTCATAATAATTCTTACTGGCTAGTTGAGATCACCTTTTCTTTCACTGTTCTCTTCAGGAAATGATAATATAGCTGGGACGAGTCGGGAAACAGAGTGATGAACCAGATGATAGTATTAGTAGTCCTCACTATTCTGTTAAATAGTGTGACAATAATTGTAATGAGGACTCCTTTTGAGTTTGTATAATCTCTAGTAGACAATAATTGTATTCAAACTCACAGTTATGTTTTGTCGTATTGTACACGACAGTTGTATTTGTAAGTTATATTTGTATTCTGTACCATGTATCTGACGACCCAAGATGGGTGATGTATACCTAATTTTGGGGGCGTCACAGTTGGTATCAGAGCTTAGGGATATGATCCATGGCTAAGATGTGAGAATAGAACTAGGAGGGGAGAGACGGAGAATTCCTTCGCTAGTATGACCTACCTAAGTTTATTTGTATGGTATTTAATTGGTCGGTCAGAATATAAGGATAATATATGACATATCAATTAACTTTTTTTTGTGGTAGTATCTGAAAATGGCATCTGAAAATGTTGAGAATAGCAATGGAGCACAGGCGACTGTTGATTCATCACATATCAATAATCAGGATAATGTGCATCAGGAAGGTGACAATCCTCATGCAAACAACAACTGTAAGACCCCAAATTTTATGAAATAAAAGTATTCAATTTTTCTTATAATTACTATTCAGTAAATGGTTAAATTGATAAATGTTAAAGTTAAAGGTGATATATGAATTTTTTTTTTAAAATACACAAGTGGTTATATAATATTCATTGTTGTCGGGGAATATTCGTTTGGTCATGGAATATTCTTTCTATCGGGAAATATTCGTACGACGGCGCAGTCATTTGTGGGCCCTATAACAGAATAACTGTCGGATGAAGAAAACGACAAATTTGAGTTTTTACAAATAACGGCGTAGTTGTTACCGTTAACACTGTTGGAATACCCGGTGGTTAAAATACAGTAATACGCGTTATTGCACAGTAGCACACGGTATTGCACAGTATTTTTAAAATTATTGATTCTTACGTAAGAAGGCACTACTCAATAATTGTTACAGTAGTTATTGTTCAATATTTTATTTTATTGATTCAATAATTGCTGCGTTGATATTTTATATTATTGTTGTTTCAATAATTGTTGCTGCACAGTATTTTCCTTTATCAGATCAATAATTCATATTATTTGAATAATATTATTAGATAACATTATTGGTAATGTCTAGAAAGTTCTGTCTAAGGAGAGGTTTGGTCATCTAATTGCGCGCCAGTAAGGAGAAATTCTTATTGAAAAGCCCCCTCTTTCCTGGGAACGGCCTGGTTGTCATAAATGTGATTCTGTAATATTATTTGTGAATAATTAATTATTGATTCATATGATAAGAAAATATTTACTTTATGTGGATATAAATGAGGGATATATTTTTGTGGTTAAAAATGAAGGAGTTAATGTTGAGGTTTTTATCAGTATTTTTGTCGGAATGGAGGTATTAAAAATCAGGGTTTTTGAGATATTTTGCGGGGGTTATAATTTTTAATCCGACCGTTGGATCGTGGTAATTTTTGGATATGTTATACATATATAAGTTGAGTATATGTCCACAAATTTTGAACCGTTAAATATGAACGTATGATTTATTATGAATTTTACGAGATGACTGGTTCATAAATTGTTGAATTTTCAGAGTTAATCATTTTGGTAAAAAATTCTAGAATTGGTGGGCCCCACTCTTGGTTGGTAAAGAAATGTACTGAGATTTTTATTCAAATATGGTGGGTGGGAATAGTAGCAGGTAAAGCCATCAGGTTGCAGGTTAAGTCTGCTTCGGCGTGCTAATATTTTCCTTTAAATAGAGGACTAAGTTAGAATTGAAAATCACACTAGAAACATAAGCTTTCTCTCTTTCTCTCTCTATATTATGAAGCATATTTTGTGAGTATTTAGATACTTTGAGAGTTGCTATTCAGTGCAAGTTTCCTTCGACTTTGCATTCCAGTCAGAAATACTACACTTTTGAGGTAAGGGATAGTAAGGGATTTTAAGGGTTGTTATGTTTTTCAGTTTCGTAATTTTTCTGAACTTCAAAAATTCTGGAAAAATTTAAAATGATTAATTGATGAGTTTTCTTGATAGTGTCCAAAAATGGTGATTTTTAGATGTATAGATTGAGAGTTATGAATTTTATGAGAAAAGACTATTTTAAAAGTAATCGCTTATAATTCCTTGTGGTTAACTCCAAAATTGATGAAATTTTTATTGGGAGTACATATATATGATAGAAGTATACTCTGTAAATTTCAGAATTTTTAGACAAAAGTACAATTTTTGATAAATGTCTAAATATTCGGCTGTTTTGGCCATATGAAAAATAGTAAATGACTTTTAAAAATTCTGAAAAAAATATATGTCCACTATGGGACTATATTATGCTAAATTTCAGAAAAGAAATATTTTTAGAACTGATTTGGTATTTTTCATAAAAATAGTCTAGTTATAAGTAAATGAATTAAATATGTTTTGTGAAGAAAGAAAATTAGAAAATAGGATTTTATGGCTTGAGAATCCTATATGAGGTATATGCAGATTTTTGATGAGGGTTTTGATTATTAATGATGAAATTATAAGAGTTGGCATTTTATGATGATTAAATGCATTAATTAGTAAAGTGTAAATAATTTAAATAAATTGTTTATAAGCTTAAGAAATATTATTCTTTCAATATCATTATACCGAAATATTGGTATGTATATTATTGTGGAATTTCTACATTTTTCATGTCGAGATTACTATTCATGAGTTACTATTCACGAGTTACTATTCATGAGTTACTATTCATGAGTTACTATTCACGAGTTACTATTCACGACAAAATTGGTTTCTTTTTCTAACCAAATTATAGTTGATTTATGAATATTGCTCTTGAAATTAAATCCATGTTTTGATCATATTATTTTTATTATCATATATAATATTTTTATAACCTTGATGTTGAAATTCTCTTTCGCTTGAGTGTTAAGATGGGTAAATTATTGGTATGATCATGACTATGGGTTCTCTTTGGTCAGTAGTGCAAAGTTGAATTGTTGACTGGTATGATCATGACTATTGAATTTATAATTGAATATCTTTAGCTTAAGTGCAAAGGTGAAATGATCAACATGGTTATAATTATTGTTTATATAAATTCTGAAATGATTATATGTTTCTTTGAGATATTAATATATTTGGCCTGTAGTACAAATATGAACTGTTGATGAATATATTTGACCTGTAGTGCAAATATGAACTGTTGAGGAATATCTTTGGCCTGTAGTGCAAAGATGAATTGTTGATGAATATCTTTGGCCGTAGTGCAAAGATGAATTATTGATGAATATCTTTGGCTTGTAGTGTAAAGATGAACTGTTATTGAATATCTTTGGCCTGTAGTGCAAAGATGGTCTGTTGATGAATATCTTTGGCCTGTAGTGCAAAGATGAACTGTTGTTGAATATCTTTGGTCGTAGTGCAAAGATGGATTTATTAGTATGATTATGAACAGGAACTGTGATTTGGTATAACCATGATCTTTGATGTTTCAGGTAAAGACAGGTGATGAAAATATTCTTCGTCGTGGGTGCGAAGAAAAATTTAGAATCATAATTATGATTATGAGTTATTTGTATGATTGTGGACCAGAACTGTTGATTGATGTTAGAGGGACAAAACATTGTTGGTGGATTTTTAACATGGAGAAGATAATAGACTTTATAGTCTATTTGACTCTTCTAATGGATTGCTCGTTCCGCTGCAACTATGGTTAAATTTTTTATCAATTACCATATGTTCTAAATCTCTGGTTTATTATTGATGAAGGCTATTGATAATTTAATTATCTTTAGTCATGATATTCTTTACTGAGCTAGTTGTGCTCACCCTTTTGCTTTACAATTCCTTTCAGGTAATAAGAGTGTAGCTGGGTCGAGCGGGGGTAACAAGGGAATAGAACGGTGGTCATCATTTAGTAGTTATATTTGGTGAAGAAAATAGGGTGAGGCGAACCCAATGTTGGAAGGGTGTTTTGCCACTATCATACAAGATGTCTAATGACATACAACCTCGTGTCATCATAAGACAGAGTTGTGCACATCCACTTGCTGAGTATATCTACGAGCACTACCTATATAATCTTGGTATTTGTTTGAAGTATAATTCTCAATTAGAAACAGTGGAGATAATGATAAGTCAAGAGAAGACTCACCATTGGGAAGAATATGATAGTAATCTTCTCGTTTTTCTTTGGGGTCTATTGGGTCAACCAAGGATAATTCTGTGGCCATATGATATCTATCATAAC
Organism: Panax notoginseng; assembly: GCA_016801055.1. Lineage (NCBI taxonomy): Eukaryota > Viridiplantae > Streptophyta > Magnoliopsida > Apiales > Araliaceae > Panax > Panax notoginseng. The sequence goes on from CM029012.1 coordinate 248,229,659, forward strand.
CTAGACGCGTGGCATCCCATGTACGAAAGTTTCCTTGAGCACTTTCCAAAGATTCTCATTTCTAAAACAGTTTTTGACTATACCTTTATGTAAGGTGTCATTGTGAGGTGATGTCCACGGTTGGAACATGAGTCACATTTGGTATATATTTGTATCCAAACTCACAGCATATGTGTTGTTGTATTTTGCACGACAATTGTTGTAATAAAGTTGTAGTTATTTTCTGTACCATGTATTTGGCGACTCAAAATGGGATGGATGGAATGGACATATTTTGGGGTCGTTACAACAACACTGACCAGATGATGAATGATGAAATATTTTGAAGCTTTATGCAGTTCATGCAACAGCAGGCGAGAGCGGCTCCTGTCCAAAATGTAGGTGGAAACACTGAAAACTCTCGGACGATCACCGCTAAACAGTTCAAGGAGCTGGGACCACCAGAGTCTAAGGGAGAGCCAAAACCACTTATAGCGGAAACATGGATAAAGCAGATCACCAAGATATTTGATGTCTTGGGATGCTCCGAGGAGCAAAAGGTTCCCTTTGCCGCTTTTATGTTGCGAGGAGAGGCAGATTACTGGTGGGAATCGATTAAGCGTACTCAACCTGCCGCATTGAAGATGTCTTGGGAGAAGTTCCAAGAGCTGTTCAACGACAAATACTTTCCCGAAAGTGTTCGTCACATGAAGGAGGTGGAGTTCATCAAATTGGAGCAGAATAATATGACCGTGTCGCAGTATGAGGCTAAATTTATTGAGTTGTCCCGGTTTGCGTCCCACTTGGTGGATAATGAAGAGCGAATGACGCGAATGTTTTTACGAGGTTTGAAACCTGAGATACGTCAACATCTTATTTCTCATAAACTGTGTTTGTATTCAGATGTTGTGAATAGGGCTCAGTTAGTGGAGTGCGATAACGAGTCAACGCAACCAAAAGAGAGCAGTCGGCAAAACGATAATACTAGTGAGAGCAGTCATCGAAACGGTGACAACAAGCGTGGAGGGAATCAACAGGCCAGAAATGGTAACCACTTCGGTGGTAATCAGGGCCAAAACAATAAGAATGTGTTAGAGTTTATGCCCTAGAGGCCAATTATTTGATATAATTGCTTAACATTTGATATTATTGTTGATTGAATAAATAAATGATTTTATTATGGTTTTATTTACTGCGTAATATAATTGTTAACATAATAAAATTCCTTAGAATAGTGATACAAATTATATAGTTTCAAGTATGTGACTTGAAGATGAGATTATATAATTACAATTAGTATCATTGTTCTTAAATGTCCCTAGTCGAGTATCATTGTTGATGGGACAACAATGATGTATTGAGACTAGTATGTGGATTGACTGATGACCAAATCTCATTGGTCATAAATATATGAGATATTAAGTCAATGCATAGGTACATGTTAGAGAACGATGTACTGGACAGACCCACCATGAGAATTCTATATGGAGCATTATGCGAAGTGTCATTAGCAATTCTCATAGTGACAATGATGTAATGGTCCTCCGACCTGAAACCGCTATATTACTACACGAGAATTTATGTACTTTGATATCATCAAATGTAACCTTTAATAGGGTGGACTATAAAGGTGATTATTGGGTTCATTGTGAATCGTGTGAGAAATATGAGTGATCTAGATGGAATTTAACCATCCTATATTTTATAGGTGATATCCATAGGCCTCTTGATTGAGTAGGACTATGAAATGCATGGCCATGCTCAAATAGTGATTTATTTCATATAGTCTACTCATTGATCAAGAAAACTCAGATAAAATTATGAAGAGTATGACACATTCCATGACTCGAGTTTAATCTAGGATATTAAGGTTAAAAGGATTAAATTACATTGAAATATTGGTCACAAAAAGGTTGCATCAAATCATCGATCTTATTATTACTTGGGTAGCAGTGATGCATTACTAGATGCCGCTCACCGTTTATAACTTTATAATATGATTTTAAAGTTATTGCCAACGTAATAATAACCTATAGGGTCACACACAAAGAACGTAATTAAAAGGAAATTAATTTAAATTGTAAAGATTTAAATATGTCAATATGATTGATATAATTTTAAATTACGAATTTAAATTAATAGGATAATTTATATATAGGTATATTAATTAAGTAAGACTTAATTAAAATATATATAAATTCGGATTTTAATAATATTATATTTTGATTAATTCCTCCTAACTGCTATATATATGATGTATATCAGTCACTTTAGGTTTTACGTCAAAACAAAGAAAAATCTAGCCGCTCTTAGAGAGAGACTAGAGAAAAACAGTTTAAAATTCTCATCCTTGGTGGCTAGTACCGCGTTTTCTTCTTCTGCAGATTGTAGGACGATTTGTGTGGAGCGTTCGTGTGGATACCGTAGAGACGCAGTCCGTTTGAATTGCGTTGGAGATTCGACCGCATCGATTCTAGCTTTTACAATCGGTATAATTTCTTACCACTGAATTAATTATTTTTCGCATGGATCTTGTTCTAGGGTTTCGAAATTGCTTTAAATTTTAATTTTCGCCGTGCGTTTCGGTATCGAAACCCCAACAGAATGGTCATTTCAAGAAGAAGAGATTCAACAATGATGGAAAGACGTCAGTACCAGCACCCGTTGTTAAGGAAGGAGAACGACCACCTATCATATGTTTTAAATGCGGAGGGGAGGGGCACATCAGTCCAAACTGCGTGATGCCGTCTAAAGCATGTTATAATTGTGGAAGAGAAGGTCATTTAGCTCGATTTTGTCGTTTACCAAAAACAAGTTCAGCCAGGATGGAGGCACCAAAGGCCGTCCCAGAAAAGTCAGAACTAGTAGTGCAAGGGAGAGCGTTTGTTGTGACCTCCTAGAAAGCAAGGAACCCGAATGAGGTCATCACGGGTAAGCTTATCATAAACTCTAACGAAGTCTATACTTTATTTGATACCGGTTCTACCCATTCTTTTATTTCTCCTACTTGCGCTCATCGATTAAATTTGACTCCGGAGAAATTAGACTTTGACTTATCTGTTGAAACTCTATTGAGAGAAACCTTCATTACATCCACGGTTTATAAGTCTTGTTTGGTTCAAGTTGGTACCCACACATTACCTGTCGATCTTATTTCATTAAAAATACCTGCATTTGACGTGATTCTAGGGATTGAATGGTTAACTACTCATCATGCAAAAATTGATTGTTTTCATAAGGTTGTTAGCTTTCATATTCCTAATCGACCTATTATGCGAATTCAAGCAACCAAACCATTAAAATCAATCGCTGTCATTTCAAGCCATACAGCTATTCGTTTATTGAAAAACGGATGTCAAACTTTCTTAGCTCATGTCACGGATCTAAACAAAAATACGTCAGTTTTGAATGATATTTCTATTGTTAATAAATTCCCTGACGTATTCCCTGAAGAACTTCCTGGCCTACCCCCAGAGCGTGAAATTAAATTTTGTATCGACCTTGAACCCGGTACAAAACCCATTTCCAAAGCCCCATATCGAATTGCTTCTATTGAACTTCAGTATTTAAAGATCCAACTGCAGGAATTGTTAGACATTGGCTTTATCCGTCCTAGTACTTCTCCTTGGGGTGTTCATGTGCTATTCGTGAAGAAGAAAGATGGAAGTATGCGACTTTGTATTGATTATCGGGAGTTGAATCTTGTCACCATCAAAAATAGGTACCCATTGCCACGTATTGATGACCTGTTTGACCAGTTGCAAGGAGCACAATTCTTTTCAAAGATCGATCTTCGTTCTGGATATCATCAGCTGAAGGTTAGAACTGAGGATATTCCAAAGACGGCTTTCAGAACTCGGTACGGGCATTATGAATTCCTAGTCATGTCCTTTGGATTGACTAATGCTCCTGCTGCCTTCATGGAATTGATGAACCGGGTATTCAAGGAATATTTGGATCACTTTGTGGTCGTCTTTATTGATGACATCCTTATTTATTCCAAAAGCCGTGAAGATCATGAGCAATACTTGAGGCTGGTACTCCAAAAGCTTCGTGAATACAAGCTTTATGCCAAGTTAAAGAAATGCGAGTTCTGGCTGGAAGAGGTAGCATTCCTTGGGAACGTAGTATCAAGTCGTGAAATATCTGTTGACCCGGCAAAGATTGAAGCTATTCAAAGCTGGGAGCAACCTAAATCAGTGACCGAAGTACGTAGCTTTCTTGGTTTAACTGGTTATTATAGAAGATTCGTGGAAGGATTTTCTCGAATCGCTACTCCATTAACTCAGCTGACTCGGAAAGATACAAAGTTCGGTTAAAGCAAAGAATATGAGAAGAGTTTTTAAGAACTCAAGAGGAGACTCATTTCGGCACCTGTTCTAACAATACCATCTGGCTCGGAGGGATTTGTCATCTACAGTGATGCTTCGAGCAAAGGGTTGGGATGCGTTCTCATGCAATATGAAAAAGTCATAGCCTATGCATCAAGACAACTCAAGAAATTTGAGAGGAATTATCCTACTCATGATCTAGAGTTGGCAGCTGTTGTCTTTGCACTTAAAATTTGGAGGCATTACTTGTATGGGGAGAAGGTGGAGATCTTTACGGATCATAAAAGCCTCAAATATTTATTCACTCAATAGGAACTTAACATGCGACAACGACGTTGGCTTAAACTGTTGAAAGATTATGATCATACCATTCAATACCATCCTGGAAAAGCGAACGTGGTAGCTGACGCATTGAGTAGAAGATCATATGCAAGTACGAGTGCGATATTGTCAACAAAAAGGCCCATTTTGTGTGACTTGCAAAGGATGGAGATAGAGTTAAAGACTCCAGGGACCCATGTGATGATGGCGAATATACGAGTAGAACCGACTTTAATCGATAAAGTTATAGCTGCTCAAGCTACATACCTGGAGCTGATGCGTATGAGGAAGAAAGTACAAGAAGGTGCTATGCCGGAAGCAAGAATCGATGAAGAAGGAATACTTCGAGTCAACTCCAGACTTTGTGCTCCTAACGACCCTGATTTAAAGTATGAAATTATGATGGAGGCGCACAACACACCGTTTGCAATCCATCCTGGGAGTACCAAAATATATTATGATTTTCGTCATACATTTTGGTGGAGCAATATGAAGAGAGATATAGCGCTGTTTATCTCAAGGTATCTAACTTGTCAACGAGTCAAAGCGGAGCATCAAGTACCAAAAGGTCCATTGCAACCACTTGAAATTCCAGAATAGAAGTGGGAGCACATTACAATGGATTTCGTTACCGGTCTTCCTAAGGTTTCTCAAGGTATAGATGCGATTTGGGTCATTGTTGATAGATTGACCAAGTCTGCTCATTTCTTACCGATACGAGAAACTTATACACTTGAACGTCTTGCTCGTATGTACATAAATGAGATTGTAAGACTGCATGGTATGCCAGTATCCATAGTTTCTGACCGAGATCCAAGATTTACTTCACGATTTTGCGTTAGCTTACAAAAAGCTATGGGCACGGATTTACGATTTAGTTCGGCATATCATCCTCAGACGGACGGACAATCAGAGAGAACTATTCAAACTCTGGAAGATTTATTAAGACTCTGTGTCCTTGACTTCAAGGAAAGTTGGAACAAGTTCTTACCATTGGTGGAGTTTTCCTACAACAACAGTTATCAAGCAAGTATTGGCATTGCTCCATTCGAAGCGTTGTATGGAAGAAAATATCGTTCTCCAGTATGCTGGGATGAGGTGAGTGAAGCAACGTTGTTGGCACCGGAGTTGGTACGTATGACTACAGAAAAGATTCAAACGATCCGACAACGTATAAAAACCTCACAAGATCGACAAAAGAGTTATGTTGATCTTCATCGAAAGGACGTGGAATTTGATATAGGAGATCATGTGTTCTTACGCGTTTCTCCATGGAAAGGAGTTTCGAGATTTGGAAAGAGAGGAAAGCTCAATTCTCGATTCATCGGTCCATTTTTAATCCTCAATCGAGTAGAAACTATGGCTTATAGACTCGCTTTACCGCCAAGTATGTCTCGTGTTCATAATATTTTTCACATATTCATGTTACGTAAATATGTGGGAAGACCCGAACCACATTATTGAGTTAGAACCGGACGAAATAGCGGAGGATTTGACGTATGAAGAAGTTCCTGTTCAAATCTTGGATAAGAAGGAACATATTTTACGCTCCAAGGTTATACCTCAAGTTAAAGTTTTGTGGAGAAATCACGATATTGAGGAAATGACTTGGGAGTTAGAATCTGAAATGAAGTCAAGATATCCTTACCTCTTCGACATACCAGGTACGTAACCTAATTTCGAGGGCGAAATTTCATAAGAAGGGGAGGTTGTAAGACCCCAACTTTTATAAATAAAGATGAATTTTCTATAAATATCATTTTTGAATATTATGGAGTTAATTTGATATAATGTTATAGTTGTGGGTAATATTTATAAATTTTACAAAGTACGCAAGTTGTTATATAATATTCGATTGGTCAGGGAATATTCGTTTTAACAGGAAATATTTGTACAGCGGCACAATCATTGGTGGACCCCACAACGGAATTATTGTCGGATTGAGAAAACGACAAAAATATTTTATTAAAAATAACGGCGGAAGTTTTACCATTAATACTGTTGAACTACTCGATAGTAAAAGTACAGTAATACGTGTGGTTGTATAGTAGCACACGGTATTGATTATTAATGCATATGTGAGAAGTCACTCAGTTTGATTCAATTATTGTCAGTTAATAATATGAATTATTTAGCGATATATGAAGTTTTGTTTTATTCGTATTATTAACGTAATAAAACAGAAACATCTTTTTATATAAACCAGAATACTTTATTAAAATTATTCTATAAATAGAATATATTATATTTTATTTAAAAGATTTTTCTTTAAATATGGACCGTCAGATTAAAGTAATCAATCTGGACCGTTCATGGATTAGTTACTATGCATTCTATTTTTCTAAAAATAGCAGCTCATTCCTTCATTATTTCTTACGAATTCACTAAACTCTAGAGAGAGAAACTATAGAGAGAGAAGAAAAGTATTCTGCTACTTAACTACTTCCTTATTTCAGTTATTCTTTAAAACGGTAAGGGGTGTTATTCTTTCTTATTCATGAAGAGAACTGTTGTTATTCCATTTCTTATTATTCTGTTGGAATAACCTGTATACGTGGTCTACCCTATACTTGGTGACATTCTTCTATTATTCTGTTGGAACATCCTGTCTGTGTGTTTTACACCGGACCTGGTTCCGTTTTTATTATTATTCTGTTGGAACATCCTGTCTGTGTGTTTTACACCGGACCTGGTTCCATTTTTATTATTATTCTGTTGGAACATCATGTCTGTGTGTTTTACACCGGACCTGGTTCCGTCTTGTTATTATTCTGTTGGAACATCCTGTCTATGTGTTTTACACCGGACCTGGTTCCATTATTTATTATTCTGTCAGAATATCCTATCTGTGCGTTTACGCCGGACCTGGTTCCATTATTTATTATTCTGTTGGAATAACATGTCTGTGCGGTCTATCGTATGTCGGGTGATTTCTTTTGTTATTTCATTCTTTATTATATACTCAGTTGGTTAAGTTTTAACTTCTATACTCCATGAAATTAGTGGAATATCCTTGATAATTGCGGTTCATCCAGTATCTTTTTATGAAAATATTCTTCTAAGCATTCTTGAATTTTACTCCACAAAGTAGTATCATGTTGACAATTTGGACGTTGTTAATTATTGGATAAATTAATTCTTGAACTTGTTTTATTGAATTCTTATATCATTGTCATCATCCTCATGTTTATAAAATGTTGAAAGTCATCTGTGGCCGGTAGTGCATAGATGGACTTGGTATGATTATGACCAGAAATTATTCGGTATAATCATGATCGTAATGTTACAAATGATGTGGTAAAAGTCCTCATTGGCCCGTCGTGCATTGATGGACAGTTGTTGGCATGATCATGACCGTTAATGAGTACACAAATATTCTTGGCCCGTAGTGCATGGATAATTGTGGTCGTGATACTAAAGAATATCCTTGGCCGTAGTGCAGGGGTGATTCGATGATGTGGATTATTTTATTAAGCTGAGTCCCAGTGATAACTGTGTTGAAAAACCTTTTAAATCATAGAAGATAGTAGATTTTATTCTCTATTTGACTCTTTTAATGGATTGCTTGTTCCGCTGCAGTTAAACTTGATGTTCGTTATATTTTATCAGTTTAACACTGTTTAAGGCTAATGATAATTTATTCTGCATTATCTTAGTCATAATATTTCTTATTGGGCTAGTTGAGCTCACCCTTTCTTTCACTGTTCTCTTCAAAAAATGAGAATATAGCTAGGACGAGTCGAGGAACGGAGTGATGAACCAGATGATAGTATTAGTAGTGCTCACTATTCTGTTAAATAGTGTGACAATAATTATAATGAGAACTCCTTTTGAGTTTGTATAGTCTCTAGTAGACAATAATTGTATTCAAACTCACAGATATGTTTTGTCGTATTGTACACGACAGTTGTATTAGTAAGTTGTATTTGTATTCTGTACCATGTATCTGACGATCCAAAATGGGTGATGTATACCTAATTTTGGGGGCGTCACGTGTCATATCAACAAATTATAAAATAATTATAGAATATGTTGTGTCTCTAGCATTACTCTTTAAAATTACCACAGTAATCTCCTCCATCTTTATGTTATTCCTGCACCCAGATACTGCATTCTTGATGAACAACCCGCGTACCTTCTGCCAAGGTATTTATCTAAAAATCACACGATCGACACCGTAATTTCCTTCTTCGATGTCTTTGCCCAACTCAAAATCTTTGCTCTTGCCGTATGGTTTTTGACCCAACGGCAGTGGCGAAGCCAGAAAGTTTTAACAGTGAGGTCAAAATTATTAGTAAGTTTTAAAAAATTTAGTGGGGGTTCGGGGGCAGCGCCCCCGAGCTAATTTTTTTATTATACTTTAGACTTTTAGGTTAGACAAATACATCCAAATATCTAATTTAATAATACTAACATAAGAAAAAAATTACAATTGATTTCTGAAAACAAAACTGAGGTTAGAGAAATTGAAGAGAGAGTAATTTTTGTTACCTGCAAGGGCACAAGGCTACAAGAGAGTCACAGTAGAATAAAGTCGCACTGCAGTCTCCACACTAGCGGATCGCCAATCACCAGTACCCACTCCGACCACTCGCGAAAGGCTTTGATGGTTCACGATTTGGTTTTTGCCTTTTGCAATTTGGCTTTGCCCCTTCTCTCTGTGTTTTGTGGTTGAAGTGTTGAAAATGTATGAGATTTAAAATTCCTTTTTTATTTTAAATTATGAATATTTATTACAATTTGTAAACATTATTATGATTACTTAATATTATGATTAGTTCAATTTTTTTTATTTAATTTCAACAAAAAAATTAATTAAAATCGACTACTGCTATTTGGAAGTTGGTACGTAGTAGTTACATTTGTATATAGGCGCATGTAATCTAATTAATTAATATCTGCATGGATCAAAATTAACTTTCTTGCTTTGCTTTGTAATTTTCTCATTGTATTTTACTCCTATTAAGTATTGAGAGTGCTAGCTAGTTAATTGTTGTAATATATACGGATTTCTCTCTCTGTTTTCTTACTAGGAATTTTTTTAGTGTTCAAGATTTGCATAAAAATGCAACTATATACCACCAATATCTTGGACTAGATGATATTGCTACTCCACTTTGTTACTATTCTCGATCGGTCCTCCCATTCTTTACCTTTTCTTTTTGTAACCTATTTTACCTTTTATAACTTCTAATTACGTACATAAAATTCTCCTATATAATAATATTAATATATAATTATTTAATAATTAAAATATACCAACAAATCTCTATAATAATATTTATAAATATCTCTAATCTTCTAAAAAAAACAGGGGTTAAATACACTTTCTCACTCTACTCGATCTCGGTTTACAAATGCATCACTGAACTGAAATTTTTTACGATCAACTCATTGAACTATAATATTTTTACAAAAATTAAAATTTCCGTCTAAAAGTGTTAAAAGTTAACGGAATGTTGACGTGGCAACTTATCACATACTTAGGTGGATATTTAACAATTAAAAAACACAACAATTATCAATTCTATAACAAATAGTTAAACAAAATATAAATTAAATTAATGTACATAACAAATAATTATATTAATTAAATTAATGTATAATTTTTATAAATGTATTCATATTATTATTTTTTTAATTTTTAAATATTTTAAGTTCATATTAAAAATATAAAATTATCTAATATTTTGAAATGGTGGGATTATTATTATTATTATTATTATTATCTCTCTGTTTTTTTCTCTCTTGAAAATCCTAAATGTCATCAAAAACCCTAAATTCAAGATCATCTGATTTCTCATCTCCAAATTCTTAGAGAAAATATTGTGAAATTAAGCAAACAGTATCCAAAGAAGAAGAACAAATAGAGCACCTCCAACCTCATTCTTACTCTCATAAATTATAATCACTCCCGTTGATCGAAACCCCCAAACCCAGAACACATGCTCGAATCTTTAGGGTTGGGATATTCAATCATGGAGGCATTTATTTGGGGGATGTTGGGCCATAATACTTTCCATACTGGATCGGACTGAATGGGTTTATCCTTTGGATTATGTCACTTTACCGTATTGGGTCAAATAACTTGGGCCTCGCTACTTGACTATAATATTGGGCTTAGTCACTGGGTTGGTCCATTATGTAAGGTGTCATTTATCCTATCTTTGACCGGTAATCATCACAAAAGGTAGTAGTTGACTGTTATGTCTGCCACCTTTCTGCATGGCATTAATGAGGATGGGACTCCGATTACCGACGGGAGGTAACAGTGGTAGCAGGTAGGAAAATAAGCTGCACACTTTCGGCTGAGATGACCGGGGTTGAGAGGAGGTGTCAGGAGATAGTGGGTGGCACAGTAAACCGGGTCTTGGGAACGTATGGGGAAAGGATCACAAAAGGAAAAGAGGTAACAAAACACTGCACATATTATTATTATTTTCTCACACACTCAGACATTAGTCGATATTTCCTCCATTGTTAACCTTGTGATCGTCTGTACTGACTCTCACGCCGGAGCTATCCCCCGACGGTCAAGCCGTCAAGCTTTTGGTGTTGACTTGTTGAACTGTGCAGGATCATAGCGTCTTACGTGATTGGGACGTGGGAGAAGATCTTGGCGTTAACAGGGGAAACTGAAGGGTTTGATGGTGGGGGAGGAGTGAGTAAGCAACGGTCTGCGATTTGGGCTTTCTTCATCATCGAAAATTGAGATCTTTCATTGCAGATCTGCCCCTTTTCCTTGTTGGATTCTTAATTGACTTGATAGCCACCAATTTTCTTATCCTCTCTCATTCGAGCAAACATGTTTTCCCTTTCGACTTTAAGATCTTGTAATAGGAAATTTGCAGCCTTCGTTGTCGTTGTCGTTGTCGTTGTCGTTGTCGTCGCCGTCAGAAGTGGTGGTGGTTGTGTGGAGCTTGGTTGGTGGGATATAGAAGTCAAAATCTAAGAGCCAACACTAACAAAATGGAAAGAATTGATGGGATGGAGTGGTGTAAGAAGAAATTAGTAGAAAGAAAATGGAAGTCGGTGTTGTTGCTGCCAATTTTGGTGGTGTTGATGATGATGATGATGATGATGATTTGGGGCTAAGATGTGAAAACTTGAAACTGAGCTAGGGAATTCCAGAAGAAGATGGTTTTAAATTGTTAAGTTATTTCAGATCAAATTAGGAGATTTTTCAGATATGGTTTGGGAGATCTGATTCTCTTCATATCTAATGTTTTGGGATTTAAAAAATAATAATAATTGATGTTTTAAGTGTTTTAATATTTTTTTTTATATTTAAGCTTAAATTTAATAATTTCATAATATAAATAATAATTATATTAATTTTCAAAAATAAAAATAAAATTAATTTTCAAAATTTTAGTTACATTTTTGAAATTTGAATTTATTTTTATGAATTTTAATTTTTAATTTGTGCTTATTATGAAAATATTTATAAATAATGTTAAATACATTACTCAAATTCAAAATTTACACAAATTTTTCTTATTTTAATAATATATGTAATATATCTGAATACAATAAAAGATAAATTTGTCAAAGAAAAAATATTAATAATTTTTCATTATTAATGTTGAGGGTATTATGACAAAATTAATAATATAACATGTCATACATTTATATGTTATATTATTAATTTTAGTTTTATCTGAAGAGATGTTAATTAAATTAATAAATTTAATGAATTATTTAAATTAAAAGAAAATTACATATTTATGTTTAATTTATATAATTTATTTAAAATTGTACTATACTGTAAAAAAATTTTGTATGCTATAATACCAAAGTTTAACATACCAAATAAATGTTAATGATTAAAATAAATTTTAAAAAATTATTTTTATTGTACTTATATTTGGAATGGATTATTTTATTTATTTGATTTTGATTAATTTAACATTAAATTTATACAAGTTTCCATATATGCATGCCACAAAGAAAAATATTGACATGTAGATTTTCTCTCTCTCACGTGGCAACTCATGTAATTTTTTCGTCCAAAGTCAAATAATTTAACAGAATTTGTAATGTTTTGTAAAAAAATTGTAGTTCAGTGAGTCGAATGAAAGTAAATTTAATTCAATGATATATTTATAATCCGAGATTGAATAGAATGGAGAAAAGTGTATTTAATCCTCAAAAACAGACAAAAGTAAAGGGGTCAATATTTGCCGCCATCCATCATGAAATACATAAAAATTGAATTTTTACTTTGTATGGCACAGTGCTAAAGTCGCAAGTTGGGTTGGGTTGGTAGTTGGTACTAACGAGCCTATAATTTAGGGTCCTTAACATTAATATACAACAATTAGAAAGTAATTACAAAAATAAAACATACACAACATAATTATAAAAATAAAACAACACAATATAAAGTTGTTAAAATCACGTATATACATCAGTTACGGACTCTCCTATATGCAACTAACTGCTCCTACACTCAAGCAACTGAACATGTAACTTTGATATCGAAGAAATCCAAATCTTCTGGCGCGACACACCACTGAGATCGGAGAAGATGAAACTTTTCATCGCGACGGCACGCTGAGATCGCAAAATAGCATACAAAATCAACAGCAACTTCAAGTTCAGTAACCAAAAATAATCGTACTGCAGTGATTGTTGAAGTTCAGTAACAAAATCGCAGCAACTTCTATACAAATCTGAATACTGAGGTATGTGAGTTTAAAATTCATATACATATAGTTACCTATGTGTTTTACGAATTCCTATATTGTTATCCTTTCTTAAGTTTTTCACATTTAAAATGGTTACTACAAGTTCCTATAACGATTGGTTGATTCATTTATATGTTTTATACACTTTATATTATTGTTACTAAATAGATATAAATTGGTTACTGTTTATTGTGTATTTGTTTGCTAAATAATGTTTATTTGCTGGCTTTATAATTTTTAAATGAGTTCTCCTGATTTTTTTATATTAATGGTTACTCATCAAAGGTTACCTTCCTGCAACTGTTGGTTACTCTCTAATGTTGTCTTGGTTACTGTATAACATTATACTGTCTAATGATATCTTAGTTACTGTCTAATGTTGTCTTGGTTACTATCTAATGATGTCTTGGTTACTATTTTATATTCTGGTTACTAAGTACATATAAATTGGTTAATGTTTATTATTGATTTGGTTACTGTATAATATTTATTTGGTTGATGTATACTTTAAATGTTTATTTGGTTACCACATGGTTACTATATACTCGTATATTGGTTACCTTTCTTAAGTTTTTCACTCTTTGAGTGGTCACGAAGTCAGTATACTGACTGTTTTGATTGCAAAATGAATGTAAAAATATATTTTATATTCTGGTTACTAAGAACATAGAAATTGGTTACTGTTTATTATTGATTTGGTTACTGTATAATGTTTATTTGGTTGCTGTATACTTTAAATGTATATTTTACTGATGTTTTTTATATTGACGGTTACTTATAAAATACATTGGTTACCTTCCTGCAACTGTTGGATCTTTAAGTACATATTGATGTTTTTTATAATATTGATGTTTTTTATATTGTTTATTTTTGCTATAAAATGCATGTCAAATATGTTTTATGTTATGGATACTAAGTAAATATATGTTGATTACTGTCTAATTTGGATTTGGTTAGTATATAATGCTGACTTGTTTACTGTGTAATATTACTATGGTTACTACATAATATTAGTGTGCTTTATACTAGTTTGTTTTATATTGATGGTTAATTATTGACTATATTGGTTAACTTCATACAACTGTTAGTCTTTAGTTGGTGACAAATTGATGCGGTTGAAGAGAAGGCGTGTCAGTTTATGGAAAGATTTGATCCAGTTTATGGAATGATTTGATAGATTATGGAAAAGATTTGATCCAGTGACCATTTGGCAATTTCTGCCAAGTTTGGAGTGTCGGATTTTGGAGTTTTCGGAGCCTAATTTCATTGAAAATGGGTCAACGATCAAAAGTCACCAGCTTTGCTGGTGAACTGCAGGGTTTTTTGGTCGAATTCCATCATTTAGGCCTTCAAAATTGTATGTAAAAATGTGGTTTATATTCTGGTTACTAAGATTATGTAATTTGGTTACTGTCTAATATTGATTTGGTTACTTTACAATGTTTATTCAGTTGTTAGGCAATGGAGACTTACAGTAACCAATACAACAAATTTAATTGTTTACAAGAATATATAATTGTTTACTGTTAGTAACCATTAACCACATGGTTGGTAACATTTTTGATGGTGTACAGTAACCAAAATTGATGTTGATTAATATTTTAATTTTTGATTCCATCACGAGTTATCAATATAAAGTAAACATATACATTGAACAATTGGTAACTGTTCTGAAATATTTTTATGTTAATGTGGTTACCCGTCTAAAATAAAATCGTTACCTCTATATTCATATTTAGTTACCAACTGGCATGGATCATTTCTAAATAACTTTTATAACTACGTAATTTAAAAGTATCCATCAGCTAGATAAATGGGAACCCTCACATGTACATTAAGCACTTGATAATTGTTCTGATATAAGTTTTTAATTATTTGGTTACTAACAAAAACTAAAATGATTACCTTTATATGCAGG
This sequence comes from Panax notoginseng, assembly GCA_016801055.1. Classification (NCBI taxonomy): domain Eukaryota; kingdom Viridiplantae; phylum Streptophyta; class Magnoliopsida; order Apiales; family Araliaceae; genus Panax; species Panax notoginseng. The sequence continues at coordinate 248,244,898 of CM029012.1, forward strand.
TTTGGTTACCAACTGTACCTCGCAAACTATTTTTATTTTAATATGAGATCTATAAGTGACCATCATATATATAAATGAGAAATCTTAATTGGAGTTTCTTATTCTATCATGATGACATGGTATAAATAAAACATATACATTTAACATTTTATAACAGTCTTGATACAAGCTTATAATTATCTGGTTATTAACAAGCTTGTAGATTAATAGGACACTCACACATGTACATTTAACAATTGATGTTTGTCCTGATACAAGCTTGTAACTATCTGGTTACTAATAACAGTAACCATAATGTAACATAATAAAACAGTAACCACATAATTATATGATAGTAACCAGAACAGGTTTTAATGGTAACCAAAACAGAAACATCATGTAATGAAACCCAATTTAGGCAATCCATGTATACTAAATAATTACATATTAATCAGAATAAAAAATAAAAGTAACCAAAATCTCACATTGAGGGCACAATAATAGTAGCCAAATCATAAGGTAACAGTAACCAAAACATAATAACGAAGTAACCAAATAGTTATATAAAAGTAATCAGAACATGTTTTAATGGTAACCAAAACAGAAACAACCTGTATATCTAACCCAGTTTAGGCAACCCATGTATACTCTCACATGTACATTTAACACTTGATATATGTCCTGATACAAGCTTGTAACTATCTGGTTACTACCAAAAAATAAAATGGTTACCCTTCTATGCATGTTTGGTTACCAACTGCACCTTTCAAACAATGTATCTGACACAACTTAGAAGTAACAAATACGAACCAACAAACAATGTCAAATCACTGGTAATATAATCAAATATGTAATCTCATTTACACAAGTTACAATAAACATTACATATTCACTAACCATAACAAATGGCTATGGATATCCAACAAAAATCAAAGTATGAAACACAATTCATAATGACAGTACAACGACATCCGAACTAATCAAAATCTAGTACAAATCTTCGTGAAAATTCTCTGAAGTTGTTAAAAAGTCAACTGTGGAGGCGCATCTCGTATGGAGAGAAATCTCTAGTTCTATGTCACACCAATATATAACTTTTTCAGTGAATTTTCTGTTGCATTCCTCATAGTAAAGATCCCATAACTGCAAATAAATAAAATCAGATTTACACAGCCATTAGTAACCAGATATAAACAATATTTATATCATAAACATTTACGTAGTGACCAACAAATAAGAGCATACTAACCAAAATATAATATAACAATTACACATTAGCCAAAACAGAGTATAACAAATAACCAAAACATAATTTAAAGGTCACCAAAACAAAAACATGTATACCAAAAAATATACTAAAGAAGTAACCAAACAGTTATATGATAGTAACCAAATCATGTTTTAATGGTAACCAATACATAAACAACATGTAGACAAATATATTGTAACCAAAACAACATATAAAAGTAACCAAAATCCCAATTGAGGGAAAAGTAATGAAATCCAAATCAGAAACAGTAACCAAAATCCCAACTCAAGGAAATAAAAATAGAATCCAAATCAGAAACTAACAGTAACCAAAAACATACTAAAGAAGTAACCAAATATTTATATGATAGTAATCAAAACATGTTTTAATGGTAACCAATACATAAACAACATGTACACCAAAATCAGTTTAGACAACCATGTATACTAAGCAAATACATGGTAACTATAACAACATAAAAAAGTAATCAAAATACCAAATTGAGGGAATATAAATGGTATCCAAATCACAAACTAACAGTAAACAAAACATAATGCAGAAGTAACCAAACAGTTATATGAAATGCTTTAGCAACTGCAGGGCAATAGCCTCATCACCTTAGTCAGATCATGCAACACTTCGCTTCAACAACAACTTTGTATAAAAAATATTGTATGCCAAATAATGAAAGAATTTCAGGAATGTCAACGGATTACAGGATTGACAAACATTTAACACTTAACACCCATACCAATTCCGTTTAGAATAGATGAGGAAAGGGGGGAACAATAGTACTACGGTGGAGTAGCAGTAAAAAATGCAGTATTTCATACAATAAATTCCAGGAAACCATGAACCATGGCTTTTTTACAAACTTAATTTTGTTTTCATCACTAAAACTAGTAAGAGGAAATGCTGAAACAAAGTTTCTTACTCAATCATGCCTAAAGACTTATTTGTATAAGAATTGAATAGGTTATCAATACGCTCCACCTCCTTCGTTGTAGCTTTCTTCGAGACTGAACAACATAATTATCAAATGATATATTCAAAATTAGAACAACATAATCTGAAAGGAGTTTTGCATTATGTTTTGTTAACAGAAGAGAGAAAAAGATTTCATACAGAAGAGAGAGAAAAAGATTTCAAACAGAACATAGAGAAAAAGATTTCAGCATGCAAACAAGGATGAAGAACGACAATGACGAACAACTAAACGAAGATGGCGAACAACTAAATGAATATGATAACAAGTAAAGATCACGAACGAACAGAGGAGATGAAGAACGAACAGATTAAATCACTGAAAACAATCGATAAAGATGAATAACGAACGAAAAGAGGAGAGAAACAAGGGTTTCAGTATGCAGAATGGTTTGGTAACTGAAGAGTCCCAAACAAATGATATCACGCGTTTCAAAAAAAATAACCTTTTGCCATGTCAGTCCATTAATATTAATCCCTTAAATTAAGGATGCCTAATTATATTAGTATTGTAAATATATATGATGAAATGTCATATTTTTGTAATTATTTTATGAATGTATGATTTTTATAATTACTTTTATAAATGTACTATAATATGTAATTGTTCCTATAATTTAACCATAAATTTCTGACTAAAGATAGCCCGAAAGTTACATACATTTTCATTTTTCCATATATATTACACAATATTTCATCGGTTCTAAATTACAAAATTATTACTGATTTTTAAAACTCAATTTGAGATATATTTAAATTAAAATTTTGATGATTTATTAAAAAAATTATGAAACGATAAATTTTACAATGAGCAGTATTTTTTAAATAAATTAAAATATATAAGGGAATTGTTAAATTCACAACAGAAATTGTTATTTTCACAACAAAAGTATTGCTATAGATCCTATAGCGACAGTTTTCACCGTCGCTATACACATAAAGCGATACTTTTGTTGTGAAAATAATAAAAAATATTATGAATTTAACAATTACCAATATATAATTATCATTGTATTAACTAAAATTTAAGAAATTCATGTTAATTTTATATTTAAAAATTCAATAATAATCTTATATTTTAAAATAAATACAGTTATTTTTTTAAAAAATATATATATACTAGATTACTTAATAAATATATATGGGTATTCATCCATGGCAAACGTTTGTCATGGACACTGGGGCTGAGCAAGTAACCAAATTGGAACCGAAACCGCACCAAAAATCGCACGAACCGCACCAATTAAAACTGCACCAACGGTTCCGGCGTATGTGGCAGTTTTAGGTGGGTTGAATAACCAAATTTACGGTTCCGGTTTGGTTACTAGCCAAAACCAAACCGCATAAAACCGAAACCGCACCATGTGTGTATATGTATGTATTATCTCTAGTAAATTCTAAAGTTACTTTTCACTTGAACACGCTCAGAGAAAACTTCAGTCTTGCATTGCCATTTTTTCACCAATTGAAAGAAGATGTTAGATGTTATAGAGTCAAAAATTAAGCAATTGGGTTTTAGAATTTTGAATTTGTTTGATGCGTTATTGGAGGGACTTATAGTTGAGGGGCTCGAGCACTTGATGCATTGGTTAATGTCAATGCTATAATTGTAATAGTCTAATAGATTATTTTTAGTCCTCCCTGCAATATATTTTATTCTATCTTCAGTATATACTTTTAATTTTTGGAGAACTAGATAAACATTTTTGCTTGTTATCGAATAGTCTCCATTGTTTTATATAGCGCATATTTTAGTTTTAAAGCATGCTTGATATAATTCTCATTGTCGACTTTGTCACTAAGTTAATTGCTCGATGTAAGTTTTATGTTAAATTTTATTGAAGGCTTAAATTTTTTTATTGTTTCAATTGATTTCGGAACCGAAACCACACCAATTAAAACCGCACCGCACACTTTAAAACCGAACCGCACCAATCACAAGCGGTTTCAGGTGCGGTTTAGAATTTTTCAAACCGCACCTAAGCGGTTTCCAAACCGCACCATGCTCACCCCTAATGGACACTGTTCAGCAACCAAGTTGATTACCGCTGATCTGGACAATGGAAGGCTGAGATTGGTCAAATTTTCTCCCTACCGCTACAGCTTGTAGCGGCAGTCCCTTTTTCTTTTTGTCCGTTAGCCTATTACATTACTGCCCCTAACTTATAATACATGCCTGCCGCTACAGGCTGTAGCGGCAGTGTGAGTCCCACCCATATGGCTATGTAAAGATAAGTTTAGATTTATGTATACATAATATAAAAATAAAAGATAATGATACATAATATAAAAATAAAAGATAATGATAAGATAAGTCTGAATAAAAGATAAATTTATTTTTATAAATACATAATGTAAAAATAAGATAAGTTTGAATAAAAGATAAATTTATCTTTTATAATAAAATAAATTTATCTTTTATTATAAAAACATAAATTTATCTTTTATTATAATAAAATAAATTTATATGTTATAATAAAATAAATTTATCTTTTATAATAAAATAAATTTATCTTTTGTTATAAAATAAATTTATAGTGTTGTGCATTTATTTTAAAAGATAAATTTATTTTATTATAAAAGATAAATTTATTTTATTATAAAAGATAAATTTATTTTATTATAAAAGATAAATTTATTTTATTATAATAGATAAATTTATTTTATTATAAAAGAAAAATTTATGTTTTTATAATAAAAGAAAATTTTATTTTATAATAATAAAAGATAAATTTACCTTTTATTCAAACTTATCTTATTTTTATATTATGTATTTATAAAAATAAATTTATCTTTTATTCAGACTTATCTTATCATTATCTTTTTTTTTATTATGTATCATTATCTTTTATTTTTATATTATGTATACATAAATGTAAACTTATCTTTACATAGCCATATAGGTGGGACTCACACTGCCGGCATGTATTATAAGTTAGGGACAGTAATGTAATAAGCTAACGGACAAAAAGGAAAAGGGACTGCCGCTACAAGCTGTAGCGGCATGGAGAAAATTTGACCAATCTCAGCCTTCCATTGTCCAGATCAACGGTAATCAACTTGGTTACTGAACAGTGTCCATGGCAAACGTTTGCCATGGATGAATACCCTATATATATATATATACTAATAAATCCCTAATTTCTTTTAGGTACAAGATTACTTAATTATCGGTGACAAAACGTCAATGTCAGGTGGCTGGGTGTGGCATGGCGTGGCTCACCTTCGCGTGCGAGGTAGACTTTGTCTTTTTGTATTTAATTACATCTTAATGTATCTTAATAGTAGGCATCTTAATGTATTTCAACAATTTACATCTTTGTATTAAGAGACTTTCTAAATAGTTTAGACTCATATTTATATCTTAACTATTTAGAGAAACTCTTAATACAAAAAATAGGGATGGTTAAAATGTATTAATAAGTGTGTTGTTAAGATGCAATTAAACACCACCAACTTCATCATATATTTGTCGACATGTATATTATTTTCTTTTTAAAAATAACAAATTATTAGTTTAACAATGTACGTTAATGTGATAATAAAATTTAATATTTCTACATGTAAAAATATTAATTCCATAAAATTCTCTCACGTGATGGTGTGAGAAAGATCTTGTAGGCGTAACATTTTACTTGTGAAAATATTAATTTTTTAAAATTATAATAATAAATTATGTATATTAAGTTATTTTGGTCTTAAAATAATTTCGAATGGAAGAGAGAGAGAGAGAGAGTATCATTGTTTTTACTAAAATATCCCTCCACAATCCACTCATTTATATCTCCAAAATTATTATCAGTAAAATAAAAAAAATTATAACAACAAAGTCATGATAATCGTTTGTAAGCTATTAATCTCAAGACTATTAAGTTCTTTTATAATTACTAAATTAATAGTCTCAAGTCTAAATTTGAAAACAAACAAAATATAAACATAGCTTAAGTATATACGAATATTCTATATATATTTATAAAAATTGTAAATTGTTCGTTGGATAAGTAATCATGATAATAAAATTAAGATAATAAATTTGTGTATATTGTGTTATTTTATTTTAAGAGAATTCAAATTAATGAACAAAAATAATGGGTGGTCTATTGGTACTTTATGCTTACCCAAATAGTGGTTGGCAAAGGAAATTTAAGTAAACGTTAAATCCTCCCCTCTCAAGAAAAATCAGTGGATTCGTCAATCGTCATCATGTTACGTTTGGGGAACATTTTCTGAATCTACTCGAATTTCCCTCCACAATCAATTCTTTAATTTAATATCACCAAATTTATCATCCTTAAAATAAAAAAGCTAAAATCAAAATCATGATAATTATTACTAATAAAAAAAAAAGAGGGTCGTTAGCATGAAGTTAATTGACCAATACAGTGTCGACACGCAGGCGAGATGTGATATTTTCATCTACGTGTCAACATTATATTAGTCAATTGACCAATATACCATGAAGTTAACTTCATAGTAACCGGATTCAAAACAAAATTAAGTCATTTTAATTACCCCTCAAATAATTTACATGCGTGTGTATCATCTATTGAATTATATTTCTTCTGTTCCATAATATATGATGTTTTAAAGTTGCACAATAATTAAAAAATAATTGTATAGCATTAAATATAATATCAATTATTTATATAATATCTTTAAATTTTCATAATTAATTATCATATTCAACATTTTTTTTTCATCTCATACTCTCTCATCTGTAATATTTTTTTATGAGAGATAATTTTGAAAAGATTGTAGTTAATTCTCATAAATTATATAAAATGACAAATAATTTAAGAAAAATAAAATCATTTAAAACGCCATATATTATGAGACAGAGAGAGTATGTATGTAGTGTTAACTATGACTCATTTAATGGGGACTTGGGGAGTGGTTAACATGAAGTAAACTTCATGGTAAATTTATGTCATACCTAATATAGTGTTGACACACAAACAGAGAGATTACTCTCTCACCTATGTATCAGTAATGTATTGGACGTAAAGTGAACTTATTATTAAATTTACTTCATGTTAATCAAATTCTATTTAATGTAATACTTATGATCATTATATGAATTCGTTATACACAACACAATCTAACACCATATACAATCATTTTATAAGTTATCTAAATTATTACTCTTTTCGTCTCAGGATAAAAGTCCTGGTGGACTTTTCACGCATATTAAGGAGAGGAATGAAATGACAAAATTATCCATAATAATGTCATTAATTATTTTTAATGTATGTGAGAGAGTGACTTTCTAGCTTTTTAATTCAAAATATTTTAAGCACATAACTAATTATACTTAATAAATATGGAGAGAGAATTAGAATAAAAAAAGTATGAGATATTTAATGTTACGAGTATAATAGAAAAATATGTGTAAAAGATTGGTTATTAAAAGAAAATAGACATTTAACATGGGACTATCAAAAATAGTAATAAAGACTTTTATCATGGGACGGAGGGAGTACAATCTAGTGTTGTATTAAATATGGGCCTCGTTTTTTTTTATTACACACTAGAAATAATATCATGAAAAATTAATTCATTAAATCAGAAAAATTGAAATTAAGGGTTGTTTGTTTATTTTTGAATAAGTTTGAATTTAAACGAATAAGTTATTCATATAGTTTGTTTAACAATTTTTAAATTATAAATGTCTTTGAAAGATTGATCAAAAATTTGTAGTTGAATGAGTAAGAAATAATGTTAAATGATATTTTTACTTACATTCTTTCATGGATAATTAAAATTTAAATTCAATATACAAGATGTTCACTATTGTAGACAAATTTTGTTATGTACAAATTATTTTTTATTTTTGTTTAACAAAAAATTGAATAACCAATTTAATGAATGTTATTGTAGCGTTTTTTTTTGGTTTTATGTATTATAGAATGTTATTAATATTTTTTAGTGTTTTATTCTTAAAATTATATTTTTAATAGTATATTTTATCTAAGATTGTTCAAAAGTTCATATTTAATTTTTTTTTTAAATAACATTGTTTATTTATAATTAATTATATAATAAATTTGTTCATAATAGTCAAGAGAGTTAAAATAAGATAATATAAGTATTCAGATATTTTAAACAAACAATTATCAAACATATCATTTTATTCTGTATTCAAATTTTTTACACCATTCAGCTCATTCAGATTTTATTTTATATTCAGAACCTTTTGTTCAATTTTATCAAACAGTCTCTTAAATTTCTTCATAACAATTTAAAATTTTAAAATAGAATAATACAGAAGTACCTACTTTATTTAAAAATGAAATTCAAATTACAATGCTCGTCAGCGTTGTTAGTTTTGTAAATGTTTGAATTTGTAGAAGGCATAGGCGGATATTAATTGAAAACTGATATTTTCATATGTTAAAATTATATTTTTATATGAGTTTCTCACATAGAGGTGAGACTCATTTATTATTTATGTGAGAGAGATCATCCATAATATATTAATTCTTTTTTTAAAGAGTATAATGCATTGACACCCCCTATAGATAATCATAATAACACTCAGTGTGACTGTGACGCCCTCAAAATAGGTCCAATCCACCCAACCTATTCTGAGTCGTCAAAATACATGGTACAGATACAACTACAACTTTATTAATACAACATAAAAACTATGAGTTTAAATACAAATATTGTCATCTAGACAATATCCACACTCAAATAAGCCCTAATTACAATTATTAATACACTATTTTACAGAATAGTGAGGACTACTAGAACCACTTCTAGAACCATCATTCCACACCCCGACTAGTACTCGCAACATTCTTGTCTACTGAGAAGAAAATGGAACAACAACGAAAAGGGTGAGCTTAACTAGCCCTGTAAAGAATATTATGACTAAGATAATATAGAACAAATTATCGTTAGTCCTCAACAGGGAAAAATCTGATAGAATACAATAGACAACAAGTTTTAGATCAACAACTGCAGCGGAAAAAATAATTCATTAGAAGAGTTAAGTAGAGAATGAAATCTACTATCATCTATGAATTTAAAAGTCCATCATCGATATTTTATCCCTGTAACATCAATCAATAAACATCTTGAATCAAATATTCATCTTTGCACTACAGGCCAAAGATATTCATCAGTTGGTCATGTTTATCTCAACACATGTTCATCTTTGCACTACGGGCTAAAGATATTCATCATAAAATTATTAATCTTTGCACTACAGGCCAAAGATATTCAGTTCTATCATCATTTAGGACTGAGGATGATGAAAAATCTTTTAAAGAAAACGAATCCAGTGAAACAAAAGAATAAATATTAAGGATTCGTATTTCAAACAATCCGAGTTCAAAAATACTTCATAAATATTCATAACGAAGTAAAATTCAAGAATGATCAAAACATGGATACAATCAAAGTTAGTATTCATAATAGATATCTTGGACACAAAGAAAAAAATTTAATTTTTTTGTGAATAGTGCCGTATTTGTGAATAGTGCTGTGACGCCCCCAAAATTAGGTATACATCACCCATCTTGGGTCGTCAGATATATAGTACAAAATATAAATACAACTTACTAATACAACTGTCGTGTACAATACGACAAAACATAAACTGTGAGTTTGAATACAAATATTATCTTCTAGAGAGTATTCATACTCAAAAGGAGTCCTCATTATATTTATTAACACGCTATTACATAGAATAGTGAGGACTACTAACTAATACTATCATTCGAACCATCACTCCGTTCTCCGACTTGCCCCAGCTACGTTCTCATTTCCTGAAGAGAACAGTGAAAGAAAGGGTGAGCTCAACTAGCCCATTACGAAATATTATGACTAAGATAATGCAGAATAAATTATCATTAGCCTTCAACAATGTTAAACTGATAAAATATAATAGACATAAAGTTTAACTGCAGCGGAAAAAGCAATCCATTAAAAGAGTCAAGTAGAAAATAAACTCTACTATCTTTTATGATTTAAAAAGTTTTTCAACACTGTGATCGCTGAGACTCAGCTTAATAAAATAATTCACATCATCGAATCACCCCTGCACTACGGCCAAGGATATTCGTATATTCATTAATGGTCATGATCATGCCAACAACTGTCCATCAATGCACTACGGGCCAATGACGATTTTTACCACATCATTCGTAACATTACGGTCATGATTACACCGAATAATCCCTGGTCATAATCATACCAAGTCCATCTATGCACTACAGGCCACAGATGACTTTCAACAGAATATAAACATGAGGATGATGACAATGATATAAGAATTCAATAAAACAAGTTCAAGAATTAATTTATCCAAGAATTAACAACGTCCAAATTGTCAACATGATACTACTTTGTGGAGTAAAATTCAAGAATGATCAGGAGAATATTTTCATGAATAGATACTAGATGAAGCGCAAATGTCAAGGATATTCCACAAATTTCATGGAGTATAGAAGTCAAAACTTAACCAACTGAGTATAATAAAGAATGTAATAACAAAAGAAATCACCATGCATGCGATAGACCGCACAGACAGGTTATTCCAACAGAATAAATAATGGAACCAGGTCCGGCGTAAACGCACAGACAGGATATTCCGACATAATAATAATAAAGACGGAACCAGGTCCGGTGTAAAACACACAGACAGGATGTTCCAACAGAATAATAATAAAGACGGAACCAGGTCCGGTGTAAAACACACGGACAGGATGTTCCAACAGAATAATAATAAAGACGGAACCAGGTCCGGTGTAAAACACACAGACAGGATGTTTCAACAGAATAATAATAAAAACGGAACCAGGTCCGGTGTAAAACACACAGACAGGATGTTCCAACAGAATAATAAAAGAATGTCACCAAGTATAGGGTAGACCGCGTATACAGGTTATTCTAACATAATAATAAGAAATGGAATAACAAAAGTTCTCTTCATGAATAAGAAATAATAACACCCCTTACTGTTTTAAAGAAAAGCTGAAATAAGGAAGTAGTTAAGTAGCAGAATACTCTTCTTCTCTCTCTCTATAGTTTCTCTCTATAGTTTCTCTCTCTAGAGTTCAGTGAATTCGTAAGAAATAATGAAGGAATGAGCTGCTATTTATAGAAAAATAGAATGCATAGTAACTAATCCATGAACGGTCCAGATTGATTACTTTAATCTGACGATCCATATTTAAAGAAAAATCTTTTAAATAAAATATAATATATTCTATTTATAGAATAACTTTAATAAAGTATTATGTTTTATATAAAAAGATGTTTCTGTTTTATTACGTTAATAATACGAATAAAACAAAACGTCATTATCGCTAAATAATTCATATTATTAACTGACAATAATTGAATCAAACTGAGTGACTTCTCACATAAGCATTAATAATCAATACCGTGTGCTACTATGCAACCACACGTATTACTGTACTTTTACTACCGAGTAGTTCAACAGTAACAATGGTAAAACTTCCGCCGTTATTTTTAATAAAATATTTTTGTCGTTTTCTCAATCCGACAATAATTCCGTTGTGGGGTCCACCAATGATTGCGTCGTTGTACGAATATTCCCTGTTAAAACGAATATTCCCCGACCAATCGAATATTATATGACAACTTGGATACTTTACAAAATTTATAAATACTACCCATAACTATTATATCAAATCCACACCATAATATAAAAAAAAATTATTTCGAGAAAAATTAAATATTTATTCATAAAATCTGGGGTCTCACAATCTCCCCTCCTTATGGAATTTCGCCCTCGAAATTTACGTACATACCTGGTATGCCGAACAGGTGAGGATACATTGACTTCACTTCAAATTCTAACTCTTGAGGTATAACCTTTGAGTGTCGAATATGATCCTTATTATCCAAGATGTTAACACGTATCTCCTCATACGTTAAATATTTTGCTATCTCATCCGGTTCCAAATTAATAATGTGGTTCGGGTCGTCCACATATTTACGTAACATCGATACGTAAAAAAAATGTTCTGAACACGCAACATACTTGGCGGTAAAATGAGTCTATAGGCCACAGTTCCTACTTCATCGAGGATTTCAAATGGGCCAATTAAATCGAGAGTTGAGATTTCCTCTCTTCGTCGATTCTTGCTTCTAGAATAACGCCCTCTTGAACCTTCTTCTTCACATTTATCAGCTCTGAGTATGTAGCTTGAGCGGCTTTAACTTTATCGATTAAAGTCGATTTTAATCATATATTCGTTATCTTCACGTGGATTCGTATATTCGCACTTGTAACCGCATACGATCTTCTACTCAACGCATCAGCTACCACGTTCGCTTTTTCACGATGGTATGGTATGATCATAATCTTTAACAGCTCGAGCCAACGTCTTTGGCGCATGTTACGTTCGCTTTAGTTGAATAAATATTTGAGGGTTTAAGAAATGGGTTTTGTACCGGGGTCAATACAAAATTCGATTTCACGCTCTAGGGGTAAGCTAAGAAGTCTTCAAGAATACGTCAGGAAATTTATTAACAATAGAAATATCATTCAAAACTATGACTCTCGTCCAAGACTTGGATAACACGTCACATTGATATCTATTAACTTGTCACCGTTATTTACAACGTCTCCTACCGAAAGTCTGGCTTCGGTACATTCCACACAAGAAAGTCAACAACGAAAGGATCGGGGCTCTTTATTTATGGCTTGATATGACAATGATTGACTTTAGTGGTTTGGTTACTTTGAATCCGCATAACAGGGTGGTTAGGAGTATGAAAGCTAACAACCTTACGAGAAGCATGATAAGTAGTGAACCAATCGTTTAAAAAAATCACATCAAAGGCAAGTATTTTCAAAGAGATAAGATCGACAGGTAACGTGAAAGTGTTGATTTGAACAAGATTTATAAATAGTGGAGGTAATGAAGATTTCTCCCAACTGACTTTAAACAGACATATCAAAGTCTAAACATTGAACACAACTAGGTAAAATAAAAGAGTGAGTAGAACCGGTATCTAACACGGTATAGACTTCGCAAGAGTTTATGACTAACATACCCGTGATAATTTTATTCAGGTTCCTCGTCACGAAAAAAAAAACGCTTTCTCTTAAACTACTAGCTTTGGCTTTTCTGGGACGGTCTTTGGTGCCTCCATCCTATCTGAACTTGTCTTCGGTGAACGACAAAATCGGGCTAAGTGACCTTCTCTTCCACAATTATAGCATGATTTGGATGGCATCGCGCAGTTTAGACTGATGTGTCCCTCCCCTCCGCATTTGAAGCATATGATAGGTGGTCGTTCTCCTTCCTCAACAACGGGTGCTGGTGCTGACGTCTTTCCATCATTGTTGAATTTTCTCTTCTTGAAATGTCCATTCTTATTGTTTTGACCATGATTACCATTGAAGTGGTTACCATTTCTGGCATGTTGATTCCCTCCATGCTTATTGTCACCGCTTTGATGACTGTTATCACCAGTGTTATCATTTTTCTGGCTGCTCTCTTTTGGTTGCGTTGACTCGTTATCGCGCTCCACTAACTGAGCCCTATTCACAACATCTGAATACAAACACAGTTTATGAGAAATAAGATATTGACGTATCTCCGGTTTCAAACCTCTTAAAAACATCCGCGTCATTCTTTCTTCATTATCCACCAAGTGGGATGCAAATCGGGACAACTCGGCAAACTTGGCTTCGTACTGCGACACGGTCATGTTGTTTTGCTCCAACTTGATAAATTCCACCTCCTTCATGTGACGAATACTTTCGGGAAAGTACTTGTCATTGAACAGTTTTTGGAACTTCTCCCAAGACATCTTGAGTGCGTCAGGCTGGGTACGTTTTACAGATTCCCACCAGTAATCTACCTCTTCACGCAACATAAAAGTGGCAAAGGGAACCTTTTGCTCCTCGGAGCATCCCAAGACATCAAATATCTTGGTGATCTCCTTTAACCACGTCTCCGCCTTAAGTGGTTCTGGCTTTCCCAAAAACTCCGGTGGTCCTAGCTCCTTGAATTGCTTAGCGGTGACCAACCGTGGGTTGTCATTGTTTCCTCCTTCATTTTGGATAAAAGCCGTTCTCGCCTGTTGTTGCATGAATTGCTCCTTGAACTGCTTAGCGGTGACCGTCCGAGAGTTATTTTGTTGTTGCATGAATTGCATAAAGTCTCTGACCATCCCATCATTCACCATTTCATCGGTGTTATTATTTTCATAAGGATTATTGTCCTCTGGTTGCACATTACCCTGAGCATTGATCGTTGGTGATTCAATGGTCTCATGTGCTTCATTGATTATCTCAACATTTTCGGATGCCATTTGCAAATACTGCAACAAAACAAAGGTTAATTAACATATAACATATTATCCATATACTTTGACCGACCAATTAAATACCAAATAAACTTAGGTAGGTCATACTAGCAAAGGAATTCCCTGTCTCTCCCCTCCTAGTTCTATTCTCACATCTTAGCCAGGGATCATATCCCTAAGCTCTGATACCAACTGTGACGCCCCCAAAATTAGGTATACATCATCCATCTTGGGTCGTCAGATATATTGTACAAAATACAAATACAACTTACTAATTCAACTGTCGTGTACAATACGACAAAACATAAACTGTGAGTTTGAATACAAATATTATCTTCTAGAGAGTATTCATACTCAAAAGGAGTCCTCATTATATTTATTAACACGCTATTACATAGAATAGTGAGGACTACTAACTAATACTATCATTCGAACCATCACTCCGTTCCCCGACTTGCCCCAGCTACGTTTTCATTTTCTGAAGAGAACAGTGAAAGAAAGGGTGAGCTCAACTAGCCGAGTACGAAATATTATGACTAAGATAATGCAGAATAAATTATCATTAGCCTTCAACAATGTTAAACTGATAAAATATAATAGACATCAAGTTTAACTGCAGCGGAAAAAGCAATCCATTAAAAGAGTCAAGTAGAAAATAAACTCTACTATCTTTTATGATTTAAAAAGTTTTTCAACACTGTGATCGCTGAGACTCAGCTTAATAAAATAATCCACATCATCGAATCACCCCTGCACTACGGCCAAGGATATTCGTATATTCATTAATGGTCATGATCATGCCAACAACTGTCCATCAATGCACTACGGGCCAATGACGACTTTTACCACATCATTCGTAACATTACGGTCATGATTACACCGAATAATCCCTGGTCATAATCATACCAAGTCCATCTATGCACTACAGGCCACAGATGATTTTCAACAGAATATAAACATGAGGATTATGACAATGATATAAGAATTCAATAAAACAAGTTCAAGAATTAATTTATCCAAGAATTAACAACGTCCAAATTGTCAACATGATACTACTTTGTGGAGTAAAATTCAAGAATGATCAGGAAAATATTTTCATGAATAGATACTAGATGAAGCGCAAATGTCAAGGATATTCCACAAATTTCATGGAGTATAGAAGTCAAAACTTAACCAACTGAGTATAATAAAGAATGGAATAACAAAAGAAATCACCATGCATGCGATAGACCGCACAGACAGGTTATTCCAATAGAATAAATAATGGAACCAGGTCCAGCGTAAACGCACAGACAGGATATTCCGACAGAATAATAATAAAGACGGAACCAGGTCCGGTGTAAAACACACAGACAGGATGTTCCAACAGAATAATAATAAAGACGGAACCAGGTCCGGTGTAAAACACACGGACAGGATGTTCCAACAGAATAATAATAAAGACGGAACCAGGTCCGGTGTAAAACACACAGACAAGATGTTTCAACAGAATAATAATAAAAACGGAACCAGGTCCGGTGTAAAACACACAGACAGGATGTTCCAACAGAATAATAAAAGAATGTCACCAAGTATAGGGTAGACCGCGTATACAGGTTATTCCAACAGAATAATTAGAAATTGAATAACAAAAGTTCTTTTCATGAATAAGAAAGAATAACACCCCTTACCGTTTTAAAGAAAAGCTGAAATAAGGAAGTAGTTAAGTAGCAGAATACTCTTCTTCTCTCTCTCTATAGTTTCTCTCTATAGTTTCTCTCTCTAGAGTTCAGTGAATTCGTAAGAAATAATGAAGGAATGAGCTGCTATTTATAGAAAAATAGAATGCATAGTAACTAATCCATAAACGGTCCAGATTGATTACTTTAATCTGACGGTCCATATTTAAAGAAAAATCTTTTAAATAAAATATAATATATTCTATTTATAGAATAACTTTAATAAAGTATTATGTTTTATATAAAAAGATGTTTCTGTTTTATTACGTTAATAATACGAATAAAACAAAACGTCATTATCGCTAAATAATTCATATTATTAACTGACAATAATTGAATCAAACTGAGTGACTTCTCACATAAGCATTAATAATCAATACCGTGTGCTACTATGCAACCACACGTATTACTGTACTTTTACTACCGAGTAGTTCAACAGTAACAATGGTAAAACTTCCGCCGTTATTTTTAATAAAATATTTTTGTCGTTTTCTCAATCCGACAATAATTCCGTTGTGGGGTCCACCAATGATTGCGTCGTTGTACGAATATTCCCTGTTAAAACGAATATTCCCCGACCAATCGAATATTATATGACAACTTGGATACTTTACAAAATTTATAAATACTACCCATAACTATTATATCAAATCCACACCATAATATAAAAAAAATTATTTCGAGAAAAATTAAATATTTATTCATAAAATCTGGGGTCTCACAATTTCCCCTCCTTATGAAATTTCGCCCTCGAAATTTACGTACATACCTGGTTTGCCGAACAGGTGAGGATACATTGACTTCACTTCAAATTCTAACTCTTGAGGTATAACCTTTGAGTGTCGAATATGATCCTTCTTATCCAAGATGTTAACACGTATCTCCTCATACGTTAAATCTTTTGCTATCTCGTCCGGTTCCAAATTAATAATATGGTTCGGGTCGTCCACATATTTACGTAACATCGATACGTAAAAAAAATGTTCTGAACACGCAACATACTTGGCGGTAAAATGAGTCTATAGGCCACAGTTCCTACTTCATCGAGGATTTCAAATGGGCCAATTAAATCGAGAGTTGAGATTTCCTCTCTTCGTCGATTCTTGCTTCTAGAATAACGCCCTCTTGAACCCTCTTCTTCACATTTATCAGCTCTGAGTATGTAGCTTGAGCGGCTTTAACTTTATCGATTAAAGTCGATTTTAATCATATATTCGTTACCTTCACGTGGATTCGTATATTCGCACTTGTAACCGCATACGATCTTCTACTCAACGCATCAGCTACCGCGTTCGCTTTTTCACGATGGTATGGTATGATCATAATCTTTAACAGCTCGAGCCAACGTCTTTGGCGCATGTTGCGTTCGCTTTAGTTGAATAAATATTTGAGGGTTTAAGAAATGGGTTTTGTACTGGGGTCAATACAAAATTCGATTTCACGCTCTAGGGGTAAGCTAAGAAGTCTTCAAGAATACGTCAGGAAATTTATTAACAATAGAAATATCATTCAAAACTGTGACTCTCGTCCAAGACTTGGATAACACGTCACATTGATATCTATTAACTTGTCACCGTTATTTACAACGTCTCCTACCGAAAGTCTGGCTTCGGTACATTCCACACAAGAAAGTCAACAACGAAAGGATCGGGACTCTTTATTTATGGCTTGATATGACAATGATTGACTTTAGTGGTTTGGTTACTTTGAATCCGCATAACAGGGTGGTTAGGAGTATGAAAGCTAACAACCTTACGAGAAGCATGATAAGTAGTGAACCAATCGTTTAAAAAAATCACATCAAAGGCAAGTATTTTCAAAGAGATAAGATCGACAGGTAACGTGAAAGTGTTGATTTGAACAAGATTTATAAATAGTAGAGGTAATGAAGATTTCTCCCAACTGACTTTAAACAGACATATCAAAGTCTAAACATTGAACACAACTAGGTGAAATAAAAGAGTGAGTAGAACCGGTATCTAACACGGTATAGACTTCGCAAGAGTTTATGACTAACATACCCGTGATAATTTTATTCTGGTTCCTCGTCACGAAAAAAAAACGCTTTCTCTTAAACTACTGGCTTTAGCTTTTCTAGGACGATTTTTGGCGCCTCCACCCTATCTGAACTTGTCTTCGGTGAACGACAAAATCAGGCTAAGTGACCTTCTCTTCCACAATTATAGCATGATTTAGATGGCATCGCGCAGTTTGGACTGATGTCTCCCTCCCCTCCGCATTTGAAGCATATGATAGGTGGTCGTTCTCCTTCCTCAACAACGGGTGCTGGTGCTGACGTCTTTCCATCATTGTTGAATTTCCTCTTCTTGAAATGTCCATTCTTATTGTTTTGACCATGATTACCATTGAAGTGGTTACCATTTCTGGCATGTTGATTCCCTCCATGCTTATTGTCACCGCTTTGATGACTGTTATCACCAGTGTTATCATTTTTCTGGCTGCTCTCTTTTGGTTGCGTTGACTCGTTATCGCGCTCCACTAACTGAGCCCTATTCACAACATCTGAATACAAACACAGTTTATGAGAAATAAGATATTGACGTATCTCCGGTTTCAAACCTCTTAAAAACATCCGCGTCATTCTTTCTTCATTATCCACCAAGTGGGATGCAAATCAGGACAACTCGGCAAACTTGGCTTCGTACTGCGACACGGTCATGTTTTTTTGCTCCAACTTGATAAATTCCACCTCCTTCATGTGACGAATACTTTCGGGAAAGTACTTGTCATTGAACAGTTCTTGGAACTTCTCCCAAGACATCTTGAGTGCGTCAGGCTGGGTACGTTTTACAGATTCCCACCAGTAATCTGCCTCTTCACGCAACATAAAAGTGGCAAAGGGAACCTTTTGCTCCTCGGAGCATCCCAAGACATCAAATATCTTGGTGATCTCCTTTAACCACGTCTCCGCCTTAAGTGGTTCTGGCTTTCCCAAAAACTCCAGTGGCCCTAGCTCCTTGAATTGCTTAGCGGTGACCAACCGTGGGTTGTCATTGTTTCCTCCTTCATTTTGGATAGAAGCCGCTCTCGCCCATTGTTGCATGAATTGCTCCTTGAACTGCTTAGCGGTGACCGTCCGAGAGTTATTTTGTTGTTGCATGAATTGCATAAAGTCTCTGACCATCCCATCATTCACCATTTCATCGGTGTTATTATTTTCATGAGGATTATTGTCCTCTGGTTGCACATTACCCTAAGCATTGATCGTTGGTGATTCAATGGTCTCATGTGCTTCATTGATTATCTCAACATTTTCGGATGCCATTTGCAAATACTGCAACAAAACAAGGGTTAATTAACATATAACATATTATCCATATACTTTGACCGACCAATTAAATACTAAATAAACTTAGGTAGGTCATACTAGCGAAGAAATTCCCTGTCTCTCCCCTCCTAGTTCTATTCTCACATCTTAGCCAGGGATCATATCCCTAAGCTCTGATACCAACTGTGACGCCCCCAAAATTAGGTATACATCACCCATCTTGGGTCGTCAGATATATAGTACAAAATACAAATACAACTTACTAATACAACTGGCGTGTACAATACGACAAAACATAAACTGTGAGTTTGAATACAAATATTATCTTCTAGAGAGTATTCATACTCAAAAGGAGTCCTCATTATATTTATTAACACGCTATTACATAGAATAGTGAGGACTACTAACTAATACTATCATTCGAACCATCACTCCGTTTCTCGACTTGCCCCAGCTACGTTCTCATTTTCTGAAGAGAACAGTGAAAGAAAGGGTGAGCTCAACTAGCCCAGTAAGAAATATTATGACTAAGATAATGCAGAATAAATTATCATTAGCCTTCAACAATGTTAAACTGATAAAATATAATAGACATCAAGTTTAACTGCAGCGGAAAAAGTAATCCATTAAAAGAGTCAAGTAGAAAATAAACTCTACTATCTTTTATGATTTAAAAAGTTTTTCAACACTGTGATCGCTGAGACTCAGCTTAATAAAATAATCCACATCATCGAATCACCCCTGCACTACGGCCAAGGATATTCGTATATTCATTAACGGTCATGATCATGCCAACAACTGTCCATCAATGCACTACGGGCCAATGACGACTTTTATCACATCATTCGTAACATTACGGTCATGATTACACCGAATAATCCCTGGTCATAATCATACCAAGTCCATCTATGCACTACAGGCCACAGATGACTTTCAACAGAATATAAACATGAGGATGATGACAATGATATAAGAATTCAATAAAACAAGTTCAAGAATTAATTTATCCAAGAATTAACAACGTCCAAATTGTCAACATGATACTACTTTGTGGAGTAAAATTCAAGAATGATCAGGAGAATATTTTCATGAATAGATACTAGATGAAGCGCAAATGTCAAGGATATTCCATAAATTTCATGGAGTATAGAAGTCAAAACTTAACCAACTGAGTATAATAAAGAATGGAATAACAAAAGAAATCACCATGCATGCGATAGACCGCACAGACAGGTTATTTCAACAGAATAAATAATGGAACCAGGTCCGGCGTAAACGCACAGACAGGATATTCCGACAGAATAATAATAAAGACGGAACCAGGTCCGGTGTAAAACACACAGACAGGATGTTCCAACAGAATAATAATAAAGACGGAACCAGGTCCGGTGTAAAACACACGGACAGGATGTTCCAACAGAATAATAATAAAGACGGAACCAGGTCCGGTGTAAAACACACAGACAAGATGTTCCAACAGAATAATAATAAAAACGGAACCAGGTCCGGTGTAAAACACACAGACAGGATGTTCCAACAGAATAATAGAAGAATGTCACCAAGTATAGGGTAGACCACGTATACAGGTTATTCCAACAGAATAATAAGAAATGGAATAACAAAAGTTCTCTTCATGAATAAGAAAGAATAACACCCCTTACCGTTTTAAAGAAAAGCTGAAATAAGGAAGTAGTTAAGTAGCAGAATACTCTTCTTCTCTCTCTCTCTATAGTTTCTCTCTATAGTTTCTCTCTCTAGAGTTCAGTGAATTCGTAAGAAATAATGAAGGAATGAGCTGCTATTTATAGAAAAATAGAATGCATAGTAACTAATCCATGAACGGTCCAGATTGATTACTTTAATCTGACGGTCCATATTTAAAGAAAAATCTTTTAAATAAAATATAATATATTCTATTTATAGAATAACTTTAATAAAGTATTATGTTTTATATAAAAAGATGTTTCTGTTTTATTACGTTAATAATACGAATAAAACAAAACGTCATTATCGCTAAATAATTCATATTATTAACTGACAATAATTGAATCAAACTGAGTGACTTCTCACATAAGCATTAATAATCAATACCGTGTGCTACTATGCAACCACACGTATTACTGTACTTTTACTACCGAGTAGTTCAACAGTAACAATGGTAAAACTTCCGCCGTTATTTTAAATAAAATATTTTTGTCGTTTTCTCAATCCGACAATAATTCCGTTGTGGGGTCCACCAATGATTGCGTCGTTGTACGAATATTCCCTGTTAAAACGAATATTCCCCGACCAATCGAATATTATATGACAACTTGGATACTTTACAAAATTTATAAATACTACCCATAACTATTATATCAAATCCACACCATAATATAAAAAAAATTATTTCGAGAAAAATTAAATATTTATTCATAAAATCTGGGGTCTCATAAGTGCCGTATACGTGAATAGTGTCGTATACGTGAATAATAACTCCGACACCAAAAGATAGAAATTTCACAAAAAATATCATCATGCTTCGTGAATAGTACTCGTGAATAGTAACTCGTAAATAGTAACTCATGAATAGTAACTCCGACATGAAAAAGTTTTAAATTTGATAAAAAGTTCTAACCAATATTTCGACATAATGATATTGAAGAAATAATATCACTTACGAAGAAAATAACATCCCTTACCTCAAAAGGATAGTACTTCTAGTTGGAATATCAGATATAGTGCTGAAGGAACTTGTAACGTATTGCAACGTATAGCAACACTCAAAGTATAAAAATACTCACAAAATACGCTCGATATATAGAGAGATCTTGGAAGGTTGGAAGGTTGGCGTAGAAATTATAATAATTATATTAATATTATATTAAATTTTCTGCTTTGGTGTTCTAAGCATTTTTCTATACACATTTATCACATGTGGGACACTCACCAAAAACGTTTTTCTTTAAAAAAATAATTAAAACTTCTAAAAATTAATTATTTCGGAACTTCAGAACTTTAATAATTCATAATAAATAGCCATTTTATCAGAAAATTCGAATCTTGTTACTTTTTATAGGAAATTCAATTCTCTACAACTTTACAGAAGAAAGTTTTTCTAAATTCCAAACAGAAATTGACCGAAATTCACATACGGACGATTTTACAAGCTATAATCAAATTTCAGTCAAGAAATGGGCCTACAGACATGTTTAACATGTTTTAAACAACTTTTGTAACAAAAATACTTCTCCTCCTTATATACTCATATATCCCACATTCATTGTAAAAATATCACCATTATTATATTATAATAATATAATAAAAATATTATTTTATCAGAAAAGATAAAATATCAATTTTTAACAATTGTCACTTTAAAAATTTTCTCCATCTATATCCACATAAAATTAATATTTTTCTCATCATATAAATCAATAATTAATTATTCACAAATAATATTACAGAATCACAATACTGACAACCAGGCCGTTCCTAGGAAAGAGGGGGCTTTCCAATAAGAATTTCTCCTTACTGGCGCGCAATTAGGTGACCAAACCTCTCCTTAGACAGAACTTTTTAGACATTGACAATAATGTTATCTAATAATATTATTCAGATAATATGAATTATTGCTCCGATAATGTAAAATACTATGTAGTGACAATTATTGAATAACAGTAATATAAAATATTAATGCAACAATTATTGAATCAATAAAATAAAATATTGAACAGTAATTACTGTAACAATTATTGAGTAGTGCCTTCTTACGTAAGAATCAATAATTAGTGCAATACCGTGTGCTACAGTATTTTAACCACCGGGTATTCCAGCAGTATTAACGGTAACAACTACGCCGTTATTTAAAAATAACTTACACTTGTCATTTTCTTCATCCAATCACTTTCTGTTATGGGGCCCACAAAAGGCTACGCCGTTGTACGAATATTCCCCGACAGCAAGAATATTCCACGACCAAATGAATATTCTCCGACAACAATGAATATTTTATAACCACTTGCTTATTTAAAAATATTTATGCATTTTACCCATAACTAACCACATTAATCAAATAAACCCTTACTATTTCAAAATAATAAATAAAAAAAATTCCATTTTATTAAAAAAAAATTCGGGGTCTTACAACCTCCCCTCCTTGTGAAATTTTGTTCTCGAAATTGGCTTACGTACCTGGTGTTTCGAAAAGGTGAGAATACCTCGATTTCATTTCTGTTTCCAACTCCCAGGTCATTTCCTCTATAGCATGGTTCCTCCACAAAACTTTGACTTGTGGTATGACCTTTGTGCGTAGGACATGCTCCTTCCTATCCAAGATCTTGACAGGTACCTCATCGTACGTTAAGTCTTCAGCTATCTCGTCCGGTTCTAACTCAATGACATGGTTTGGGTTTTCACATATTTACGAAGCACATATATATGAAAAATATTATGAATACGAGACATACTTGGAGGTAAAACGAGTCCATAGGCCACAGTTCCTATTCGATCGAGGATTTCAAATGGACTAATAAATCAAAGGTTTGAGCTTTCCTCACATCGTCAATTCTCGCTTTTGGAATAACAACTTCTTGCACCTCCTTCTTCATATTCATCAGCTCCGGTGGGTAGCTTGAGAGGTTTTAACTTTATCGATTAAAGTCGATTTTACTCGTATATCATCACGTGATCCATAGAGTCTTTAACTCTATCTCTATCATTTGTAAGTCATACGAAATGGGTCTTTTTGTTAAAAACATCGCACTCGTAACCACATACGATTTTCTACTTAACACGTCAGCTACCACGTTCGTTTTTTCAGAATGGTATGGTCAGAACAGGTGCCAAAATGAGTCTCCTCTTGAGTTCTTTGAAGCTCTTCCCGCATTCCTTGCTCCATTCAAATTTTGTATCTCTACGAGTTAGCTGAGTTAATGGAGTAGCTATTCGAGAAAATATTTCCACGAATATCCGATAATAACCAACTAAGCCTAGAAAGCTACGTATTTCGATTACTGACTTAGGTTGCTCTCAACTATGAATCATATCCCAATCTTGGATAGCACGTCACAATGGTATCTATCAGTTTACTACCACACAAATATGGCATCCCCTACGGAGAGTCTGACTTCAGTGCATTCCACAAAGGAAGTCACCAGATAGAGGCTCGGGTACGAAATTCTATAGTTGAATTTTTAACTCCTGAAGTTCAATAGGAGCCATTCGATATGAGATTTTAGAAATGGATTTTGTACCGTGTTCAAAGTCGATACAAAATTCAATATCACACTTTGGGAGTAAGCCAAAAAATTCTTCAGAAAATACATCAAAAAATTTACTAACAATAGAAATATCATTCAAATCTGACGTATTTTTGTTCAAGTCCATAACATGGGCTAAGAAAACTTGACATCCATTTTTTAATAAACGAATGACTTTATGGCTTGATATGAAAGAGTTTGACTTCAATGGTTTGGTTGCTTGAATTCGAATAATAGGTTGCTTAGGAATATGACAACTAACAACCTTACGAAAGCAATCAATTTTGGCATGATGAGTAGTTAATCAATCAATCCCTAAAATAACATCAAAAGCAAGTATCTTTAAAGAAATAAGGTCAACAGGCAATGTGATGGTGCCAACTTGGATCAAACAAGATTTATAAACAGTGGATGTGATGAAAGTTTCTCCTAACGGAGTCTCCACAGATAGGTCAAAATCTAATTTCTTCGGAGTCAAGTTTAAATGTTGAGCACAAGTAGGAGAGATAAAAGAATGGGTAGAACCGGTATCTAATAAGGTATAAACTTTGTAAAAATTTATAATTAACTAACCCGTGCTAACTTCGTTCGGGTTCCTCGCATCCTGACCAGTCACGACATACGCTATTCCAGGAACCGTTGACTTTGATTTTTCTGGGACAGCCTTTTGAGTCACCATCCCTGCTGTACTGGGTTTCGCTACCGTACAATCTCGAGCGATATGACCTTCTTTTCCATAATTATAACATTCCTTGGAATGCTGTGAACAGTTTGGACTTATATGTCCATCCTCTCCGCATTTGTAGCATCTAACTGGCATTCGTTCTCCTCCCCTAGAATTTGTTACTGGTGCTGGTGCTGCAACCGATGTCTTCCAGTCACCGTTAAATCTTCTCTTCTTAAAATTTCCACTTGAATCATTTCTTCTATTATCTTGGCCATGATTACCACCGAAGTGGTTACCATTTCTAAGCACGATAATTTCCTCCGCGATGGTTATCATTGCTCTGATGATTGTTGCCACCGGTACGACCCTGGTTGTGGTCCCCCGGTTGAACGTACTCATTATCTCGCTCTAATAATTGAGCCCTGTTGACAACGTCAGAGAAAATTTATGAGAAATGAGATATTGATGTATGTCGGGTTTCAAACCTCTCAAAAACATCCGCGTCATACGTTCCTCATTCTCCACCAAATGAGGTGCAAACCTGGATAACTCCGAGAACTTCGCCTCGTACTGGGACACTGTCATGTTGTTCTGTTCTAGTCTAATAAACTCTACCTCCTTCATGTGACGAATACTTTCAGGAAAGTACTTGTCATTGAATAGTTTCTGAAATGTTTCCCAAGACATGCTGAGTGCGGCTGGCTGGGTACGCTTCATAGATTCCCACCAGTAATCTGCCTCGTTACGAAACATAAAAGTGGTGAATGGAACCTTCTATTCCTCCGTGCATCCCAAGACATCGAATATCTTGATAATTTGCTTGACCCACGTCTCCGCCTTAATCAGATCCGGCTTTTCCCAGAATTCTGGTGGTCCCAACTCTTTGAAATGTTTGGTTGTTACAAACTGTGCGTTGCTATCATTTTCACCGGTATTTTGTACACGAGTCTCCCTCGTCTGATTTTGCATTAACTATAAAAAGTTTCTAAATATCCCATCGTTCATCGTCTGATCAGTGGTGTTGTTTACAAGTGGAACATTATCGGCCTGTTGCACGTTCTCCTCATTGGTGAGAAAAGGTGTCTCCACGGTCTCATTTACTCCACTGTTAACATTCTCAGTTGCCATTCTCAAATACTGCCATAAAACCAGGGTTAATTTAAGAAACTAACATATCACATAATATCCCTATATTCTGACCAACCAATAAATAAACTTAGGTAGGACACACTAGCGAAGGATTTGCTCGTCTCTCCCCTCCTAGTTCAATTCCCCGATCTCCACCAGAGATCATATCCCTAAGCTCTGATACCAACTGTGACGCCCCCAAAATAGGTCCAATCCACCCAACCTATTCTGAGTCGTCAAAATACATGGTACAGATACAACTACAACTTTATTAATACAACATAAAAACTGTGAGTTTAAATACAAATATTGTCATCTAGACAATATCTACACTCAAATAAGTCCTAATTACAATTATTAATACACTATTTTACAGAATAGTGAGGACTACTAGAACCACTTCTAGAACCATCATTCCACACCCCGACTAGTACTCGCAACATTCTCGTCTACTGAGAAGAAAATGGAACAATAAGAAAAAGGGTGAGCTCAACTAACCCAGTAAAGAATATTATGACTAAGATAATATAGAACAAATTATCGTTAGTCCTCAACAGGGAAAAATCTGATAGAATACAATAGACAACAAGTTTTAGATCAACAACTGCAGCGGAAAAAACAATTCATTAGAAGAGTTAAGTAGAGAATGAAATCTACTATCATCTATGAATTTAAAAGTCCATCATCGATATTTTATCCCTGTAACATCAATCAATAAACATCTTGAATCAAATATTCATCTTTGCACTACAGGCCAAAGATATTCATCAGTTGGTCATGTTTATCTCAACACCTGTTCATCTTTGCACTACGGGCTAAAGATATTCATCATAAAATTATTAATCTTTGCACTACAGGCCAAAGAAATTCAGTTCTATCATCATTTAGGACTGAGGATGATGAAAAATCTTTTAAAGAAAACGAATCTAGTGAAACAAAAGAATAAATATTAAGGATTCGTATTTCAAACAATCCGAGTTCAAAAATACTTCATAAATAATCATAGCGAAGTAAAATTCAAGAATGATCAAAACATGGATACAATCAAAGCTAATATCCATAATAGATATCTTGGACAAAGAGAAAAAAATTTAATTTTTCTGTGAATAGTGCCGTATTTGTGAATAGTGCCGTATACGTGAATAGTGTCGTATATGTGAATAGTATTTCCGACACCAAAAGATAGAAATTTTACAAAAAATATCATCATGCTTCGTGAATAGTACTCGTGAATAGTAACTCGTGATTAGTAACTCATGAATAGTAACCCCGACATGAAAAAATTCTAAATTTGATAAAAAGTTCCAACCAATATTTCGGCATAATGATATTGAAGAAATAATATCACTTACGAAGAAAATAACATCCCTTACCTCAAAAGGATAGTACTTCTGGTTGGAATATCAGATATAGTGCTGAAGAAACTTGCACCGTATAGCAACACTCAAAGTATAACAATACTCACAAAATACGCTCGATATATAGAGAGAGAAAGAGAGAGAAATCTGTAATTTCTGGTGTGATTTCTAATTCTAACCTAAGCACCCTATTTATAGAAAAATGCTTAGAACAGCAAAGCAGAAAATTTAATATAATATTAATATAATTATTATAATTTCTACGCCAACCTTCCAAGATCTGAATTCAGCAACATAACACATTTATCACATGTGGGACACTCACCAAAAACGTTTTTCTTTAAAAAAATAATTAAAACTTCTAAAAATTAATTATTTCGGAACTTCAGAACTTTAATAATTCATAATAAATAGCCATTTTATCAGAAAATTTGAATCTTGTTACTTTTTATAGGAAATTCAATTCTCTACAACTTTGCAGAAGAAATTTTTCCAAATTTCAAACAGAAATTGACCGAAATTCACATACGGACGATTTTATAAGCTATAATCAAATTTTAGTCAATAAATGTGCCCACAGACATGTTTAACATGTTTTAAACAAATTTTACAACAAAAATACTCCTCCTGTAACGACCCCAAAATAGGTTCATTCCATCCAACCTATTCTGAGTCGCCAAATACATGGTACAAAAAACAACTACAACTTTATTACAACAATTGTCGTGCAAAATACAACAACACATATACTGTGAGTTTGGATACAAATATATACCAAATGTGACTCATGTTCCAACCGTGGACATCACCTCACAATAACACCTTACATAAAGGTATAGTCAAAAACTATTTTAGAAATTAAAATCTTTGGGAAGTGCTCAAGGAAACCTTCGTACATGGGAGGCCACGCGTCTAGGTTATGATAGATATCATATGGCCACAGAATTATCCTTGGTTGACCCAATAGACCCCAAAGAAAAACGAGAAGATTACTATCATATTCTTCCCAATGGTGAGTCTTCTCTTGACTTATCATTATCTCTACTGTCTCTAATTGAGAATTATACTTCAAACAAACACCAAGATTATATAGGTAGTGCCCATAGATATACTCAGCAAGTGGATGAGCACATCCCTGTCTTATGATGACACGAGGTTGTATGTCGTTAGACATCTTATATGATAGTGGCAAACCACCCTTCCAACGTTGGTACACCTTACCCTATTGGATTCACCAAATATAACTACTAAATGAACTTTTCTATACTGCTTCGGGAGAACATCCACAGCTAGAGACCACTGTTCTATTTTCCCGTTACCCTCGCTCGACCCAGCTACACTCTTATTACCTGAAAGGAATTGTGAAGCAAAAGGGTGAGCACAACTAGCCCAGTAAAGAATATCATGACTAAAGATAATTAAATTATCAGTAGCCTTCATCAATAATAAATCAGAGATTTAGAACATATGGTAAATGATAAAAATTTCAACCATAGTTGCAGCGGAACGAGCAATCCATTAGAAGAGTCAAATAGACTATAAAGTCTATTATCTTCTCCATGTTAAAAATCCATCAACAATGTTTTATCCCTGTAACATCAATCAACAGTTCCTTTCCACAATCATATGAATAACTCATAATCATAATTGTGATTCTAAATTTTTCTTCGCACCCAGGACGAAGAATATTTTCATCACATGTCTTTACCTGAAACATCAAAGATCATGGTTATACCAAATCACAGTTCCTGTTCATAATCATACTAATAAATCCATCTTTGCACTACGACCAAAGATATTCAACAACAGTTTATCTTTGCACTACGGGCCAAAGATATTCATCAACAGACCATCTTTGCACTACAGGCCAAAGATATTCATCTACAATTCATCTTTGCACTACAGGCCAAAGATATTCCTCAACCGTTCATCTTTGCATTACTGGCCAAAGATATTCAACAACAGGTCATCTTTGCACTACGGGCCAAAGATATTCATCTACAATTCATCTTTGCACTACAGGCCAAAGATATTCCTCAACAATTCATATTTGCACTACATGCCAAATATATTAATACCTCAAAGAATATATAATCATTTAAGAATTTATATAAACAATAATTATAACCATGTTGATCATTTCACCTTTGCACTTAAGCTAAAGATATTCAATTATAAATTTAATGGTCATGATCATACCAGTCAACAATTCAACTTTGCACTACTGGCCAAAGAGAACCCATAGTCATGATCATACCAATAATTTACCCATCTTTACACTCAAGCGAAAGAGAATTTCAACATCAAGGTTATAAAAATGTTATATATGATTATAAAAATAATATGGTCAAAACATGGATTTAATTTCAAGAGCAATATTCATAAATCAGTTATAATTTGGTTAGAAAAAGAAACCAATTTTGTCGTGAATAGTAACTCATGAATAGTAACCTCGACTCAAAAAGGTAGAAATTTCACAATAAAATCTATACCAATATTTAGGTATAATGATATTGAAAGGATAACATTTCTTAAGCTTATAAACAATTTATTTAAATTGTTTACACTTTACTAATTAATGCATTTAATCATCATAAAATGTCAACTCTTAAGATTTCATCATCAATAGCCAAAACCCTCATCAAAAATCTGCATATACCTCATATAGGATTCTCAAGCCATAAAATCCTATTTTCCAATTTTCTTTCCTCACAAAACATATTTAATTCATTTACTCATAACTAGACCATTTTCATAAAAAATACCAAATCAGTTCCAAAAATATTTCTTTTCTGGGATTTAGCATAATATAGTCCCATAGTGAACATATATTTTTCTCAGAATTTTTAAAAGTCATTTACTATTTTTCATATGGCCAAAATAGTCGAATATTTAAACATTTATCAAAAATTGTACTTTTGTCTAAAAATTCTGAAATTTACAGAGTATACTTCTATCATATACATGTACTCCCAATAAAAATTTCATCAATTTTGGAGTTAACCACAAGGAATTATAAGCTGTTACTTTTAAAATAGTTTTTTCTCATAAAATTCATAACTCTCAATCTATACATCCAAAAATCACCATTTTTGGACACAATCAAGAAAACTCATCAAAATATCATTTCAAATTTTTCCAGAATTTTTGAAGATCAGAAAAATTACGAAACTGAAAATCATAACAACCCTTAAAATCCCTTAATATCCCTTACTATCCCATACCTCAAAAGAGCAGTACTTCTGATCGGTATAAGGCTGAAGGAAACTTGCACTGATGAATAGCAACTCACCAAGTATCTAAATACTCACAAAATACACTCAATAATCTAGAGAGAGAAAGAGAGAAAGCTTATGTTTCTGGTGTGATTTTCAATTCTAACTTAGCCCTCTATTTATAGGAAAATTTTGGTAGGTTTGACCTGCAACCTGATGGCTTTACCTGCTACTATTCCCACCCACCACATTTGAAATATAATTCAGCACATTTCTTCACCAACCACAAGTGGGGCCCACCAATTCTAGAATTTTCCACCAAAATGATAAACTCCGAAAATTCAACAATTTCTGAACCAGTCATCTCGTAAAATTCATAACAAATCATACATTCATTTTTAACGGTTCAAAATTTGTGGACATATACTCAACTTATATATGTATAACATATCCAAAAATTACCACGATCCAACGGTCGGATTAAAAATTATAACCCCCGCAAAATATCTCAAAAACCCTGATTTTTTAATACCTCCATTCCGACAAAAATACTGATAAAAACCTCAACATTAACTCCTTCATTTTAACCACAAAAATATATCCCTCATTTATATCCACATAAAATAAATATTTTCTTATCATATAAATCAATAATTAATTATTCACAAATAATATTACAGAATCACATTTATGACAACCAGGCCGTTCCCAGGAAAGAGGGGGCTTTCCAATAAGGATTTCTCCTTACTAGCGCGCAATTAGATGACCAAACCTCTCCTTAGACAGAACTTTCTAGACATTGCCAATAATGCTATCTAATAATACTATTCAAATAATATGAATTATTGATCTGATAATGGAAAATACTGTGCAGCAACAATTATTGAACAACAATAATATAAAATTTCAACGTAGCAATTATTGAATCAATAAAATAAAATATTGAACAGTAATTACTGTAACAATTATTGAGTAGTGCCTTCTTACGTAAGAATCAATAATTTCAAAAATACTGTGCAATACCGTGTGCTACTGTGCAATAACGCGTATTACTGTATTTTAACCACCGGGTATTTCAACAGTATTAACGATAACAACTACGCCGTTATTTGTAAAAACTCAAATTTGTCATTTTTCTTCACCCGACAGTTATTCGTTATGGGGCCCACAAATAGCTGCGCCGTCGTACGAATATTCTCCGACAGAAAGAATATTCCACGACCAAACGAATATTCCCCGACAACAATGATTATTTTATAACCACTTGCTTATTTTGAAAAAAATTTTATATTTCACCCATAACTTTAAACTTTTATCAATTTAACCATTTACTGACTAGTAATTATAAGAAAAATTGAATACTTTTATTTCATAAAATTCGGGGTCTTACAATCTCCCCTCCTTATGAAATTTCGTCCCCGAAATTTACGTACCTGGTATTTCGAAGAGTTGAGAATACCTTGCTTCCATTTCAGATTCTATCTCTCAGATCATCATGATTTCTCCATTGCTCATCTCCCATGATAACTTCATTTGGGTTCCTCATTTGTTGGGAAGTCATGACAACCGCCATCCCTCGAACTACTCGGCTTTGACTTGTCTGGAGCAGCATTTGGCGTCATCATTACCGTTGGAATATACCTTTCTATAGGACATATTCCTCCCTCAACTGCCTCTTCGTACTCCTCATTCATGATCTGAATCATCAATCTTCGATCCATATCGGATTCAGGTTGACCGCTATGTACAGGGTAATTCAAAACTCGATGTTGGGTTCTCCCAATTGCTTTCCAAAAAGAGAAATTCATATCATCTATTTTAGCCTTCTTAGATCGAACATCTCTTTCCACAATATCCACGTGTCGTGCGGCTTTTGCCCATGCATCACTTATTCTCACTCGTTCAATTTTTTCTTCTTTCAGCTCAGATTCCATTTTTATCATCTTATACTCTGCCAAAGAATGCTTCTGTTCAAGCATCACATATCGGGTAACACAAGCTTGAATTGTTGCATCCTTTTGTTCCACGACCGCCTGTCGTTCTTCTGCCTGCTCTTCTAACACATGAATACGATTTTGAAATTCTACATTTTGATCATATAATACCTCTAATAAACTCTCCTCTGATACTTCTTCTTCTTCTTCTTCCTCAGTCTCAGCTGTTACCTCTGCGACTATCTCGGGTGCAACTATCAATTCTTCACTCACCACATAGATATCTCTAATTCCTTCTTCGTCTGACATCACATTATCATGGTTAGTGATTAGAGGTATCCCCACAGTCTCATTCACTCCATTGTTAGCATTCTCAGCTGCCATTCTCAAATACTGCCATAAAATAAGGGTTAATTAAACAAATTAACATATCACATAATATCCCAATATTATGACTAACCAACAAATAAGCTTAGGTAGGACACACTAGCGAAGGATTTACGCATCTCTCCCCTCCTAGTTATATTCCCCGATCTCCACCAGAGATCATATCCCTAAGCTCTGATACCAACTGTAACGACCCCAAAATAGGTTCATTCCATCCAACCTATTCTGAGTCGCCAAATACATGGTACAGAAAACAACTACAACTTTATTACAACAATTGTTGTGCAAAATACAACAACACATATACTGTGAGTTTGGATACAAATATATACCAAATGTGACTCATGTTCCAACCGTGGACATCACCTCACAATAACACCTTACATAAAGGTATAGTCAAAAACTGTTTTAGAAATTAAAATCTTTGGGAAGTGCTCAAGGAAACCTTCGTACATGGGAGGCCACGCGTCTAGGTTATGATAGATATCATATGGCCACAGAATTATCCTTGGTTGACCCAATAGACCCCAAAGAAAAACGAGAAGATTACTATCATATTCTTCCCAATGGTGAGTCTTCTCTTGACTTATCATTATCTCTACTGTCTCTAATTGAGAATTATACTTCAAACAAACACCAAGATTATATAGGTAGTGCCCATAGATATACTCAGCAAGTGGATGAGCACATCCCTGTCTTATGATGACACGAGGTTGTATGTCGTTAGACATCTTATATGATAGTGGCAAACCACCCTTCCAACGTTGGTACACCTTACCCTATTGGATTCACCAAATATAACTACTAAATGAACTTTTCTATACTGCTTCGGGAGAACATCCACAGCTAGAGACCACTGTTCTATTTTCCCGTTACCCTCGCTCGACCCAGCTACACTCTTATTACCTGAAAGGAATTGTGAAGCAAAAGGGTGAGCACAACTAGCCCAGTAAAGAATATCATGACTAAAGATAATTAAATTATCAGTAGCCTTCATCAATAATAAATCAGAGATTTAGAACATATGGTAAATGATAAAAATTTCAACCATAGTTGCAGCGGAACGAGCAATCCATTAGAAGAGTCAAATAGACTATAAAGTCTATTATCTTCTCCATGTTAAAAATCCATCAACAATGTTTTATCCCTGTAACATCAATCAACAGTTCCTTTCCACAATCATATGAATAACTCATAATCATAATTGTGATTCTAAATTTTTCTTCGCACCCAGGACGAAGAATATTTTCATCACATGTCTTTACCTGAAACATCAAAGATCATGGTTATACCAAATCACAGTTCCTGTTCATAATCATACTAATAAATCCATCTTTGCACTACGACCAAAGATATTCAACAACAGTTTATCTTTGCACTACGGGCCAAAGATATTCATCAACAGACCATCTTTGCACTACAGGCCAAAGATATTCATCTACAATTCATCTTTGCACTACAGGCCAAAGATATTCCTCAACCGTTCATCTTTGCATTACTGGCCAAAGATATTCAACAACAGGTCATCTTTGCACTACGGGCCAAAGATATTCATCTACAATTCATCTTTGCACTACAGGCCAAAGATATTCCTCAACAATTCATATTTGCACTACATGCCAAATATATTAATACCTCAAAGAATATATAATCATTTAAGAATTTATATAAACAATAATTATAACCATGTTGATCATTTCACCTTTGCACTTAAGCTAAAGATATTCAATTATAAATTTAATGGTCATGATCATACCAGTCAACAATTCAACTTTGCACTACTGGCCAAAGAGAACCCATAGTCATGATCATACCAATAATTTACCCATCTTTACACTCAAGCGAAAGAGAATTTCAACATCAAGGTTATAAAAATGTTATATATGATTATAAAAATAATATGGTCAAAACATGGATTTAATTTCAAGAGCAATATTCATAAATCAGTTATAATTTGGTTAGAAAAAGAAACCAATTTTGTCGTGAATAGTAACTCATGAATAGTAACCTCGACTCAAAAAGGTAGAAATTTCACAATAAAATCTATACCAATATTTAGGTATAATGATATTGAAAGGATAACATTTCTTAAGCTTATAAACAATTTATTTAAATTGTTTACACTTTACTAATTAATGCATTTAATCATCATAAAATGTCAACTCTTAAGATTTCATCATCAATAGCCAAAACCCTCATCAAAAATCTGCATATACCTCATATAGGATTCTCAAGCCATAAAATCCTATT
Source organism: Panax notoginseng (assembly GCA_016801055.1). Taxonomy (NCBI): domain Eukaryota; kingdom Viridiplantae; phylum Streptophyta; class Magnoliopsida; order Apiales; family Araliaceae; genus Panax; species Panax notoginseng. The sequence continues at coordinate 248,280,590 of CM029012.1, forward strand.
TTCCAATTTTCTTTCCTCACAAAACATATTTAATTCATTTACTCATAACTAGACCATTTTCATAAAAAATACCAAATCAGTTCCAAAAATATTTCTTTTCTGGGATTTAGCATAATATAGTCCCATAGTGAACATATATTTTTCTGAGAATTTTTAAAAGTCATTTACTATTTTTCATATGGCCAAAATAGTCGAATATTTAAACATTTATCAAAAATTGTACTTTTGTCTAAAAATTCTGAAATTTACAAAGTATACTTCTATCATATACATGTACTCCCAATAAAAATTTCATCAATTTTGGAGTTAACCACAAGGAATTATAAGCTGTTACTTTTAAAATAGTTTTTTTTTTCTCATAAAATTCATAACTCTCAATCTATACATCCAAAAATCACCATTTTTGGACACAATCAAGAAAACTCATCAAAATATCATTTCAAATTTTTCCAGAATTTTTGAAGATCAGAAAAATTACGAAACTGAAAATCATAACAACCCTTAAAATCCCTTAATATCCCTTACTATCCCATACCTCAAAAGAGCAGTACTTCTGATCGGTATAAGGCTGAAGGAAACTTGCACTGATGAATAGCAACTCACCAAGTATCTAAATACTCACAAAATACACTCAATAATCTAGAGAGAGAAAGAGAGAAAGCTTATGTTTCTGGTGTGATTTTCAATTCTAACTTAGCCCTCTATTTATAGGAAAATTTTGGTAGGTTTGACCTGCAACCTGATGGCTTTACCTGCTACTATTCCCACCCACCACATTTGAAATATAATTCAGCACATTTCTTCACCAACCACAAGTGGGGCCCACCAATTCTAGAATTTTCCACCAAAATGATAAACTCCGAAAATTCAACAATTTCTGAACCAGTCATCTCGTAAAATTCATAACAAATCATACATTCATTTTTAACGGTTCAAAATTTGTGGACATATACTCAACTTATATATGTATAACATATCCAAAAATTACCACGATCCAACGGTCGGATTAAAAATTATAACCCCCGCAAAATATCTCAAAAACCCTGATTTTTAATACCTCCATTCCGACAAAAATACTGATAAAAACCTCAACATTAACTCCTTCATTTTAACCACAAAAATATATCCCTCATTTATATCCACATAAAATAAATATTTTCTTATCATATAAATCAATAATTAATTATTCACAAATAATATTACAGAATCACATTTATGACAACCAGGCCGTTCCCAGGAAAGAGGGGGCTTTCCAATAAGGATTTCTCCTTACTAGCGCGCAATTAGATGACCAAACCTCTCCTTAGACAGAACTTTCTAGACATTGCCAATAATGCTATCTAATAATACTATTCAAATAATATGAATTATTGATCTGATAATGGAAAATACTGTGCAGCAACAATTATTGAACAACAATAATATAAAATTTCAACGTAGCAATTATTGAATTAATAAAATAAAATATTGAACAGTAATTACTGTAACAATTATTGAGTAGTGCCTTCTTACGTAAGAATCAATAATTTCAAAAATACTGTGCAATACCGTGTGCTACTGTGCAATAACGCGTATTACTGTATTTTAACCACCGGGTATTTCAACAGTATTAACGATAACAACTACGCCGTTATTTGTAAAAACTCAAATTTGTCGTTTTTCTTCACCCGACAGTTATTCGTTATGGGGCCCACAAATAGCTGCGCCGTCGTACGAATATTCTCCGACAGAAAGAATATTCCACGACCAAACGAATATTCCCCGACAACAATGATTATTTTATAACCACTTGCTTATTTTGAAAAAAATTTTATATTTCACCCATAACTTTAAACTTTTATCAATTTAACCATTTACTGACTAGTAATTATAAGAAAAATTGAATACTTTTATTTCATAAAATTCGGGGTCTTACACCTCCTCCTCATATACTCATATATCCTACATTCATTGTAAAAATATCAATTTTTAACAATTGTCACTTTAAAAATTATCTCAATCTATATCCACATAAAATTAATATTTTCCTCATCATATAAATTAATAATTAATTATTCACAAATATCATTACAGAATCACAATACTGACAATCAGGCCGTTCTCAGGAAAGAGGGGGCTTTCCAATAATAATTTCTCCTTACTGGCGCGCAATTAGGTGACCAAACCTCTCATTAGACAGAACTTTCTAGACATTACCAATAATGTTATCTAATAATATTATTCAGATAATATGAATTATTGCTTCGATAATAGAAAATACTGTGTAGTGACAATTATTGAATAACAGTAATATAAAATATCAATGCAACAATTATTGAATCAATAAAACAAAATATTGAACAGTAATTACTGTAACAATTATTGAGTAGTGCCTTCTTACATAAGAATCAATAATTGGTGCAATACCGTGTGCTACTGTGTTTTAACCACCGGGTATTCTAACAGTATTAACGGTAACAACTACGCCGTTATTTATAAACAACTTACACTTGTCGTTTTCTTCATCCAATCACTTTCTGTTATGGGGCCCACAAAAGACTGCGCCGTCGTACGAATATTCCCCGACAGCAAGAATATTCCACGACCAAACGAATATTCCCCGATAACAATGAATATTTTATAACCACTTGCTTATTTAAAAATATTTACGTATTTTACCCATAACTAACCACATTAATCAAATAAACCCTTACTATTTCAAAATAATAAATAAAGGAAATTCTATTTTATTAAAAAAAAAATTCGGGGTCTTACAGTGACGCCCCCAAAATAGGTATACAAAACTCATTTTGAGTCACCAAATATATAGTACAAAATCTAAATACAAACTTTGTTAATACAACACTACAAAGCATAACTGGGAGTTTTAACACGAATATTGTCTCGTATATCTAAACTCAAATAGAGTTCTCATTACATTTATTATCACACTATTTCATAGAATACTGAGGACTACTATAATCATCATCTCGGACTGTCACTCTATTCCCCGACTAGTCCCAACTATATTCTCATTTTCTGAAAAGAACAATGACAGCAAAGGGTGAGCTCAACTAGCCCAGTAAAAAAATATTATGACTAAGATAATACAGAATAAATTATCGTTAGGCTTCAACAGTGTTAAATTGATAGAATACAATAGACAACAAGTTTAACTGTAGCGGAACAAATAATCCATTAGAAGAGTCAAGTAGAGCATAATATCTACTATCTTCTACGATTTAAATGTTCATCATTAATATTTTATTGCTGTAACACAACTCAATAAACAATCCACATCATCGAATTATCCATGCACTACGGGCCAATGATAGTCGTTAGTATCACATCCATGAATTATCCATTCACTATGGGCCAAGGATATTCATTATTATCACATCCACGAATTATTCATGCACTACGGGCCAATGAAATTCGTTAATATCACCAGTGGTCATTGTGACGTCCCCAAAATAGGTCCATACAACCCATTCTGAGTCGTCAAATACATGATATAGAAACAACTATAATTTTTTATTATAATTATCGTGTAAAATACGACAACATATAAACTGTGAGTTTAAATATAAATATTGTCTTCTAGACAATATCCACACTCAAATAAGTCATCATTACAATTATTAATTCACTATTTTATAAAATAGTGAGGACTGCTAAAATAACTGTCTGGACCCATCACTCCACACCCCGACTAGTTCCCGCTATATTCTCGCCTCCTGAGAAAAAACATATAACAAAAATAAAAAGGATGAGCTCAACTAGCCCAGTAAAGAATATTACGACAACGATAATGAACAATAAATTTTTGTTAGCTTTCAACAAATCAGATAAAATATAATGGACAACAAGTTTTAGATCAATATTCACAGCAAAAAATAGCAACTCATTAGAAGAGTTAAGTAGAGAATGAAGTTTACTATATTCTATGATTTATAAGTTCATCATCAATATTTTATCCCTGTAACATCAATCAATTTACATCTTGAACCAAATATTCATATTTGCTTTACGGGCCAAAAATATTTATTTGTATTACTAGTTGGTCATGTTCATCTCAACACTTGTTCATCTTTGCAGTACATACCAAAGATATTCATCATGTAATCATTCATCTTTGCACTACAGGCCAAAGATATTCAAATATATCATCATTTAGAACTGAGAATGATGAAAAATATTTAAAAAAAAATGAATCCAGTGAGATAAAAGGACAAAGATTAGGGATTCGTACTTTAGATAATTTAAGTTCAAAAATACTCCATACTAAACCATAGTGGAGTAAAATTCAAGAATGAATGTCAAAACATGGATAGTGTTGTATTTGTGAATAGTGTCGTATACGTGAATAGTAACTCCGACACGAAAAGATAAAAATTCCACAAAAAAAATTATACTAATATTTCGGTATAATGATATTAAATGAAATAACATCATTTACGAAAAAAATAACATCTCTTACCTCAAAAGAACAGTACTTCTTACTGAAATATCGGATATGATGCTGAAAGAAATTTGTACTGAATAGTAACTCTCAAAGTATCTAAATACTCACAAAAATACGCTCGATATAATAGAGAGAGAAAACTTAAAATTTTGATGTGATTTTCAATTCTAACTAAGCACCCTATTTATAAAAAAATACAAGAACGTCAAAGTAGACTAACCTGCTATCTGTTAGCTTTACCTGCTACTATTCACGCACACCACTTTTGAAATAAAATTTTAGCAAATTTTTCACCAACTAAAAGTGGGCCCCACCCATATTTTTAATAAAAATATTTATTTTCTTGACTTCAATAATTCATAATAAATAGCCCTTTAATCAGAAAAATTTTAATCTCATGCCTATACCGTAGAAAATTTAATTCTCTACACCTTTGTAGAAGAAAATTTTTTCAAATTCCAAACACAAAATGTCCAAAATTTACATATGGATAATTTTTAATACCTTCATTATCATAAAATACTGATAAAACACCCCCATTCTGATAAAATACTGATAAAACACCTCAGCATTAATTCCTTCATTTATATTCACATAAAAATAAATATTTTCTTATCATATAAATCAATAATTAATTATTCACAAATAATATTACAGAATCACAATTTTGATAACCAGGTCGTTCCTAGGAAAGAAAGGGCTTTACGATAAGGATTTCACCTTACTGGCGCGCAATTAGATGACCAAATTGTGAGACCCCAAATTTTATGAATAAATATTTGATTTTTCTCGAAATAATTTTTTTTATATTATGGTGTGGATTTGATATAATAGTTATGGGTAGTATTTATAAATTTTGCAAAGTATGCAAGTTGTCATATTATATTCGATTGGTCGGGGAATATTCTTTTTATCGGGGAATATCCGTACGACGGTACAATCATTGGTGGACCCCACAACGAAATTATTGTCGGATTGAGAAAACGACAAAAATACTTTATGAAAATAACGGCGGAAGTTTTACCGTTGATACTGTTGAACTACTCGGTAGTAAAAGTACAGTAATACGCGTTGTTGCATAGTAGCACATGGTATTGATTATTGATATTTATGTGAGAAGTCGCTCAGTTTGATTCAATTATTGTTGATTAATAATATGAGTTATTATAACGATAATGACGTTTTGTTTTATTCGTATTATTAACGTAATAAAACAGAAACATCTTTTTATATAAAACAGAATACTTTATTAAAGTTATTCTATAAATAGAATATATTATATTTTATTATGCATAGTGTTGCATAGTATTTTGCATAGTGTTGTATAGTGTTTGCATAGTAAATTTTTTTTTATATAAATAGAATATATTATATTTTATTTAAAAGATTTTTCTTTAAATATGGACCGTCAGATTAAAGTAAATCAATCTGGACCGTTCATGGATTAGTTACTATGCATTCTATTTTCCTATAAATAGAAGCTCATTCCTTCATTATTTTCTTACGAATTCACTGAACTCTAGAGAGAGAAACTATAGAGAGAAACTATAGAGAGAGAGAGAAGAAGAGTATTTTACTACTTAGCTACTTCCTTATTTCAGCTCTTCTTTAAAACGGTAAGGGGTGTTATTCTTTCTTATTCATGAAGAGAACTATTGTTATTCCATTTCTTATTATTCTGTTGGAATAACCTGTATACGCGGATCTACCCTATACTTGGTGACATTCTTCTATTATTCTGTTGGAACATCCTGTCTGTGTGTTTTACACCGGACCTGGTTCCGTTTTTATTATTATTCTGTTGGAACATCCTGTCTGTGTGTTTTACGCCGGACCTGGTTCCGTCTTTATTATTATTCTGTCGGAATATCCTGTCTGTGTGTTTTACACCGGACCTGGTTCTATTATTTATTATTCTGTCGGAATTTCCTGTCTGTGTGTTTTACACTGGACCTGGTTCCATTATTTATTATTCTGTCGGAATATCCTGTCTGTGCGTTTACGCCGGACCTGGTTCCATTATTATTATTCTGTTAAGAATAACCTGTCTGTGCGGTCTATCGCATGCATGGTGATTTCTTTTGCGATTTCATTCTTTATTATACTCAGTTGATTAAAACTTTGACTTCTATACTCCATGAAATTAGTAGAATATCCTTGATATTTGTGCTTCATCTAGTATCTATTCATGAAAATATTCTCCTGATCAGTCTTGAAGTTACTCCACAAAGCAGTATCATGTTGACAATTTGGACGTTATTAATTCCTGGATAAATTAATTCTTGAACTTGTTTTATTGAATTCTTATATCATTGTCATCATCCTCATGTTTATATTCTGTTGAAAGTCATCTATGACCTGTAGTGCATAGATGGACTTGGTATGATTATGACCAGGGATTATTCGGTGTAATCATGACCGTAATATTGCAAATGATATTGTAAAAGTCATCATTGGCCCGTAGTGCATTGATGGACAGTTGTTGGCATGATCATGACCATTAATGAATACACGAATATCCTTGGTCGTAGTGCAGGGGTGATTCGATGATGTGGATTACTTTATTAAGCTGAGTCCCAGCGATAACAGTGTTGAAAAACCTTTTAAATCATAAAAGATAGTAGAGTTTATTTTCTACTTGACTCTTTTAATGGATTGCTTGTTCCACTGCAGTTAACCTTGATGTCTATTATATTTTATCAGTTTAACATTGTTGAAGACTAATGATAATTTATTCTGCATTATCTTAGTCATAATATTTCTTACTGGGCTAGTTGAGCTCACCCTTTCTTTCACTGTTCTCTTCAGGAAATGAGAACGTAGCTGGGGCAAGTCGGGGAACGGAGTGATGGTCCGAATGATAGTATTAGTTAGTAGTCCTCACTATTCTATGTAATAGTGTGTTAATAAATGTAATGAGGACTCCTTTTGAGTATGAATACTCTTTAGAAGATAATATTTGTATTCAAACTCACAGTTTATGTTTTGTCGTATTGTACACGACAGTTGTATTAGTAAGTTGTATTTGTATTCTGTACCATGTATCTGACGACCCAAGATGGGTGATGTATACCTAATTTTGGGGGCGTCACAGTTGGTATCAGAGCTTAGGGATATGATCCCTGGTTAGGATATGAGAATAGAACTAGGAGGGGAGTGACGGGGAATTCCTTCGCTAGTATGACCTACCTAACTTTATTTGATATTTAATTGGTCGGTCAAAGTATATGGATAATATGTTATATGTTAATTAACCCTTGTTTTGTTGCAGTATTTGCAAATGGCATCTGAAAATATTGAGATAAACAATGAAGCACATGAGACCATTGAATCACCAACGATCAATGCTCAGGGTAATGTGCAACCAGAGGACAATAATCCTCATGAAAATAATAACACCGATGAAATGGTGAATGATGGGATGGTCAGAGACTTTATGCAATTTATGCAACAACAAAATAACTCTCGAACGGTCACCGCTAAGCAGTTCAAGGAGCAATTCATGCAACAACGGGCGAGAGCGGCTCCTATCCAAAATGAAGGAGGAAACAATGACAACCCACGGTTGGTCACCGCTAAGCAATTCAAGGAGCTAGGACCACCGGAGTTTTTGGGAAAGCCAGAACCACTTAAGGCGGAGACGTGGTTAAAGCAGATCATCAAGATATTTGATGTCTTGGGATGCTCCGAGGAGCAAAAGGTTCCCTTTGCCACCTTTATGTTGCGTGAAGAGGCAGATTACTGGTGGGAATCTGTAAAACGTACCCAGCCTGACGCACTCAAGATGTCTTGGGAGAAGTTCCAAGAACTGTTCAATGACAAGTACTTTTCCGAAAGTATTCGTCACATGAAGGAGGTGGAATTTATCAAGTTGGAGCAAAATAACATGACCGTGTCGCAGTACGAAGCCAAGTTTGCCGAGTTATCCCGATTTGCGTCCCACTTGGTGGATAATGAAGAGAGAATGACGCAGATGTTTTTAAGAGGTTTGAAACCGGAGATACGTCAATATCTTATTTCTCATAAACTGTGTCTGTATTCAGATGTTGTAAATAGGGCTCAATTAGTAGAACGCGATAACGAGTCAACGCAACCAAAAGAGAGCAGCGGAAAAAATGATAATACTGGTTATAACAGTCATTAAAGCGGTGACAATAAGCATGGAGGGAATTAACATGCCAGAAATGGTAACCACTTCAATGGTAATCATGGTCAAAACAATAAGAATGGACATTTCAAGAAGAGGAAATTCAACAATGATGGAAAGACGTCAGCACCAGCACCCGTTGTTAAGGAAGAAGAACGACCACCTATCATATGCTTCAAATGCGGATGGGAGGGACACATCAATCCAAACTGCGCGATGCCATCCAAAGCATGCTATAATTGTGGAAGAGAAGGTCACTTAGCCCGATTTTGTCGTTCACCGAAGACAAGTTCAGATAGGATGGAGGCACCAAAGACCGTCCCAGAAAAGTCAAAGCCAGTAGTTTAAGAGAGAGCATTTTTTTCGTGACGAGGAACCTGAATAAAATTATCACGGGTATGTTAGTCATAAACTCTTGCGAAGTCTATACCGTGTTAGATACCGGTTCTACTAACTCTTTTATTTCACCTAGTTGTGTTCAATGTTTGAACTTAACTTCGGAGAAGTTAGACTTTGATTTATCTGTTGAAATTCCGTTGGGAGAAACCTTTGTTACCTCCACTATTTATAAATCTTGTTCAAATCAACAGTTTCACGTTATCTGTTGATCTTATCTCTTTGAAAATACTTGCATTGATATGATTTTTGGAAACGATTGGTTAACTGCTCATCATGTTTTTCGTAAGGTTGTTAGCTTTCATATTCCTAACCAACCTATTATGCGAATTTAAGTAACCAAACCACTAAAGTCAATCATTGTTATATCAAGCCATAAGTAAAGAGCCCCGAGCCTTTCGCTGATAACTTCCTTATGTGGAATGCACCGAAGCCAGACTTTCCGTAGGAGACGTTGTGAATGACGATGGCAAGTTGATAGGTATCAATGTGACGTGTTATCCAAGTCTTGGATGAGGGTCACAGTTTTGAATGATATTTCTATTGTTAATAAATTTCTTGACGTATTCTTGAAGACTTCTTAGCCTACCCCAGAGCGTAAAATTGAATTTTGTATTGACCCCAGTACAAAACTCATTTCTTAAACCCTCAAATATTTCTTCAACTAAAACGAACGTATTATGCGCCAAAGACATTGGCTCGAGCTGTTGAAGATTACGATCGTACCATTCAATAACATCGTGGAAAAGTGAACGTGGTAGCTGACGCGTTGTGTAGAAGATCGTATACGGTTACAAGTGCGAATATACGAACCCACGTGAAGATAACGAATATACGATTAAAATCGACTTTAATCGATAAAGTTAAAGCCGCTCAAGCTACATACTCAGAGCTGATAAATGTGAAGAAGAAGGTTCAAGAGGGCGTTATTCTAGAAGCAAGAATCGACGAAGAAGGGAAATCTCAACTCTCGATGTAATTGACCCATTTGAAATCCTCGATGAAGTAGGAACTGTGGCCTATAGACTCGTTTTACCGCCAAGTATGTTGCGTGTTCAAAATATTTTTTTTTTCGTATCGATGTTACGTAAATATGTGGACGACCCGAACCACATTATTAATTTAGAACCGGACGAAATAACGAAAGATTTAACGTATGAGGAGATACGTGTTAACATCTTGGATAAGAAGGATCATATTCGATGCTTAAAAGTTATACCTCAAGAGTTAGAATTTGAAGCGAAGTCAAGGTATCCTCACATGTTTGGCATACCAAGTACGTACGTAAATTTCGAGGGCGAAATTCTATAAGGAGGGGAGATTGTGAGACCCCAGATTTTATGAATAAATATTTAATTTTTCTCGAAATAATTTTTTTTATATTATGGTGTGGATTTGATATAATAGTTATGGGTAGTATTTATAAATTTTGCAAAGTATGCAAGTTGTCTTATTATATTCGATTGGTCGGAGAATATTCTTTTTATCGGGGAATATCCGTACGACGGTACAATCATTGGTGGACCCCACAACGAAATTATTGTCGGATTGAGAAAACGACAAAAATACTTTATGAAAATAACGGCGGAAGTTTTACCGTTGATACTGTTGAACTACTCGGTAGTAAAAGTACAGTAATACGTATTGTTGCATAGTAGCACACGGTATTGATTATTGATATTTATGTGAGAAGTCGCTCAGTTTGATTCAATTATTGTTGATTAATAATATGAGTTATTATAACGATAATGACGTTTTGTTTTATTCGTATTATTAACGTAATAAAACAGAAACATCTTTTTATATAAAACAGAATACTTTATTAAAGTTATTCTATAAATAGAATATATTATATTTTATTATGCATAGTGTTGTATAGTATTTTGCATAGTGTTGCATAGTGTTTGCATAGTAAATTTTTTTTATATAAATAGAATATATTATATTTTATTTAAAAGATTTTTCTTTAAATATGGACCGTCAGATTAAAGTAAATCAATCTGGACCGTTCATGGATTAGTTACTATACATTATATTTTTCTATAAATAGAAGCTCATTCCTTCATTATTTTCTTACGAATTCACTGAACTCTAGAGAGAGAAACTATAGAGAGAGAGAGAAGAAGAGTATTCTACTACTTAACTACTTCCTTATTTCAGCTCTTCTTTAAAACGGTAAGGGGTGTTATTCTTTCTTATTCATGAAGAGAACTATTGTTATTCCATTTCTTATTATTCTGTTAGAATAACCTGTATACGCGGATCTACCCTATACTTGGTGACATTCTTCTATTATTCTGTTGGAACATCCTGTCTGTGTGTTTTACACCGGACCTGGTTCCGTTTTTATTATTATTCTGTGGAAACATCCTGTCTGTGTGTTTTACGTCGGACCTGGTTCCGTCTTTATTATTATTCTGTCGGAATATCCTGTCTGTGTGTTTTACACCGGACCTGGTTCCATTATTTATTATTCTGTCGGAATATCCTGTCTGTGTGTTTTACACCGGACCTTGTTCAATTATTTATTATTCTGTCGGAATATCCTGTCTGTGCGTTTACGCCGGACCTGGTTCCATTATTATTATTCTGTTAAGAATAACCTGTCTGTGCGGTCTATCGCATGCATGGTGATTTCTTTTGCGATTTCATTCTTTATTATACTCAGTTGATTAAAACTTTGACTTCTATACTCCATGAAATTAATGGAATATCCTTGATATTTGCGCTTCATCTAGTATCTATTCATGAAAATATTCTCCTGATCAGTCTTGAAGTTACTCCACAAAGCAGTATCATGTTGACAATTTGGACGTTATTAATTCCTGGATAAATTAATTCTTGAACTTGTTTTATTGAATTCTTATATCATTGTCATCATCCTCATGTTTATATTCTGTTGAAAGTCATCTATGGCCTGTAGTGCATAGATGAACTTGGTATGATTATGATCAGGGATTATTCGGTGTAATCATGACCGTAATATTGCAAATGATGTGGTAAAAGTCATCATTGGCCCGTAGTGCATTGATGGACAGTTGTTGGCATGATCATGACCATTAATGAATACACGAATATCCTTGGCCGTAGTGCAGGGGTGATTCGATGATGTGGATTACTTTATTAAGCTGAGTCCCAGCGATAACAGTGTTGAAAAACCTTTTAAATCATAAAAGATAGTAGAGTTTATTTTCTACTTGACTCTTTTAATGGATTGCTTGTTCCGCTGCAGTTAACCTTGATGTCTATTATATTTTATCAGTTTAACATTGTTGAAGACTAATGATAATTTATTCTGCATTATCTTAGTCATAATATTTCTTACTGGGCTAGTTGAGCTCACCCTTTCTTTCACTGTTCTCTTCAGGAAATGAGAACGTAGCTGGGGCAAGTCGGGGAACGGAGTGATGGTCCGAATGATAGTATTAGTTAGTAGTCCTCACTATTCTATGTAATAGTGTGTTAATAAATGTAATGAGGACTCCTTTTGAGTATGAATACTCTTTAGAAGATAATATTTGTATTCAAACTCACAGTTTATGTTTTGTCGTATTGTACACGACAGTTGTATTAGTAAGTTGTATTTGTATTCTGTACCATGTATCTGACGACCCAAGATGGGTGATGTATACCTAATTTTGGGGGCGTCACACAAATCCTTTTTCTAGACAGAACTTCCTTAGACATTGTCAATAATACTATCTAATAATATTATTCAAATAATATGAATTATTGATCTGATAATGGAAAATACTGTACAGTGACAATTATTGAAATAATATTAATATAAAATATCAACGTAGCAATTATTGAATTAATAAAATAAAATATTGACAGTAATTACTGTAACAATTATTGAGTAGTGCCTTCTTACGTAAAAATCAATAATCTAAAAATACTGTGTAATATTGTGTGTTACTGTGCAACCACGCGTATTGTATTTTAACAATCAGGTATTCCAACAGTGTTAACGGTAACAACTACGTCATTTTTTATAAAAACTTAAACTTATCGTTTTTTTCGTCCGATCGTTTTTCGTTATGGGGCCCATAAATGGCTGCGCCATTGTACGAATATTCTCCGACAACAAGAATATTCCACGACCAAACGAATATTCTCCGACAATAATGAATATTTTATAACCACTTGCTTATTTTGTAAAATTTACACATTTCACCCATAACCAAAGCATTATATCAAATTAACACCTTATTATTCAAAATAATAATTAGAGAAAATTTAATTTTTATTTTTAAAAAGTTGGGGTCTTACAGTCATGATCATGCCAACAACTGTCCATCAATGAACTACGAGCCAATGAAAATTTTTACCACATCATTTGTAACATTACAGGTCATGATTATATAGATACATAGTCATAATCATACCAATCAACAGTCCATCTATGCATTACGGGTCGAAGATGACTTTCATCACAATATAAGCATGAGGATGATGACAATGATATAAACATAATTCAAACGAAATCAATGATAAATATTAAAGACTTTAAATTTATCCAGAGTTTAAAAATGTCTAAATTGTCAACATGATAACTGTTTTGTGGAGTAAAATTTAAGAATAATATTGTATCAAAAATAATTTAGATAGAAAAGAAATCAATTTCTGTCATGAATAATATCCCGGGTTAATAGTACTCGAGTGAATAGTACTTCGTGAATATTACCCCGTGAATAGTATCCCGACATGAAAAGATCAAAATTTAACAAGAATGTTCAGAAAAATATTCTTGTGAAACGATACTAGATGAAGCACAAATTTCAAGGATATTCTACTAATTTCAAGGAGTATAGAAGCAATACTTAACAAAATGAATGTAGAATTCAGAATCTGAAACGAAATAATATTACTTACATACTATATAGTATGAAAAAAAATATTATTTCTTACGAATATTGAACAAAAATAATATCCCTTACCTTAAAAGGAGAGTACTTCTGACTGGTATAGCGGAGATATTCTTGAAGAAAACTAGCACTGTTTTCTACATTCAAAATTTTCTTAAACTCTAAACTAAGCATCTTATTTATAGGAGAATGACAGGACACTATTTAGAAGAAAAAAAAAATTCACGGACGCACCGGGAAAAAAATTCACGAGCGCAGACAGCTGATTCTTTAAAAAAATTTGATTTCACTATGCACACACTATGCAGTACTATGTAAAGAAAATATAATATATTCTATTTTTTATACACACCACACACACACACACACACACATACACACACACACACACACACACACACACACACACATATATATATATATATATATATATATATATATATATATATATATATATACAAGTAATAAAATCAAAATTGATATAACTTTCTACTGATGATTTTAAAGAATGAATAAGTGGGGGTCCATATAATAAACCAAATTTATAACAAATATTTCATAAAATATCCCTCTATTTATCTCAATTCATTTGGCTTCACAAAACATATTTTTAACAATATTTATTCATCATTAATATTATAACTCGCAATATTAACAACCAGATCATTTCCAAAAAAGAGGAGACTTTTCGATAAAAACTTCTCCTTATTGACGCGTAATTAGGTGACCAAACCCCTTTTCTTGACATAACTTTCTAGACATCGTCAATAATACAAATAATAATATGAATAATTTTGTCGTCTCAATTATTGATTTAATAATATAAAATATTATGACAATAATTGAATCAATAACGTGAGATACTATGCAGCAATTACTGTGGCAATAATTGAGTATAACTGAGTGACTTCTCACGTAAGCATCAATAATCAAAGATACTGTACAATACCATGTGCTACTATGTAACCATTCGTATTATTGTACTTTTATCACCGGGTATTTTAACAGTTAACGGTAAAATTTTTGTCGTTATTTTTATAAAAAGTTATTTCTGTCGTATTCTAACTCCGACAGTAATTCTGTTGTGGGGTCCACCAATAATTGTGCCGTCGAATGAATATTTCCTGATAAAACGAATATTCTCCGACCAAACGAATATTTTATAACAACTTGTTTACTTTGTAAAAATTTATAAATACTACCCACAACTATAAAATTATATCAAATCCACACCATAATATTCAAAATGATATTTTGAGAAAATTAATTTTTATTCATAAAAGTTAGGATCTTACACTCACCACTGCTCTAGTTTTTCAAGTAATAGTCAGTACCCCTCTAGTCTACAATATGTAACATTCACTAGCCCTTGTTTGGTTAACCAACTAATATAAAAAAATATTTTTAATATAATGTCTAATACACACTTCAAGTTATAATGTTTAATTTTTCCACTAAATATAAAGTTGTATATTTTAATTTTTAGTTTTCTTGATCTAATTAATTAAATTATGAATTTATGAAATAAATAACATAAATGTCAAAAAATAATAAATATTCATTTTATCAAGAAAATAAAGTCATTCAATGTTTGCTAATTAAATTTCTCAAATCTTAAAATTTACGTGATATATATTCAAATATATTTTTTATAATTAAAAAGTAAAATTTTAATACCCATAAAAATTAATGCAATAAAATTATAATATTTTTTTTAAAATATTAAAATTTACGTAAAAAAAACTTATTATTACAAAACGAATCGTATTATTCATATTAAAAAGTATTAAAAATTATATTAATTATTTTTCTCATATATTAAACTAAACATAAGTCACACTTAAGCATAATTATTTACAGTAAAAATGACAAATGTTGTTACTAAAAAAAATATTAAAAGAATTTTTTTTTACAAGATAGAGGTGTAATAAATATTATTTTCTTTTCTTTTATTTAACATTGCACAAAAATAACGCCAACTGTATACTAAAAAAATATAATCAAAATCATAAATATCCCAATTTTTTACATATACTCAAAAAAATTAACATATAAAAATCATAATATGAAATTAAGAATTCAAATAATAATTTTTGTTGTTAAACACTAAAAACTAAACTATAAATATACTCAATCATTCTAATTAGAATAGTTCCATTAATAATTTAATTTAAACTTTTTAATATTTGTTTCACTTATTCAAAAATATGTGTTAATTAAACTAAATTAATTTTTTTATAAGTTACTAACAATTTGAACGAGATAGTCTTAATTACAAATCAAACTATAATTAAAATATATTGTATTAAAAAAAAGATAATTATATATATATATACAGAATAGATCTAAAACATACCTCTTAAATAACATAACTCTTTTAAATAGCATATATTTATTAAAATTACGTCGTTTTGAAGATTCTTTTAAAAATAAAATAATATTAAAAGAGAATAGTCCCATTTACTTTCATTTTATTTATAAAAATATCATCTACGACCTCACTTTTTTTTAAAATAATTTATAAAATAATATTGTTTTAATAAATATATACTATTTAAAAGAGTATCTTATTTAAGAAGTATGATTTAATATATAACTTTATCTATTTGTTATTATGATTAAAGAGAGCTGTCACTCTATTTTACTTTTTTTTTTAAGGGTGTTTATGTACACGTACATAAATCCAGCTCATGAAGCTAGGTTATACTCTGATCCGATCCGATCCAATCCAATCCAATCCAATGCCCTTACCACCATTCCATTTATAAAGAGAGAAAAGGCAAAACTTATAGAGGAGAGAGAAAGAAAACCAGAAGCCATGGGAACAAGAAGTGGACTCAGCACTCTCATCTTCCATCTCTTTGTTATCGTCATTTCCATTGCAACCGTAGCTAGATCCGTAAGTTACTTATCATATAATATATAGATTTACATTAATTAATTACGTCCATAAATCCATAATATATATATATAGGAGTAAAAGTTTTACAGTTTAATATCGAGTGTTAATTTGGATTTTGATTTTATTCCGATATGACAAAATGCAGGATGATCCAGCTTGTGTATACACGGTCTACGTTAGAACCGGGTCGATCTTAAAGGCCGGAACCGACTCCATCTTTGCGTTGACCCTATACGATGCAGATGGACTGGGAGTCCGGATCAACAATCTGGAGGCCTGGGGCGGCCTAATGGGGCCGGACTACAACTATTTCGAGAGGGGAAACCTCGACATATTCAGCGGCAAAGGTCCGTGTCTTTCTGGACAGCCCTGTGCAATGAACTTGACCTCCGATGGATCCGGCCCACACCATGGCTGGTACGGTAACTATGTGGAGGTCACTACCACTGGAGCCCATATTCCTTGTGCCCAGAAGACTTTCACGGTGGAGCAGTGGCTCGCCACAGATACGTCGCCGTACGAGCTCACCGCCATCAGGAACTATTGTAATTCCGACGACGGTGATGGTGGCCGGAAACAGTTGAAGGGTTCCGGGTCGTCTGTTGCTGTTATTTAAGGATTGTTTGGGCTTTTTTACCCGTTAACATTATGTCTGGGTTGGGGTTTCTGGTTTATTTCTATGGTGGACTTGTAGTAAAGTCCATGGTCTATCAGGACTATGATATATAATAAAGTGGAAGAACAAGGGTTCGCCGCCCATTATGTTTTTTCAGTGCGGCCAGTTTGTTAGGTGAATAATGAGTTTTCTTTATTATGTAATATGTAATCCTGTGTTGTTAAATAAACTTTGCTTAATCATTTAATACTTTCTCCGTTTTAAATTAGAAGATACTCCCTCCGTCCTAAATTATTTGTCTTTTTAGAATTTCATACACATATCAATATATATGATAAATATACTAAAATATCTTTATGTATTGACTTTTTTATTTTCTGCGTATGAATTTTTATTGGTGAGAATATGAAAAGATGCTTAAAAAGTGGAGAGACATGAATGAGAGTAATGACTATCATTAATTAGGGTAAAGGGACAAACTTAGAAAACAAAGAAAAAAAATGCATTAAAATCTTGAAAAAATAAATATTATGGGACAAATTTTTTTTGTTAAAACAACAGATAATTTGGGACGGAAGAAATATAATTTAATTTTTAATATCAAACAATAATATATTAAATTTTAAAATTATTATTATTTATGAAAATTTAGAACAAAATAAATTTTATAATTAATAAATTTTATTATATATTATATAATTATATTAATTAAAATTAAATAAATTTACATCAATTTAAAAGTGACAAAACTAATAACTTGACCAACGTTTTACTGAATATCTAATTAAATTTTTAATTTATCAAATTAACTAACTGAACTAATTAAAATTTTCAAATTGAGTTATTCTGTCAAATTTAATTAACGGCTATGAAATTTTTAAATAAAAAAAAAAAAAAAATGAGGTTGCCAATCAGCAACACAGACATGAAAATAATAAAAAAAAATTATTTTATAACTTATTTTTAATATTTTAAAAATGACAAAAACATAATAAAACAAAACAAAAATTAATAAAAATAAAACATTTTTTCATTTCATTAAATCAATTCTTCCTCCTCTCTTCTTCCACCACCACCGCCGCCTCCACCTCCACCTCCTCCACCGCCTCTTCTTCTCTCTCTCTTCCACCACCACCGCCGCCTCCACCGCCTCTTCTTCCTCTTCTTCTCTCTCTTCTTTCACCATCACTGCCGCCTCCACCGCCTCTTCTTCTCTCTCTTACGCTGAGAGAGGTGGTACTCCGCCGCTTCGAGTAAAGGCTCCAGCGGTGGTCCGCGATACAGAGAAGGTAAGGGGTACTACAGAGAATAGAAGGTGAAGGATAGAAGAGAGAAGCCTGCGAACAGAGAAGGTGAAGGAACAGAAGAGAAGCCTGCGATTTGGAAGGAGAGAAGAGAGAGAGAAAGGACGAAGGATCTGTAATCTGTTAGATCTGTTTTGATAAAAGAGAAAATACAGATGAAAAATATTTTGATTTTTTTATTTTTGTTTTATTTTATTATGTTTTTGTTATTTTTAAAATTTTAAAATGTTTATTTTTTTATTTTTTTAAAACTTTAAAACATAAAAAAAGGCTCTTTTTTTTTTGCCGCATGTACTTTTTTTATTTTTTATATATTTTTTTTAGAATTACGTAGATAAAATTTTAACGTCTGTCTATTTTTTTTAACGGGGTAATTTAATTTAAAAATAATAATAATTTAGTGAATTAATTTAAAAAATTAAAAATTTAATCGAGTATTTGATAACACGTTTCAATTTTGATGACCAAATTATTAATTTTGTCATTTAAAAATTTAATATTTATTGAACGGATAGAGTATGTTATTGCGAAATTTGTTCCAAGGACTGAACTCAATTGGCAATAGCCGACAGACCTCTTTATTTTTTGAGTATGATTGAAATTTTGTTTGACCTTTTCTTTTGTTAGTACTTGAGTACCAACACTTCTTCCGTCTCTTTTTAAATATGAAAATTCTACGCCGACCGGCGTTTTCCGACCGGGGTAGTGACCGGCCGGAATTTTTTTTTATTTTTTTTATTTTTTTAGCTTTTGACTACAAAATAATTAATGTGATTTATTAGAACTGAAATTTTTATAAAATACAGTGATTTAGGCGTCCGTTTGGATACACGTAACAAACAGGGTTATACAGTCTGTATAACCCTGTTTGTTACGTGTATCCAAACGGACGCCTAAATCACTGTATTTTATAAAAATTTCAGTTCTAATAAATCACATTAATTATTTTGTAGTCAAAAGCTAAAAAAAAAAAAAAAAAAAAAAAATTCCGGCCGGTCACTACCCCGGTCGGAAAACGCCGGTCGGCGTAGAATTACTCTTTTAAATATCATTTTAGAAATGTATTTTTATCTCTTAATATTTATTCTTTAAAAATTTTAATTAACCATTAATTTATTACTTAATTTTTAGTATTATCTTAAATATTAAGTATAACTTTGATTCTGTTATTAATTTTTACTTAATAAATATCACCCTTTTTTTAATATAAAAAAATTAAAAGTAATTGACATTATATTTAATGTTATATAATTATTTTATTAATAATTGTGTACAATAATATATATTAAAAGATGAAATGAATACACACACACACACACACACACACACACACACACACACACACACACACACACACACACATATATATATATATATATATATATATATATATATATATATATATATATATATAAAATGGGTGGGTTTCAAGTCCAAAGGGGGAAGGGGCTGTGGCTCCCTAAGTTAAGTATTGGCTTAAATATGAATTAGTACTCTAAACTATATGTAATATTCTATTTCGGTGATCCACCTTTCAATTTTGTCAATTAGATGATTAAACTATCAATTTTTTTAATTGCAACAAATTGAACATGTTACGTCAGAAATTGCTGACGTGACTAATTGTGTGGGGCCTTAAGAAGCTGGTGTGACAAAAAAAATAATTTTTTAATCATAAAATAAACAAATCTGATTTAATATGGGGCAAAATGGTCAAAACACATTAACATAAAACATATCTGTATGACCCCAACTTTTTGAATAAAGATGAATTTTCTATAAATATCATTTTTAAATATTATGGAGTAAATTTGATATAATAGTTGTGGGTAATATTTATAAATTTTGCAAAGTACGCAAGTTGTCATATAATATTCGATTGGTCGAAGAATATTCGTTTTAACGGAGAATATTCGTACAACGGCACAATCATTGGTGGACCCCATAATAAAATTATTGTCGGATTGAGAAAACGACAAAAATATTTTATTGAAAATAACGACGGAAGTTTTACCGTTAAAACTGTTGAACTACTCGGTAGTAAAAGTACAGTAATACGCGTGGTTGCATAGTAGCACACAGTATTGATTATTGATGCTTACGTGAGAAGTCACTTAATTTTGTTCAATTATTGCTATAGTAATTATTGTAAATTTTACTTATTTTATGGACCCCTATTTACCCATTTTTCAAAATAATCGGTAGAAAGTTGTGAAACCCCAGATTTTATGAATAAATATTTAATTTTTCTCGAAATAATTTTTTTTTATATTATGGTGTGGATTTAATATAATAGTTATGGGTAGTATTTATAAATTTTGTAAAGTATCTAAGTTGTCATATAATATTCGATTGGTCGGAGAATATTCGTTTTAACAGGGAATATTCGTACAACGACACAATCATTGGTGGACCCCACAACGGAATTATTGTCGGATTGAGAAAACGACAAAAATATTTTATTAAAAATAACGGCGAAATTTTACCATTGTTACTGTTGAACTACTCGGTAGTAAAAGTACAGTAATACGTGTGGTTGCATAGTAGCACACAGTATTGATTATTAATGCTTATGTGAGAAGTCACTCAGTTTGATTCAATTATTGTCAGTTAATAATATGAATTATTTAGCGATAATGACGTTTTGTTTTATTCGTATTATTAGCGTAATAAAACAGAAACATCTTTTTATATAAAACAGAATACTTTATTAAAGTTATTCTATAAATAGAATATATTATATTTTATTTAAAAGATTTTTCTTTAAATATGGACCTTCAGATTAAAGTAATCAATCTGGACCGTTCATGGATTAGTTACTATGTATTTTATTTTTCTATAAATAGCAGCTCATTCCTTCATTATTTCTTACGAATTCACTGAACTCTAGAGAGAGAACCTATAGAGAGAAACTATAGAGAGAGAGAGAAGAAAAGTATTCTGCTACTTAACTACTTCCTTATTTCAGCTCGTCTTTAAAACGGTAAGGGGTGTTATTCTTTCTTATTCATGAAGAGAACTGTTGTTATTCCATTTCTTATTATTCTGTTGGAATAACCTGTATACGTGGTCTACCCTATACTTGGTGACATTCTTCTATTATTCTGTTGGAACATCCTGTCTGTGTGTTTTACACCGGACCTGGTTCCGTTTTTATTATTATTCTGTTGGAACATCCTGTCTGTGTGTTTTACACCGGACCTGGTTCCATTATTTATTATTCTGTCGGAATATGACAGAATATCCTGTCTGTGTGTTTTACATCGGACCTGGTTCCATTATTTATTATTCTGTCGGAATATCCTGTCTGTGTGTTTTACACCGGACCTGGTTCCATTATTTATTATTCTGTCGGAATATCCTATCTGTGCGTTTACGCCGGACCTGGTTCCATTATTTATTATTCTGTTGGAATAACCTGTCTGTGCGGTCTATCGCATGCATGGTGATTTCTTTTGTTATTCCATTCTTTATTATACTCAGTTGGTTAAGTTTTGACTTCTATACTCCATGAAATTTGTGGAATATCCTTGACATTTGCGCTTCATCTAGTATCTATTCATGAAAATATTCTCCTGATCATTCTTGAATTTTACTCCACAAAGTAGTATCATGTTGACAATTTGGACATTGTTAATTCTTGGATAAATTAATTCTTAAACTTGTTTTATTGAATTCTTATATCATTGTCATCATCCTCATGTTTATATTCTGTTGAAAGTCATCTGTGGCCTGTAGTGCATAGATGGACTTGGTATGATTATGACCAGGGATTATTCGGTGTAATCATGACCGTAATGTTACGAATGATGTGGTAAAAATCGTCATTGGCCCGTAGTGCATTGATGGACAGTTGTTGGCATGATCATGACCATTAATGAATATACGAATATCCTTGGCCGTAGTGCAGGGGTGATTCGATAATGTGGATTATTTTATTAAGCTGAGTCTCAGCGATCACAGTGTTGAAAAACTTTTTAAATCATAAAAGATAGTAGAGTTTATTTTCTACTTGACTCTTTTAATGGATTGCTTTTTCCGCTGCAGTTAAACTTGATGTCTATTATATTTTATCAGTTTAACATTGTTGAAGGCTAATGCTAATTTATTCTGCATTATCTTAGTCATAATATTTCGTACTGGGCTAGTTGAGCTCACCCTTTCTTTCACTGTTCTCTTCAGGAAATGAGAACGTAGCTGGGGCAAGTCGGAGAACGGAGTGATGGTTCGAATGATAGTATTAATTAGTAGTCCTCACTATTCTATGTAATAGCGTGTTAATAAATATAATGAGGACTCCTTTTGAGTATGAATACTCTCTAGAAGATAATATTTGTATTCAAACTCACAGTTTATGTTTTGTCGTATTGTACACGACAGTTGTATTAGTAAGTTGTATTTATATTTTGTACTATATATCTGACGACCCAAGATGGGTGATGTATACCTAATTTTGGGGGCGTCACAGCACTATTCACAAATACGGCACTATTCACAAAAAAATTAAATTTTTTTCTTTGTGTCCAAGATATCTATTATGAATACTAACTTTGATTGTATCCATGTTTTGATCATTCTTGAATTTTACTTCGTTATGAATATTTATGAAGTATTTTTGAACTCGGATTGTTTGAAATACGAATCCTTAATATTTATTCTTTTGTTTCACTGGATTCGTTTTCTTTAAAAGATTTTTCATCATCCTCAGTCCTAAATGATGATAGAACTGAATATCTTTGGCCTGTAGTGCAAAGATTAATAATTTTATGATGAATATCTTTAGCCCGTAGTGCAAAGATGAACATGTGTTGAGATAAACATGACCAACTGATGAATATCTTTGGCCTGTAGTGCAAAGATGAATATTTGATTCAAGATGTTTATTGATTGATGTTACAGGGATAAAATATCGATGATGGACTTTTAAATTCATAGATGATAGTAGATTTCATTCTCTACTTAACTCTTCTAATGAATTATTTTTTCCGCTGCAGTTGTTGATCTAAAACTTGTTGTCTATTGTATTCTCTACTTTACCTGCTACTATTCCCACCCACCATATTTGAAATATAATTCAGCATATTTCTTCACCAACCACAAGTGGGGCCCACTAATTCTAGAATTTTCCACCAAAATGATAAACTCCGAAAATTCAACAATTTCTGAACCAGTCATCTCGTAAAATTCATAACAAATCATACGTTCATTTTTAACGGTTCAAAATTTGTGGACATATACTCAACTTATATATGTATAACATATCCAAAAATTTCCACGATCCAACGGTCGGATTAAAAATTATAACCCCCGCAAAATATCTCAAAAACCTTGATTTTTAATACCTCCATTCTGATAAAAATACGGATAAAAATCTCAACATTAACTCCTTCATTTTTTAACCACAAAAATATATCCCTCATTTATATCCACATAAAATAAATATTTTCTTATCATATGAATCAATAATTAATTATTCACAAATAATATTACAGAATCACATTTATGACAACCAGGCCGTTCCCAGGAAAGAGGGGGCTTTTCAATAAGGATTTCTCCTTACTAGCGCGCAATTAGATGACCAAACCTCTCCTTAGACAGAACTTTCTAGACATTGCCAATAATGCTATCTAATAATACTATTCAAATAATATGAATTATTGATCTGATAATAGAAAATACTGTGCAGCAACAATTATTGAACAACAATAATATAAAATTTCAACGTAGCAATTATTGAATCAATAAAATAAAATATTGAACAGTAATTACTGTAACAATTATTGAGTAGTGCCTTCTTACGTAAGAATCAATAATTTCAAAAATACTATGCAATACCGTGTGCTACTGTGCAATAACGCGTATTACTGTATTTTAACCACCGGGTATTCCAACAGTGTTAACAGTAACAACTACGTCGTTATTTGTAAAAACTCAAATTTATCGTTTTCTTCACCCGACAGTTATTCGTTATGGGGCCCACAAATAGCTGCGCCGTCGTACGAATATTTCCCGACAGAAAGAATATTCCACGACCAAACGAATATTCCCCGACAACAATGATTATTTTATAACTACTTGTGTATTTTAAAAAAAAATCATATATCACCCTTAACTTTAACATTTATCAATTTAACCATTTACTGAATAGTAATTATAAGAAAAATTGAATACTTTTATTTCATAAAATTCGGGGTCTTACAATCTCCCCTCCTTATGAAATTTCGTCCCCGAAATTTACGTACCTGGTATTTCAAAGAGTTGAGAATACCTTCCTTTCATTTCAAATTCCATCTTCTCTGTCATCATAATTTCTCCATTGCTCATCTCCTGTATTTCAAATAACATTCTAGAATACAGCTTCAAAACAAGTGTTAATTTAACAAATTAACATATCACATAATATCCCGATATTATGACTGACCAACAAATAAGCTTAGGTAGGACACACTAGCGAAGGATTTACTTATCTCTCCCCTCCTAGTTGTATTCCCCGATCTCCGCCAGAGATCATATCCCCAAGCTCTGATACCAAATGTGACTCTCATGGTGCTTCAACCACAGCACCTCACAATGGTACCTATCAGTTTGCCACCGCAGAACGGCGTCCCCTACGGAGAGTCTGGCTTCGGTGCATCCCCCATCAACAGGAAGTCACCAGCGAGAGGCTCGGGGCTCTTTACTTATAGCTCTGATACCAAATGTAACGACCCCAAAATAGGTCCATTCCATCCAACCTATTCTGAGTCGCCAAATACATGGTACAGAAAACAACTGTAACTTTATTACAACAATTGTTGTGCAAAATACAACAACACATATGCTGTGAGTTTGGATACAAATATATATCAAATGTAACTCATGTTCCAATCGTGGACATCGCCTCACAATGACACCTTACATAAATGTATAGTCAAAAACTGTTTTAGAAATTAGAATCTTTGGGAAGTGCTTAAGGAAACCTTCGTACATGGGAGGCCACGCGTCTAGGTTATAATAAATATCATATGGCCACAGAATTATCCTTGGTTGACCCAATAGACCCCAAAGAAAAACGAGAAGATTACTATCATATTCTTCCCAATGGTGAGTCTTCTCTTGACTTATCATTATCTCCACTGTCTCTAATTGAGAATTATACCTCAAACAAACACCAAGATTATATAGGTAGTGCTCGTATATATATACTCAGCAAGTGGATGAGCGCATCCCTGTCTTATGATGACACGAGGTTGTATGTCGTTAGACATCTTGTATGATAGTGGCAAACCACCCTTCCAACGTTGGGTACACCTTACCCTTTTGGATTCACCAAATATAACTACTAAATGAACTTTTCTATACTGCTTCGGGAGAACATCCACAGCTAGAGACCACCGTTCTATTTCCCCGTTACCCTCGCTCGACCCAGCTACACTCTTATTACCTGAAAGGAATTGTGAAGCAAAAGGGTGAGCACAACTAGCTCAGTAAAGAATATCATGACTAAAGATAATTCAATTATCAATAGCCTTCATCAACAATAAATCAGAGATTTAGAATATATGGTAAATGATAAAAATTTCAACCATAGTTGCAGCGGAACGAGCAATCCATTAGAAGAGTCAAATAGACTATAAAGTCTATTATCTTCTCCATGTTAAAAATCCACCAACAATATTTTATCCATGTAACATCACTCAACAGTTCCTTTTCACAATCATATGAATAACTCATAATCATAATTGTGACTATAAATTTTTCTTCGCACCCAGGACGAAGAATATTTTCATCACCTGTCTTTACCTGAAACATCAAAGATCATGGTTATACCAAATTACAGTTCCTGTTTATAATCATACTAACAAATCCATCTTTGCACTATGGGCCAAAGATATTCATCAACAAACCATCTTTGCACTACGGGCCAAAGATATTCAACAACAGTTCATCTTTGTACTACAGGCCAAAGATATTCATCAACAAGCCATCTTTGCACTACATGCCAAAAATATTCATCAACAATTCATATTTGCACTACAGGCCAAATATATTCATATCTCAAAGAAATATATAATCATTTCAGAATTTATATAAACAATAATTATAACCATGTTGATCAATTCACCTTTGCACTTAAACTTAAGATATTCAATTATAAATTCAATGGTCATGATCATACCAGTCACAATTCAACTTTGCACTACAGGCCAAAGAGAACCCTAGTCATGATCATACCAATAATCTACCCATCTTTACACTCCAGTGAAAGAGAATTTCAACATCAGGGTTATAAAAATGTTATATATGATGATAAAAATAATATGATCAACATATAGTTTTAATCTCAAGAGTAATATTCGTAACTCATGAATAGTAACCCCGACACAAAAGATAGAAATTCTACAATAAAATTCATACCAATATTTCGGTATAATGATATTGAAAGAATAACATTACTTAAATTTATAAACAATTTATTTTAATTGTTTACACTTTACTAATTAATACATTTAATCATCATAAAATGCCAACTCTTACAATTTCATCATCAATAACCAAAACTCTCATCAAAAATCTGCATATACCTCATATAGGATTCTCAAGCCATAAAATCCTATTTTCCAATTTTCTTTCTTCACAAAACATATTTAATTCATTTACTCATAACTAGACCATTTTTATGAAAAATACCAAATCAGTTCCAAAAATATTTCTTTTCTGGGATTTAGCATAATATAGTCCCATAGTGAACATATATTTTTCTCAGAATTTTTAAAAGTCATTTACTATTTTTCATATGGCCAAAATAGCCGAATATTTAGACATTTATCAAAAATTATACTTTTATCCAAAAATTCTGAAATTTACAGAGTATACTTCTATCATATACATGTACTCCCAATAAAAATTTCATCAATTTTGGAGTTAACCACAAAGAATTATAAGCTGTTACTTCTAAAATAGTCTTTTCTCATAAAATTCATAACTCTCAATCTATACATCCAAAATCACCATTTTTGGACACAATCAAGAAAACTCATCAAAATATCATTTCAAATTTTTCTAGAATTTTTGAAGGTCAGAAAAATTACGAAACTGAAAAACATAACAACCCTCAAAATTCCTTACTATCCCTAACTATCCCTTACCTCAAAAGAGCAGTACTTCTGACTGGATATCGGATATGATGCTGAAGGAAACTTGCACTGATGAATAGCAACTCACCAAGTATCTAAAAACTCATAAACTATGCTTCATAATATAGAGAGAGAAAGAGAGAAAACCTATGTTTCTGGTGTGTTTTTCAATTCTAACTTAGCCCTCTATTTATAGGAAAATTTTGGTAGGTTTAACCTGCAACCTGAAGGCTTTACCTGCTACTATTCCCACCCACCACATTTGAAATATAATTCAGCATATTTCTTCACCAACCACAAGTGGGGCCCACTAATTCTAGAATTTTCCACCAAAATGATAAACTCTAAAAATTCAACAATTTCTGAACCAGTCATCTCGTAAAATTCATAACAAATCATACGTTCATTTTTAACGGTTCAAAATTTGTGGACATATACTCAACTTATATATGTATAACATATCCAAAAATTTCCACGATCCAACGGTCGGATTAAAAATTATAACCCCCGCAAAATATCTCAAAAACCCTGATTTTTAATACCTCCATTCCGATAAAAATACGGATAAAAATCTCAACATTAACTCCTTCATTTTTTAACCACAAAAATATATCCCTCATTTATATCCACATAAAATAAATATTTTCTTATCATATGAATCAATAATTAATTATTCACAAATAATATTACAGAATCACATTTATGACAACCAGGCCGTTCCCAGGAAAGAGGGGGCTTTTCAATAAGGATTTCTCCTTACTAGCGCGCAATTAGATGACCAAACCTCTCCTTAGACAGAACTTTCTAGACATTGCCAATAATGCTATCTAATAATACTATTCAAATAATATGAATTATTGATCTGATAATGGAAAATACTGTGCAGCAACAATTATTGAACAACAATAATATAAAATTTCAACGTAGCAATTATTGAATCAATAAAATAAAATATTGAACAGTAATTACTGTAACAATTATTGAGTAGTGCCTTCTTACGTAAGAATCAATAATTTCAAAAATACTATGCAATACCATGTGCTACTGTGCAATAACGCGTATTACTGTATTTTAACCACCGGGTATTCCAACAGTGTTAACAGTAACAACTACGTCGTTATTTGTAAAAACTCAAATTTATCGTTTTCTTCACCCGACAGTTATTCGTTATGGGGCCCACAAATAGCTGCGCCGTCGTACGAATATTTCCCGACAAAAAGAATATTCCACGACCAAACGAATATTCCCCGACAACAATGATTATTTTATAACTACTTGTGTATTTTAAAAAAAATCATATATCACCCTTAACTTTAACATTTATCAATTTAACCATTTACTGAATAGTAATTATAAAAAAAATTGAATACTTTTATTTCATAAAATTCGGGGTCTTACAATCTCCCCTCCTTCTGAAATTTCGTCCCCGAAATTTACGTACCTGGTATTTTAAAGAGTTGAGAATACCTTCCGTTCATTTCAAATTCCATCTTCTCTGTCATCATAATTTCTCCATTGCTCATCTCCTGTATTTCAAATAACATTCTAGAATACAGCTTCAAAACAAGTGTTAATTTAACAAATTAACATATCACATAATATCCCGATATTATGACTGACCAACAAATAAGCTTAGGTAGGACACACTAGCGAAGGATTTACTCATCTCTCCCCTCCTAGTTGTATTTCCCGATCTCCGCCAGAGATCATATCCCCAAGCTCTGATACCAAATGTGACTCTCATGGTGCTTCAACCACAGCACCTCACAATGGTACCTATCAGTTTGCCACCGCAGAACGGCGTCCCCTACGGAGAGGCTGGCTTCGGTGCATCCCCCATCAACAGGAAGTCACCAGCGAGAGGCTCGGGGCTCTTTACTTATAGCTCTGATACCAAATGTAACGACCCCAAAATAGGTCCATTCCATCCAACCTATTCTGAGTCGCCAAATACATGGTACAGAAAATAACTGTAACTTTATTACAACAATTGTCGTGCAAAATACAACAACACATATGCTGTGAGTTTGGATACAAATATATACCAAATGTAACTCATGTTCCAATCGTGGACATCGCCTCACAATGACACCTTACATAAATGTATAGTCAAAAACTGTTTTAGAAATTAGAATATTTGGGAAGTGCTTAAGGAAACCTTCGTACATGGGAGGCCACGCGTCTAGGTTATGATAGATATCATATGGCCACAGAATTATCCTTGGTTGACCCATGAGAACGTGGAGACACCTCTAATCACCAACCAGGTTAATGTGATTAGAGATATCCATGTGGTGATTGAGGAATTAAAAGTTGCACTCAAGCTAGTCGCAAAGATAGCAACTGAGAGTGAGGAAGAAGAGGAAGCTGAGGTTGATTTATTAGAAGAACTTATTGATCAAAATGTAGAATTACAAAATCGTATTCATGAGTTAGAAGAGCAGGCTGAAGAACGACAGGCGATCGTAGAACAAAGGGATGCAACAATTCAAAATTGTATTACCCGATGTGCGATGGTTGAACAGAAGCACTCTTTGGCAGAGTATATGATATTAAAGCTGGAATCTGAGAATTCAAATGTCAAGGAGCAGCTGAAAGAAGAAATAACTGAACGAGTGAGAATGAAAGATGCATGGGTAAAAGCCGCACGACGCGTTGATATTGTGAAAAGAGAAGTCCGATCCAAGAAAGCTAAAATAGATGATATGTAATTTTTTTTTCGACAGTAATTGGGGAAATCCAGCATCGAGTTTTGAATTACCCTAACGAGGAATCAAATGAAGTTATCACGGGTTAGTTAATTATAAATTCTTGCGAAGTCTATACCTTATTAGATACCGGTTCTACCCATTCATTTATCTCTCTTGCTTGCGCTCAACGTTTAAATTTGACTTCGAAGAAATTAGACTTTGACTTATTGGTTGAAACTTCGATAGTAGAAACCTTCGTTACATCCACTATTTATAAATCTTGTTCAAATCAACACTTTCACGTTACCTGTCGATCGTATCTCTTTGAAAATACTTGCCTTTGATGTGATTTTAGGAACGATTGGTTAACTACTCATCATTCTTTTCGTAAGGTGGTTAACTTTCATATTCCTAACCACCCTGTTATGTGGATTCAAAGTAACCAAACCACTAAAGTCAATCATTGTCATATCAAGCCATAAATAAAGAGCCCGATCCTTTAGTTGTTGACTTTCTTGTGAGGAATGCACCGAAGCCAGACTTTCGGTAAGGGACGTTGTGAATAACGGTGACAAGTTAATAGATATCAATGTGACGTGTTATCCAAGTCTTGGACGAGAGTCACAGTTTTGAATGATATTTCTATTGTTAATAAATTTCTTGACGTATTCTTGAAGACTTCTTAGCTTACCCCTAGAACGTGAAATCGAATTTTGTATTGACCCCAGTACAAAACCCATTTCTTAAACCCTCAAATATTTATTCAACTAAAGCGAACGTAACATGCGCCAAAGACGTTGGCTCGAGCTGTTAAAGATTATGATCATACCATACCATCGTGGAAAAGCGAACGTGGTAGCTGATGCGTTGAGTAGAAGATCGTATGCGGTTACAAGTGCGAATAAACTAACCCACGTGAAGATAACGAATATATGATTAGAATCGATTTTAATCGATAAAGTTAAAGCCGCTCAAGCTACATACTCAGAGCTGATAAATGTGAAGAAGAAGGTTCAAGAGGGCGTTATTCTAAAAGCAAGAATCGACGAAGAGAGGAAATCTCAACTCTCGATTTAATTGGCCCATTTGAAATCCTCGATGAAGTAGGAACTGTGGCTTATAAACTCGTTTTACCGCCAAGTATGTTGCGTGTTCAGAACGTTTTTTTTACGTAAAAATGTGGACGACCCGAACCATATTATTAATTTAGAACCGGACGAGATAACAGAAGATTTAACGTATGAGGAGATACGTGTTAACATCTTGGATAAGAAGGATCATATTCAACGCTCAAAGGTTATACCTGAAGAGTTCGAAGTCAAGGTATCCTCACCTGTTCGGCATACCAGGCACGCACGTAAATTTCGAGGGCGAAATTCCATAAGGAGGGGAGATTGTGAGACCCCAGATTTTATGAATAAATATTTAATTTTCTCGAAATATTTTTTTTAATATTATGGTGTGGATTTGAGATAATGTTATAGTTGTGGGTAGTATTTATAAATTTTGCAAAGTATGCAAGTTGTCATATTATATTCGATTGGTCAGGGAATATTCTTTGTGTCGGGGAATATTCGTACGATGACACAATCATTGGTGGACCCCACAACGGAATTATTGTCGGATTGAGAAAAACGACAAAAATATTTTTATGAAAATAACTGCGAAAGTTTTACCGTTAA
The DNA here is from genome assembly GCA_016801055.1 of Panax notoginseng. NCBI lineage: Eukaryota > Viridiplantae > Streptophyta > Magnoliopsida > Apiales > Araliaceae > Panax > Panax notoginseng. The sequence goes on from CM029012.1 coordinate 248,312,755, forward strand.
TACTGTTGAACTACTTGGTAGTAAAAGTACAGTAATACGCGTGGTTGCATAGTAGCACACGGTATTGATTATTGATGCTTATGTGAGAAGTTACTCAATTTTGCTTATTTTATAGAGTCCCATTTACCTTTTTTTCAAAATAATCGGTAGAATTTATTTAAAGGTGGGGCCCACATGTGGGGGCCATATGTGGGGCCCATATGTGTTGAAAAACTGATTTTAGAAATGGGGGTGGGAGAGAGTTACGTATGGGAAAGGAGTTTATATATATAAGATTGTGATGTGTGTGTATATATATAATATTATATTTGTTAGTGGAGAGTGGTGGGAGAAAAGGAAGAGTGAAAGTGATGTATGTGAGTGGAAAATGGTGGAAAAGTGGTAGTGTGATAGTGATGTGTAAGAGTGTAGTGAATTTGATTATTAGTGGGTGGGGGATTGATGTTGGTTATGGGGGAGAAAAATTAAGTGGTGTATATATAATATTGATTTATATAATATGAAAACATGTGTTTATATATATGTATTATATTTTAATTTTTGTTGTGATTTTATTGGTTAGATGATTGACTTAATTGTTAGTTGATTGAAAAATAATTTTGTAAAATTATTTCATCCATGAATAGTGCCTTTCTATTCTCCTATAAATAGAAGCTCATTCCTTCATTATTTCTTACAAATTCACTGAAACTCCAAAGAGAGAAATTATAGAGAAACTATAGAAAAGTATTATGCTACTTTCCTACTCTTATATCCAGTTTCTTTTACGGTAAGGGGTGTTATTCTTTCTTATTCATGAAGAGAACTGTTGTTATTCCATTTCTTATTATTCTGTTGGAATAACCTGTATACGCGGTCTACCCTATACTTGGTGACATTCTTCTATTATTCTGTTGGAACATCCTGTCTGTGTGTTTTACACCGGACCTGGTTCCGTTTTTATTATTATTCTGTTGGAACATCCTGTCTGTGTGTTTTACACCGGACCTGGTTCCGTCTTGTTATTATTCTGTTGGAACATCCTGTCTGTGTGTTTTACACCGGACCTGGTTCCGTCTTTATTATTATTCTGTCGGAATATCCTGTCTGTGCGGTTACGCCGGACCTGGTTCCATTATTTATTATTCTGTCGGAATATCCTGTCTGTGCATTTACGCCGGACCTGGTTTGTAACGCCCCCAAAATAGGTCCATTCCACCCAACCCATTCTGAGTCGTCAAATACATGGTACAGAAAATAACTACAACTTTATTACAACAATTGTCGTGCAAAATACAACAACACATATGCTGTGAGTTTGGATACAAATATATACCAAATGTGACTCATGTTCCAACCGTGGACATCACCTCACAATGACACCTTACATAAAGGTATAGTCAAAAACTGTTTTGGAAATTAGAATCTTTGGGAAGTGCTCAAGGAAACCTTCGTACATGGGAGGCCATGCGTCTAGGTTATGATAGATATCATATGGCCACAGAATTATCCTTGGTTTACCCAATAGACCCCAAAGAAAAACGAGAAGATTACTATCATATTCTTCCCAATGGTGAGTCTTCTCTTGACATATCATTATCTCTACTGTCTCTAATTGAGAATTATACTTTAAACAAACACCAAGATTATATAGGTAGTGTTCGTATATATACTCAGCAAGTGGATGAGCACATCCCTGTCTTATGATGACACGAGGTTGTATGTCGTTAGACATCTTGTATGATAGTGGCAAACCACCCTTCCAACGTTGGGTACACCTTACCCTATTGGATTCACCAAATATAACAACTAAATGAACTTTTCTATACTGCTTCGGGAGAACATCCACAGCTAGAGACCACTGTTCTATTTTCCCGTTACCCTCGCTCGACCCAGCTACACTCTTATTACCTGAAAGGAATTGTGAAGCAAAAGGGTGAGCACAACTAGCCCAGTAAAGAATATCATGACTAAAGATAATTAAATTATCAGTAGCCTTCATCAATAATAAATCAGAGATTTAGAACATATGGTAAATGATAAAAATTTAAACCATAGTTGCAGCGGAACGAGCAATCCATTAGAAGAGTCAAATAGACTATAAAGTCTATTATCTTCTCCATGTTAAAAATCCATCAACAATGTTTTATCCCTGTAACATCAATCAACAATTCTGGTCCACAATCATATGAATAACTCATAATCATAACTGTAGTTCTAAATTCCTCTTCTCATCCAGGACGAAGATAATTTTCATCACCTATCTTTACCTGAAACATCAAAGATCATGGTTACACCAAATCACATTTCCTGTTCATAATCATACTAATAACTTCATCTTTGCACTACGGCCAAAGATATTCATTTGTATCACCAGTTGGTCATGTTTATCTCAACATCTGTTCATCTTTGCACTACTGGCCAAAGATATTCAACAACATGTCATCTTTGCACTACGGGCCAAAGATATTCATCAACAATTCATCTTTGCACTACAGGCCAAAGATATTCATCAATATTTCATCTTTGCACTACAGGCCAAAGATATTAATATCTCAAAGAAATATATAATCATTTCAGAATTTATATAAACAATAATTATAACCATGTTGATCAATTCACCTTTGCACTTAAGCTAAAGATATTCACTTATAAATTTAATGGTCATGATCATACCAATCAACGATTCAACTTTGCACTACTGGCCAAAGATAACCCATAGTCATGATCATACCAAAAATCTACCCATCTTTACACTCAAGTCAAAGAGAAATATCATCATTAGGGTTATAAAAATGTTATATATAATAATAAAAATAATATGCTCAACATCTAGTTTTAATCTCAAGAGTAATATTCATAAACCAACTATAATTTGGTCAGAAAAAGAGAATAGTAACTCGTGAATAGTAACTTATGAATAGTAACTCGTGAATAGTAACTCATGAATAGTAACTCATGAATAGTAAACTCGACACAAAAAGGTAGAAATTCCACAATAAAATCCATACCAGTATTTTGGTATAATGATATTGAAAGAATAATATTTCTTAAGCTTATAAACAATTTATTTAAATTGTTTACACTTTACTAAATAATGCATTTAATCATTTTAAAATACCAAACTCATAAGATTTTATCACCAATAATCAAAACCCTCATCAAAAATCTGCATATACCTCATATAGGATTCTCAAGCCATAAAATCCTATTTTCCAATTTTCTTACTTCACAAAACATATTTAATTCATTTACTCATAACTAGTCCATTTTCATGAAAAATACCAAATCAGTTCCAAAAATATTTCTTTTCTGGGATTTAGCATAATACAGTCCCATATTGAACATAAATTTTTCTCAGAATTTTTAAAACTCATTTACTATTTTTCATATGGCCAAAACCACCGAATATTTAGACATTTATCAAAAATTATACTTTTGTCCAAAAATTTTGAAATTTACAGAGTATACTTCTATCATACACATGTACTCCCAATAAAAATTTTATTAATTTTGGAGTTAACCACAAGGAATTATAAGCGGTTACTTTTAAAATAGTCTTTTCTCATAAAATTCATAACTCTCAATCTATACATCCAAAAATCACCATTTTTGGACACAATCAAGAAAACTCATCAAAATATCATTTTGAATTTTTCCAGAATTTTTGAAGATCAGAAAAATTTCGAAACTGAAAATCATAACAACCCTTAAAATCCATTACTATCCCTTACTATCCCTTACCTCAAAAGAGCAGTACTTCTAATCGGTATAAGGTTGAAGGAAACTTGCACTGATGAATAGCAACTCACCAAGTATCTAAATACTCACAAAATACACTCAATAATCTAGAGAGAGAAAGATAGAAAGCTTATGTTTCTGGTGTATTTTTTAATTCTAACTTAGCCCTCTATTTATAGAAAAATTTTGGTAGGTTTGACCTGCAACCTGATGGCTTTACCTGCTACTATTCCCACCCACCACATTTGAAATATAATTCAGCACATTTCTTCACCAACCATAAGTGGGGCCCACCAATTCTAGAATTTTCCACCAAAAATGATTTATAACCTGATTTCTGAATCAGCCACCTCTTAAAATTCATAACAAATCATACGTTCATTTTTAACGGTTCAAAATTTGTGGGCATATACTCAACTTATATATGTATAACATATCCAAAAATTACCACGATCCAACGGTCGGATTAAAAATTATAACCCCCACAAAATATCTCAAAAACCCTGATTTTTAATACCTCCATTCCGACAAAAATACTGATAAAAACCTTAACATTAACTCCTTTATTTTTAACCACAAAAATATATTCCTCATTTATATCCACATAAAATAAATATTTCTTTATCATATGAATCAATAATTAATTATTCACAAATAATATTACAGAATCACATTTATGACAACCAGGTCGTTCCCAGGAAAGAGGGGGCTTTCCGATAAGGATTTCTCCTTACTGGCGCGCAATTAGATGACCAAACCTCTCCTTAGACAGAACTTTTTAGACATTGCCAATAATGTTATCTAATAATATTATTCAAATAATATGAATTATTGATCTGATAATGGTAAATACTGTGCAGCAACAATTATTGAAACAACAATAATATAAAATATCAACGCAGTAATTATTGAATCAATAAAATAAAATATTGAACAGTAATTACTGTAACAATTATTGAGTAGTGTCTTCCTTCATAAGAATCAATAATTCAAAAATACTGTGCAAAACCGTGTGCTACTGTGCAACCACGCGTATTACTGTATTTTTAACTACCGGGTATTCTAACAATATTAACGGTAATAACTACGCCGTTAATTATAAAAACTCAATTTTTGTCGTTATCTTCCCCCGACCATTTTTTCGTTATGGGGCCCACAAATAGCTGCGCCGTCGTACGAATATTCCCCAACAGAAAGAATATTCCACGACCAAACAAATATTCCCCAACAACAATGATTATCTTATAACCACTTGTTTATTTTGAAAAAATTTCACATTTCACCCATAACTTTAACTTTTTGTCAATTTAACCATTTACTGAATAGTAATTATAAGAAAAATTGAATACTTTTATTTCATAAAATTCGGGGTCTTACAATCTCCCCTCCTTATGAAATTTCGTCCCCGAAATTTACGTACCTTGTATTTCAAAGAGTTGAGAATACCTTCCTTTCATTTCAGATTCCATCTTCCCTGTCATCATAATTTCTCCATTGCTCATCTCCTGTATTTCAAATATCATTCTAGAATACAGCTTCAAAACAAGGGTTAATTTAACAAATTAACATATCACATAATATCCCGATATTATGACTGACCAACAAATAAGCTTAGGTAGGACACACTAGCGAAGGATTTACTCATCTCTCCCCTCCTAGTTGTATTCCCCGATCTCCGCCAGAGATCATATCCCTAAGCTCTGATACCAACTGTGACTCTCATGGTGCTTCAACCACAGCACCTCACAGTGGTACCTATCAGTTTGCCACCGCAGAACGGCGTCCCCTACGGAGAGTCTGGCTTCGGTGCATCCCCCATCAACAGGAAGTCACCAGCGAGAGGCTCGGGGCTCTTTACTTATAGCTCTGATACCACCTGTAACGCCCCCAAAATAGGTTCATTCCACCCAACCCATTCTGAGTCGTCAAATACATGGTACAGAAAATAACTACAACTTTATTACAATAATTGTCGTGCAAAATACAACAACACATATGCTGTGAGTTTGGATACAAATATATACCAAATGTGACTCATGTTCCAACCGTGGACATCACCTCACAATGACACCTTACATAAAGGTATAGTCAAAAACTGTTTTGGAAATTAGAATCTTTGGGAAGTGCTCAAGGAAACCTTCGTACATGGGAGGCCATGCGTCTAGGTTATGATAGATATCATATGGCCACAGAATTATCCTTGGTTTACCCAATAGACCCCAAAGAAAAACGAGAAGATTACTATCATATTCTTCCCAATGGTGAGTCTTCTCTTGACATATCATTATCTCTACTGTCTCTAATTGAGAATTATACTTTAAACAAACACCAAGATTATATAGGTAGTGTTCGTATATATACTCAGCAAGTGGATGAGCACATCCCTGTCTTATGATGACACGAGGTTGTATGTCGTTAGACATCTTGTATGATAGTGGCAAACCACCCTTCCAACGTTGGGTACACCTTACCCTATTGGATTCACCAAATATAACAACTAAATGAACTTTTCTATACTGCTTCGGGAGAACATCCACAGCTAGAGACCACTGTTCTATTTTCCCGTTACCCTCGCTCGACCCAGCTACACTCTTATTACCTGAAAGGAATTGTGAAGCAAAAGGGTGAGCACAACTAGCCCAGTAAAGAATATCATGACTAAAGATAATTAAATTATCAGTAGCCTTCATCAATAATAAATCAGAGATTTAGAACATATGGTAAATGATAAAAATTTCAACCATAGTTGCAGCGGAACGAGCAATCCATTAGAAGAGTCAAATAGACTATAAAGTCTATTATCTTCTCCATGTTAAAAATCCATCAACAATGTTTTATCCCTGTAACATCAATCAACAATTCTGGTCCACAATCATATGAATAACTCATAATCATAACTGTAGTTCTAAATTCCTCTTCTCATCCAGGACGAAGATAATTTTCATCACCTATCTTTACCTGAAACATCAAAGATCATGGTTACACCAAATCATATTTCCTGTTCATAATCATACTAATAACTTCATCTTTGCACTACGGCCAAAGATATTCATTTGTATCACCAGTTGGCCATGTTTATCTCAACATCTGTTCATCTTTGCACTACTGGCCAAAGATATTCAACAACATGTCATCTTTGCACTACGGGCCAAAGATATTCATCAACAATTCATCTTTGCACTACAGGCCAAAGATATTCATCAATATTTCATCTTTGCACTACAGGCCAAAGATATTAATATCTCAAAGAAATATATAATCATTTCAGAATTTATATAAACAATAATTATAACCATGTTGATCAATTCACCTTTGCACTTAAGCTAAAGATATTCACTTATAAATTTAATGGTCATGATCATACCAATCAACGATTCAACTTTGCACTACTGGCCAAAGATAACCCATAGTCATGATCATACCAAAAATCTACCCATCTTTACACTCAAGTCAAAGAGAAATATCATCATTAGGGTTATAAAAATGTTATATATAATAATAAAAATAATATGCTCAACATCTAGTTTTAATCTCAAGAGTAATATTCATAAACCAACTATAATTTGGTCAGAAAAAGAGAATAGTAACTCGTGAATAGTCACTTATGAATAGTAACTCGTGAATAGTAACTCATGAATAGTAACTCATGAATAGTAAACTCGACACAAAAAGGTAGAAATTCCACAATAAAATCCATACCAGTATTTTGGTATAATGATATTGAAAGAATAATATTTCTTAAGCTTATAAACAATTTATTTAAATTGTTTACACTTTACTAAATAATGCATTTAATCATTTTAAAATACCAAACTCATAAGATTTTATCACCAATAATCAAAACCCTCATCAAAAATCTGCATATACCTCATATAGGATTCTCAAGCCATAAAATCCTATTTTCCAATTTTCTTACTTCACAAAACATATTTAATTCATTTACTCATAACTAGTCCATTTTCATGAAAAATACCAAATCAGTTCCAAAAATATTTCTTTTCTGGGATTTAGCATAATACAGTCCCATATTGAACATAAATTTTTCTCAGAATTTTTAAAACTCATTTACTATTTTTCATATGGCCAAAACCACCGAATATTTAGACATTTATCAAAAATTATACTTTTGTCCAAAAATTCTGAAATTTACAGAGTATACTTCTATCATACACATGTACTCCCAATAAAAATTTTATTAATTTTGGAGTTAACCACAAGGAATTATAAGCGGTTACTTTTAAAATAGTCTTTTCTCATAAAATTCATAACTCTCAATCTATACATCCAAAAATCACCATTTTTGGACACAATCAAGAAAACTCATCAAAATATCATTTTGAATTTTTCCAGAATTTTTGAAGATCAGAAAAATTTCGAAACTGAAAATCATAACAACCCTTAAAATCCATTACTATCCCTTACTATCCCTTACCTCAAAAGAGCAGTACTTCTAATCGGTATAAGGTTGAAGGAAACTTGCACTGATGAATAGCAACTCACCAAGTATCTAAATACTCACAAAATACACTCAATAATCTAGAGAGAGAAAGAGAGAAAGCTTATGTCTCTGGTGTATTTTTTAATTCTAACTTAGCCCTCTATTTATAGAAAAATTTTGGTAGGTTTGACCTGCAACCTGATGGCTTTACCTGCTACTATTCCCACCCACCACATTTGAAATATAATTCAGCACATTTCTTCACCAACCATAAGTGGGGCCCACCAATTCTAGAATTTTCCACCAAAAATGATTTATAACCTGATTTCTGAATCAGCCACCTCTTAAAATTCATAACAAATCATACGTTCATTTTTAACGGTTCAAAATTTATGGGCATATACTCAACTTATATATGTATAACATATCCAAAAATTACCACGATCCAACGGTCGGATTAAAAATTATAACCCCCACAAAATATCTCAAAAACCCTGATTTTTAATACCTCCATTCCGACAAAAATACTGATAAAAACCTTAACATTAACTCCTTTATTTTTAACCACAAAAATATATTCCTCATTTATATCCACATAAAATAAATATTTCTTTATCATATGAATCAATAATTAATTATTCACAAATAATATTACAGAATCACATTTATGACAACCAGGTCGTTCCCAGGAAAGAGGGGGCTTTCCGATAAGGATTTCTCCTTACTGGCGCGCAATTAGATGACCAAACCTCTCCTTAGACAGAACTTTTTAGACATTGCCAATAATGTTATCTAATAATATTATTCAAATAATATGAATTATTGATCTGATAATGGTAAATACTGTGCAGCAACAATTATTGAAACAACAATAATATAAAATATCAACGCAGTAATTATTGAATCAATAAAATAAAATATTGAACAGTAATTACTGTAACAATTATTGAGTAGTGTCTTCCTTCATAAGAATCAATAATTCAAAAATACTGTGCAAAACCGTGTGCTACTGTGCAACCACGCGTATTACTGTATTTTTAACTACCGGGTATTCTAACAATATTAACGGTAATAACTACGCCGTTAATTATAAAAACTCAATTTTTGTCGTTATCTTCCCCCGACCATTTTTTCGTTATGGGGCCCACAAATAGCTGCGCCGTCGTACGAATATTCCCCAACAGAAAGAATATTCCACGACCAAACAAATATTCCCCAACAACAATGATTATCTTATAACCACTTGTTTATTTTGAAAAAATTTCACATTTCACCCATAACTTTAACTTTTTGTCAATTTAACCATTTACTGAATAGTAATTATAAGAAAAATTGAATACTTTTATTTCATAAAATTCGGGGTCTTACATGGTTCCATTATTTATTATTCTGTTGAAATAACCTGTCTGTGCGGTCTATCGCATGCATGGTGATTTCTTTTGTTATTGCATTCTTTATTATACTCAGTTGGTTAAGTTTTGACTTCTATACTCCATGAAATTTGTGGAATATCCTTGATAATTGCGTTTCATCCAGTATTTTTTTTTCATGAAAATATTCTTCTAAGCATTCTTGAATTTTACTCCACAAAGCAATATCATGTTGACAATTTGGACGTTGTTAATTCTTGGATAAATTAATTCTTGAACTTGTTTTATTGAATTCTTATATCATTGTCATCATCCTCATGTTTATATTATGTTGAAAGTCATCTGTGGCCTGTAGTGCATAGATGGACTTGGTATGATTATGACCAGGGATTATTCGGTGTAATCATGACCGTAATGTTACAAATGATGTGAAAAAGGTCCTCATTGGCCCGTAGTGCATTGATGGACAGTTTTTGGTATGATTATGGCTATGGATTCTCTTTGGCCGTAGTGCAGAGATGAATTGTTTTATGGCATGATCATGACCGTTGATGAAAACATGATTATCTTTAGCCGTAGTGCATGGATAATTCGTGGTCGTGATACTAAAGAATATCCTTGGCCGTAGTGCAGGGGTGATTCGATGATGTGGATTATTTATTAAGCTGAGTCCCAGCGATAAAAGTGTTGAAAAACCTTTTAAATCATAAAAGATAGTAGATTTTATTCTCTACTTGACTCTTTTAATGGATTGCTTGTTCCGCTGCAGTTAAACTTGATGTCTATTGTATTTTATCAGTTTAACATTGTTGAAGACTAATGATAATTTATTCTACATTATCTTAGTCATAATATTTCTTACTGGGCTAGTTGAGCTCACCCTTTCTTTCACTGTTCTCTTCAGGAAATGAGAACGTAGTTGGGGCAAGTCGGGGAACGGAGTGATGGTCCGAATGATAGTATTAGTTAGTAGTCCTCACTATTCTATGTAATAGTGTGTTAATAAATGTAATGAGGATTCCTTTTGAGTATGAATACTCTCTAGAAAATAATATTTGTATTCAAACTCACAGTTTATGTTTTGTCGTATTGTACACGACAGTTGTATTAGTAAGTTGTATTTGGATTTATGTACCATGTAAGTGGCGACCCAAGATGGGTGACGTATACCTAATTTTGGGGGCGTCACAGTTGGTATCAGAGCTTAGGGATATGATCCCTGGCTAGGATGTGAGAATAGAACTAGGAGGGGAGAGACGGAGAATTCCTTCGCTAGTATGACCTACCTAAGTTTATTTGGTATTTAATTGGTCGGTCAGAATATAGGAATAATATGTTACATGTCGATTAACCTTTGTTTTGTGACAGTATTTGTAAATGACATCCGAAAATGTTGAGATAAACAATGAAGCACATGAGAACGTGGAGACACCTCTAATCACCAACCAGGTTAATGTGATTAGAGATATCCATGTGGTGATTGAGGAATTAAAAGTTGCACTCAAGCTAGTCGCAAAGATAGCAACTGAGAGTGAGGAAGAAGAGGAAGCTGAGGTTGATTTATTAGAAGAACTTATTGATCAAAATGTAGAATTACAAAATCGTATTCATGAGTTAGAAGAGCAGGCTGAAGAACGACAGGCGATCGTAGAACAAAGGGATGCAACAATTCAAAATTGTATTACCCGATGTGCGATGGTTGAACAGAAGCACTCTTTGGCAGAGTATATGATATTAAAGCTGGAATCTGAGAATTCAAATGTCAAGGAGCAGCTGAAAGAAGAAATAACTGAACGAGTGAGAATGAAAGATGCATGGGTAAAAGCCGCACGACGCGTTGATATTGTGAAAAGAGAAGTCCGATCCAAGAAAGCTAAAATAGATGATATGTAATTTTTTTTTCGACAGTAATTGGGGAAATCCAGCATCGAGTTTTGAATTACCCTAACGAGGAATCAAATGAAGTTATCACGGGTTAGTTAATTATAAATTCTTGCGAAGTCTATACCTTATTAGATACCGGTTCTACCCATTCATTTATCTCTCTTGCTTGCGCTCAACGTTTAAATTTGACTTCGAAGAAATTAGACTTTGACTTATTGGTTGAAACTTCGATAGTAGAAACCTTCGTTACATCCACTATTTATAAATCTTGTTCAAATCAACACTTTCACGTTACCTGTCGATCGTATCTCTTTAAAAATACTTGCCTTTGATGTGATTTTAGGAACGATTGGTTAACTACTCATCATTCTTTTCGTAAGGTGGTTAACTTTCATATTCCTAACCACCCTGTTATGTGGATTCAAAGTAACCAAACCACTAAAGTCAATCATTGTCATATCAAGCCATAAATAAAGAGCCCGATCCTTTAGTTGTTGACTTTCTTGTGAGGAATGCACCGAAGCCAGACTTTCGGTAAGGGACGTTGTGAATAACGGTGACAAGTTAATAGATATCAATGTGACGTGTTATCCAAGTCTTGGACGAGAGTCACAGTTTTGAATGATATTTCTATTGTTAATAAATTTCTTGACGTATTCTTGAAGACTTCTTAGCTTACCCCTAGAACGTGAAATCGAATTTTGTATTGACCCCAGTACAAAACCCATTTCTTAAACCCTCAAATATTTATTCAACTAAAGCGAACGTAACATGCGCCAAAGACGTTGGCTCGAGCTGTTAAAGATTATGATCATACCATACCATCGTGGAAAAGCGAACGTGGTAGCTGATGCGTTGAGTAGAAGATCGTATGCGGTTACAAGTGCGAATAAACTAACCCACGTGAAGATAACGAATATATGATTAGAATCGATTTTAATCGATAAAGTTAAAGCCGCTCAAGCTACATACTCAGAGCTGATAAATGTGAAGAAGAAGGTTCAAGAGGGCGTTATTCTAAAAGCAAGAATCGACGAAGAGAGGAAATCTCAACTCTCGATTTAATTGGCCCATTTGAAATCCTCGATGAAGTAGGAACTGTGGCTTATAAACTCGTTTTACCGCCAAGTATGTTGCGTGTTCAGAACGTTTTTTTTACGTAAAAATGTGGACGACCCGAACCATATTATTAATTTAGAACCGGACGAGATAACAGAAGATTTAACGTATGAGGAGATACGTGTTAACATCTTGGATAAGAAGGATCATATTCAACGCTCAAAGGTTATACCTGAAGAGTTCGAAGTCAAGGTATCCTCACCTGTTCGGCATACCAGGCACGCACGTAAATTTCGAGGGCGAAATTCCATAAGGAGGGGAGATTGTGAGACCCCAGATTTTATGAATAAATATTTAATTTTCTCGAAATATTTTTTTTAATATTATGGTGTGGATTTGAGATAATGTTATAGTTGTGGGTAGTATTTATAAATTTTGCAAAGTATGCAAGTTGTCATATTATATTCGATTGGTCAGGGAATATTCTTTGTGTCGGGGAATATTCGTACGATGACACAATCATTGGTGGACCCCACAACGGAATTATTATCGGATTGAGAAAAACGACAAAAATATTTTTATGAAAATAACTGCGAAAGTTTTACCGTTAATACTGTTGAACTACTTGGTAGTAAAAGTACAGTAATACGCGTGGTTGCATAGTAGCACACGGTATTGATTATTGATGCTTATGTGAGAAGTTACTCAATTTTGCTTATTTTATAGACTCCCATTTACCTTTTTTTCAAAATAATCGGTAGAATTTATTTAAAGGTGGGGCCCACATGTGGGGGCCATATGTGGGGCCCATATGTGTTGAAAACTGATTTTAGAAATGGGGGTGGGAGAGAGTTACGTATGGGAAAGGAGTTTATATATATAAGATTGTGATGTGTGTGTATATATATAATATTATATTTGTTAGTGGAGAGTGGTGGGAGAAAAGGAAGAGTGAAAGTGATGTATGTGAGTGGAAAATGGTGGAAAAGTGGTAGTGTGATAGTGATGTGTAAGAGTGTAGTGAATTTGATTATTAGTGGGTGGGGGATTGATGTTGGTTATGGGGGAGAAAAATTAAGTGGTGTATATATAATATTGATTTATATAATATGAAAACATGTGTTTATATATATGTATTATATTTTAATTTTTGTTGTGATTTTATTGGTTAGATGATTGACTTAATTGTTAGTTGATTGAAAAATAATTTTGTAAAATTATTTCATCCATGAATAGTGCCTTTCTATTCTCCTATAAATAGAAGCTCATTCCTTCATTATTTCTTACAAATTCACTGAAACTCCAAAGAGAGAAATTATAGAGAAACTATAGAAAAGTATTATGCTACTTTCCTACTCTTATATCCAGTTTCTTTTACGGTAAGGGGTGTTATTCTTTCTTATTCATGAAGAGAACTGTTGTTATTCCATTTCTTATTATTCTGTTGGAATAACCTGTATACGCGGTCTACCCTATACTTGGTGACATTCTTCTATTATTCTGTTGGAACATCCTGTCTGTGTGTTTTACACCGGACCTGGTTCCGTCTTGTTATTATTCTGTTGGAACATCCTGTCTGTGTGTTTTACACCGGACCTGGTTCCGTCTTTATTATTATTCTGTCGGAATATCCTGTCTGTGCGGTTACGCCGGACCTGGTTCCATTATTTATTATTCTGTCGGAATATCCTGTCTGTGCATTTACGCCGGACCTGGTTCCATTATTTATTATTCTGTTGGAATAACCTGTCTGTGCGGTCTATCGCATGCATGGTGATTTCTTTTGTTATTGCATTCTTTATTATACTCAGTTGGTTAAGTTTTGACTTCTATACTCCATGAAATTTGTGGAATATCCTTGATAATTGCGTTTCATCCAGTATTTTTTTTTCATGAAAATATTCTTCTAAGCATTCTTGAATTTTACTCCACAAAGCAATATCATGTTGACAATTTGGACGTTGTTAATTCTTGGATAAATTAATTCTTGAACTTGTTTTATTGAATTCTTATATCATTGTCATCATCCTCATGTTTATATTATGTTGAAAGTCATCTGTGGCCTGTAGTGCATAGATGGACTTGGTATGATTATGACCAGGGATTATTCGGTGTAATCATGACCGTAATGTTACAAATAATGTGAAAAAGGTCCTCATTGGCCCGTAGTGCATTGATGGACAGTTTTTGGTATGATTATGGCTATGGATTCTCTTTGGCCGTAGTGCAGAGATGAATTGTTTTATGGCATGATCATGACCGTTGATGAAAACATGATTATCTTTAGCCGTAGTGCATGGATAATTCGTGGTCGTGATACTAAAGAATATCCTTGGCCGTAGTGCAGGGGTGATTCGATGATGTGGATTATTTATTAAGCTGAGTCCCAGCGATAAAAGTGTTGAAAAACCTTTTAAATCATAAAAGATAGTAGATTTTATTCTCTACTTGACTCTTTTAATGGATTGCTTGTTCCGCTGCAGTTAAACTTGATGTCTATTGTATTTTATCAGTTTAACATTGTTGAAGACTAATGATAATTTATTCTACATTATCTTAGTCATAATATTTCTTACTGGGCTAGTTGAGCTCACCCTTTCTTTCACTGTTCTCTTCAGGAAATGAGAACGTAGCTGGGGCAAGTCGGGGAACGGAGTGATGGTCCGAATGATAGTATTAGTTAGTAGTCCTCACTATTCTATGTAATAGTGTGTTAATAAATGTAATGAGGATTCCTTTTGAGTATGAATACTCTCTAGAAAATAATATTTGTATTCAAACTCACAGTTTATGTTTTGTCGTATTGTACACGACAGTTGTATTAGTAAGTTGTATTTGGATTTATGTACCATGTAAGTGGCGACCCAAGATGGGTGACGTATACCTAATTTTGGGGGCGTCACAACATCCCTGTCTTATGATGACACGAGGTTGTATGTCGTTAGACATCTTGTATGATAGTGGCAAACCTCCCTTCCAACGTTGGGTACACCTTACCCTTTTGGATTCACCAAATATAACTACTAAATGAACTTTTCTATACTGCTTCGGGAGAACATCCACAGCTAGAGACCACCGTTCTATTTCCCCGTTACCCTCGCTCGACCCAGCTACACTCTTATTACCTGAAAGAAATTGTGAAGCAAAAGGGTGAACACAACTAGCTCAGTAAAGAATATCATGACTAAAGATAATTCAATTATCAATAGCCTTCATCAACAATAAATCAGAGATTTAGAACATATGGTAAATGATAAAAATTTCAACCATAGTTGCAGCGGAACGAGCAATCCATTAGAAGAGTCAAATAGACTATAAAGTCTATTATCTTCTCCATGTTAAAAATCCACCAACAATATTTTATCCATGTAACATCACTCAACAGTTCCTTTCAACAATCATATGAATAACTCATAATCATAATTGTGACTATAAATTTTTCTTCGCACCTAGGACGAAGAATATTTTCATCACCTGTCTTTACCTGAAACATGAAAGATCATGGTTATACCAAATCACAGTTCCTGTTTATAATCATACTAACAAATCCATCTTTGCACTACGGGCCAAAGATATTCATCAACAAACCATCTTTGCACTACGGGCCAAAGATATTCAACAACAGTTCATCTTTGCACTACAGGCCAAAGATATTCATCAACAGGCCATCTTTGCACTACATGCCAAAGATATTCATCAACAATTCATATTTGCACTACAGGCCAAATATATTCATATCTCAAAGAAATATATAATCATTTCAGAATTTATATAAACAATAATTATAACCATGTTGATCAATTCACCTTTGCACTTAAGCTTAAGATATTCAATTATAAATTCAATGGTCATGATCATACCAGTCACAATTCAACTTTGCACTACAGGCCAAAGAGAACCCTAGTCATGATCATACCAATAATCTACCCATCTTTACACTCCAGTGAAAGAGAATTTCAACATCAGGGTTATAAAAATGTTATATATGATGATAAAAATAATATGATCAACATATAGTTTTAATCTCAAGAGTAATATTCGTAACTCATGAATAGTAACCCCGACACAAAAGATAGAAATTCTACAATAAAATTCATACCAATATTTCGGTATAATGATATTGAAAGAATAACATTACTTAAATTTATAAACAATTTATTTTAATTGTTTACACTTTACTAATTAATGCATTTAATCATCATAAAATGCCAACTCTTACAATTTCATCATCAATAACCAAAACTCTCATCAAAAATCTGCATATACCTCATATAGGATTCTCAAGCCATAAAATCCTATTTTCCAATTTTCTTTCTTCACAAAACATATTTAATTCATTTACTCATAACTAGACCATTTTCATAAAAAATACCAAATCAGTTCCAAAAATATTTCTTTTCTGGGATTTAGCATAATATAGTCCCATAGTGAACATATATTTTTCTCAGAATTTTTAAAAGTCATTTACTATTTTTCATATGGCCAAAATAGCCGAATATTTAGACATTTATCAAAAATTATACTTTTATCCAAAAATTCTGAAATTTACAGAGTATACTTCTATCATATACATGTACTCCCAATAAAAATTTCATCAATTTTGGAGTTAACCACAAGGAATTATAAGCTGTTACTTCTAAAATAGTCTTTTCTCATAAAATTCATAACTCTCAATCTATACATCCAAAATCACCATTTTTGGACACAATCAAGAAAACTCATCAAAATAACATTTCAAATTTTTCCAGAATTTTTGAAGGTCAGAAAAATTACGAAACTGAAAAACATAACAACCCTCAACATTCCTTACTATCCCTTACTATCCCTTACCTCAAAAGAGCAGTACTTCTGACTGGATATCGGATATGATGCTGAAGGAAACTTGCACTGATGAATAGCAACTCACCAAGTATCTAAAAACTCACAAAATATGCTTCATAATATAGAGAGAGAAAGAGAGAAAGCCTATGTTTCTGGTGTGTTTTTCAATTCTAACTTAGCCCTCTATTTATAGGAAAATTTTGGTAGGTTTAACCTACAACCTGAAGGCTTTACCTGCTACTATTCCCACCCACCACATTTGAAATATAATTCAGCATATTTCTTCACCAACCACAAGTGGGGCCCACTAATTCTAGAATTTTCCACCAAAATGATAAACTCCGAAAATTCAACAATTTCTGAACCAGTCATCTCGTAAAATTCATAACAAATCATACGTTCATTTTTAACGGTTCAAAATTTGTGGACATATACTCAACTTATATATGTATAACATATCCAAAAATTTCCACGATCCAACGGTCGGATTAAAAATTATAACCCCCACAAAATATCTCAAAAACCCTGATTTTTAATACCTCCATTCCGATAAAAATACGGATAAAAATCTCAACATTAACTCCTTCATTTTTTAACCACAAAAATATATCCCTCATTTATATCCACATAAAATAAATATTTTCTTATCATATGAATCAATAATTAATTATTCACAAATAATATTACAGAATCACATTTATGACAACCAGGCCGTTCCCAGGAAAGAGGGGGCTTTTCAATAAGGATTTCTCCTTACTAGCGCGCAATTAGATGACCAAACCTCTCCTTAGACAGAACTTTCTAGACATTGCCAATAATGCTATCTAATAATACTATTCAAATAATATGAATTATTGATCTGATAATGGAAAATACTGTGCAGCAACAATTATTGAACAACAATAATATAAAATTTCAACGTAGCAATTATTGAATCAATAAAATAAAATATTGAACAGTAATTACTGTAACAATTATTGAGTAGTGCCTTCTTACGTAAGAATCAATAATTTCAAAAATACTATGCAATACCATGTGCTACTGTGCAATAACGCGTATTACTGTATTTTAACCACCGGGTATTCCAACAGTGTTAACAGTAACAACTACGTCGTTATTTGTAAAAACTCAAATTTATCGTTTTCTTCACCCGACAGTTATTCGTTATGGGGCCCACAAATAGCTGCGCCGTCGTACGAATATTTCCCGACAAAAAGAATATTCCACGACCAAACGAATATTCCCCGACAACAATGATTATTTTATAACTACTTGTGTATTTTAAAAAAAATCATATATCACCCTTAACTTTAACATTTATCAATTTAACCATTTACTGAATAGTAATTATAAGAAAAATTGAAACTTTTATTTCATAAAATTCGGGGTCTTACAGATGTGGTAAAAGTCCTCATTGGCCCGTAGTGCATTGATGGACAGTTGTTGGCATGATCATGACCATTAATGAATATACGAATATCCTTGGCCGTAGTGCAGGGGTGATTCGATGATGTGGATTATTTTATTAAGCTGAGTCTCAGCGATCACAGTGTTGGAAAATCTTTTAAATCATAAAAGATAGTAGAGTTTATTTTCTACTTGACTCTTTTAATTGATTGCTTGTTTCGCTGTAGTTAAACTTGATGTCTATTATATTTTATCAGTTTAACATTGTTGAAGGCTAATGATAATTTATTCTGCATTATCTTAGTCATAATATTTCTTACTGGGCTAGTTGAGCTCACCCTTTCTTTCACTGTTCTCTTCAGGAAATGAGAACGTAGCTGGGGCAAGTCGGGGAACGGAGTGATGGTCCGAATGATAGTATTAGTTAGTAGTCCTCACTATTCTATGTAATGGTGTGTTAATAAATGTAATGAGGACTCCTTTTGAGTATGAATACTTTCTAGAAGATAATATTTGTATTCAAACTCACAGTTTATATTTTGTCGTATTGTACACGACAGTTGTATTAGTAAGTTGTATTTGTATTTTGTACTATGTATCTGACGACCCAAGATGGGTGATGTATACCTAATTTTGGGGGCGTCACAGTTGGTATCAGAGCTTAGGGATATGATCCCTGGCTAAGATGTGAGAATAGAACTAGGAGGAGAGAGACGGGAAATTCCTTTGCTAGTATGACCTACCTAAGTTTATTTGGTATTTAATTGGTCGGTCAAAGTATATGGATAATATGTTATATGTTAATTAACCCTTGTTTTGTTGCAGTATTTGCAAATGGCATCCGAAAATGTTGAGATAATCAATGAAGCACATGAGACCATTGAATCACCAACGATCAATGCTCAGGGTAATGTGCAACCAGAGGACAATAATCCTCATGAAAATAATAACACCGATGAAATGGCGAATGATGGGATGGTCAGAGACTTTATGCAATTCATGCAACAACAAAATAACTCTCGGACGGTCACCGCTAAACAGTTCAAGGAGCAATTCATGCAACAACGGGCGAGAGCGGCTCCTATCCAAAATGAAGGAGGAAACAATGACAACCCACGGTTGGTCACCGCTAAGCAATTCAAGGAGCTAGGACCACCGGAGTTTTTGGGAAAGCCAGAACCACTTAAGGCGGAGACGTGGTTAAAGCAGATCACCAAGATATTTGATGTCTTGGGATGCTCCGAGGAGCAAAAGGTTCCCTTTGCCACTTTTATGTTGCGTGAAGAGGCAGATTACTGGTGGAAATCTGTAAAACGTACCCAGCCTAACGCACTCAAGATGTCTTGGGAGAAGTTCCAAGAACTGTTCAATGACAAGTACTTTCCCGAAAGTATTCGTCACATGAAGGATGTGGAATTTATCAGGTTGGAGCAAAACAACATGACCGTGTCGCAGTACGAAGCCAAGTTTGCCGAGTTGTCCCGATTTGTATCCCACTTGGTGGATAATGAAGAGAGAATGACACGGATATTTTTAAGAGGTTTGAAACCGCAGATACGTCAATATCTTATTTCTCATAAACTGTGTTTGTATTCAGATGTTGTGAATAGAGCTCAGTTAGTGGAGCGCGATAACGAGTCAACGCAACCAAAAGAGAGCAGCCAGAAAAATGATAATACTGGTGATAACAGTCATCAAAGCGGTGACAATAAGTATGGAGGGAATCAACATGCCAGAAATGGTAACCACTTCAATGGTAATCATGGTCAAAACAATAAAAATGGACATTTCAAGAAGAGAAAATTCAACAATGATGGAAAGACGTCAGCACCAGCACCCGTTGTTCAGGAAGGAGAACGACCACCTATCATATGCTTCAAATGCAGAGGGGAGGGACACATCAGTCCAAACTGCGCGATGCCATCCAAAGCATGCTATAATTGTGGAAGAGAAGGTCACTTAGCCCAATTTTGTCGTTCACCGAAGACAAGTTCAGATAGGATGGAGGCACCAAAGACCGTCCCAGAAAAGCCAAAGCCAGTAGTTTAAGAGAAAGCGTTTTTTTTTTCGTGACGAGGAACCTGAATAAAATTATCACGGGTATGTTAGTCATAAACTCTTGCGAAGTCTATACCGTGTTAGATACCGGTTCTACTCACTCTTTTATTTCACCTAGTTGTGTTCAATGTTTAGACTTTGATATGTCTGTTTAAAGTCAGTTGGGAGAAATCTTCATTACCTCCACTATTTATAAATCTTGTTCAAATCAACACTTTCACGTTACCTGTCGATCTTATCTCTTTGAAAATACTTGCCTTTGATGTGGTTTTTTGAAACGATTGGTTCAGTACTTATCATGCTTCTCGTAAGGTTGTTAGCTTTCATACTCCTAACCACCCTGTTATGCGGATTCAAAGTAACCAAACCACTAAAGTCAATCATTGTCATATCAAGCCATAAATAAAGAGCCCCGATCCTTTCGTTGTTGACTTTCTTGTGTGGAATGTACCGAAGCCAGACTTTCGATAGGGGACGTTGTGAATAACGGTGACAAGTTAATAGATATCAATGTGACGTGTTATCCAAGTCTTGGACGAGAGTCACAGTTTTGAATGATATTTCTATTGTTAATAAATTTCCTGACGTATTCTTGAAGACTTCTTAGCTTACCCCTAGAGCGTGAAATCGAATTTTGTATTGACCCCAGTACAAAACCCATTTCTTAAACCCTCAAATATTTATTCAACTAAAGCGAACGTAACATGCGCCAAAGACGTTGACTCGAGCTGTTAAAGATTGTGATCATACCATACCATCGTGAAAAAGCGAACGTGGTAGCTGATGCGTTGAGTAGAAGATCGTATGCGGTTACAAGTGCGAATATACGAACCCACGTGAAGATAACGAATATATGATTAGAATCTATTTTAATCGATAAAGTTAAAGCTGTGACAACCCCAAAATAGGTCCATTCCATCCAACCCATTCTGAGTCGTCAAATACATGGTACAGAAAACAACTACAACTTTATTACAACAATTGTCGTGCAAAATACAACAACACATATGCTGTGAGTTTGGATACAAATATATACCAAATGTGACATTGGACACCATCATGTATCAGTACCTCACAAAGGTACCTTACATAAAGGTACAGTCAAAAACTGTTTTAGAAACTAGAATCTTTGGGAAGTGCTCAAGGAAACCTTCGTACATGGGAGACCACGCGTCTAGGTTATGATAGATATCATATGGCCACAGAATTATCCTTGGTTGACCCAATAGACCCCAAAGAAAAACGAGAAGATTACTATCATATTCTTCCCAATGGTGAGTCTTCTCTTGACTTATCATTATCTCCACTGTCTCTAATTGAGAATTATACTTCAAACAAACACCAAGATTATATAGGTAGTGCCCATAGATATACTCAGCAAGTGGATGAGCACAACCCTGTCTTATGATGACACGAGGTTGTATGTCATTAGACATCTTGTATGATAGTAACAAAACACCCTTCCAACGTTGGGTTCGCCTCACCCTATTTTCTTCACCAAATATAACTACTAAATGATGACCACCGTTCTATTCCCTTGTTACCCCCGCTCGACCCAGCTACACTCTTATTACCTGAAAGGAATTGTGAAGCAAAAGGGTGAGCACAACTAGCTCAGTAAAGAATATCATGACTAAAGATAATTCAATTATCAATAGCCTTCATCAACAATAAATCAGAGATTTAGAACATATGGTAAATGATAAAAATTTCAACCATAGTTGCAGCGGAACGAGCAATCCATTAGAAGAGTCAAATAGACTATAAAGTCTATTATTTTCTCCATGTTAAAAATCCACCAACAATGTTTTATCCCTGTAACATCAATCAACAATTCTGGTCCACAATCATATGAATAACTCATAATCATAACTGTAGTTCTAAATTCCTCTTCTCATCTAGGACGAAGATAATTTTCATCACCTGAAACATCAAACATCATGGTTATACCAAATCACAGTTCCTGTTTATAATCATACTAATAACTTCATCTTTGCACTACGGGGCAAAGATATTCATCAACAAGTCATCTTTGCACTACAGGTCAAAGATATTCGTCAACAGTTAATCTTTGCATTACTGGCCAAAGATATTCAACAACAGGTCATCTTTGCACTACGGGCCAAAGATATTCATCAACAGACCATCTTTGCACTACAGGCCAAAGATATTCATCTACAATTCATCTTTGCACTACAGGCCAAAGATATTCCTCAACAATTCATATTTGCACTACATGCCAAATATATTAATACCTCAAAGAATATATAATCATTTCAGAATTTATATAAACAATAATTATAACCATGTTGATCATGTCACCTTTGCACTTAAGCTAAAGATATTCAATTATAAATTCAATGGTCATGATCATACCAGTCAACAATTCAACTTTGCACTACAGGCCAAAGAGAACCCTAGTCATGATCATACCAATAATCTACCCATCTTTACACTCCAGTGAAAGAGAAATTCAACATCAGGGTTATAAAAATGTTATATATGATAATAAAATCAATATAATCAACATATAGATTTAATCTCAAGAGTAATATTTATAAATCAACTATAATTTGGTTAGAAAAAGAAACCAATTTTTATCGTAAATAGTAACTCATGAATAGTAACTCATGAATAGTAACCCCGACACAAAAGATAGAAATTCCACAATAAAATACATACCAATATTTTGGTATAATGATATTGAAAGAATAACATTACTTAAATTTATAAACAATTTATTTTAATTGTTTACACTTTACTAATTAATGCATTTAATCATCATAAAATGTCAACTCTTAAGATATCATCATAAAATGTCAACTCTTAAGATTTCATCATCAATAACCAAAACCCTCATCAAAAATCTGCATATACCTCATATAGGATTCTCAAGCCATAAAATCCTATTTTCCAATTTTCTTTCTTCACAAAACATATTTAATTCATTTACTCATAACTAGACCATTTTTATGAAAAATACCAAATCAGTTCCAAAAATATTTCTTTTCTGGAATTTAGCATAATATAGTCTCATAGTGAACATATATTTTTCTCAGAATTTTTAAAAGTCATTTACTATTTTTCATATGGCCAAAATAGCCGAATATTTAGACATTTATCAAAAATTGTACTTTTGTCTAAAAATTCTGAAATTTACAGAGTATACTTCCATCATATACATGTACTCCCAATAAAAATTTCATCAATTTTGGAGTTAACCACAGGAAATTATAAGCTGTTACTTTTAAAATAGTCTTTTCTCATAAAATTCATAACTCTCAATCTATACATCCAAAAATCACCATTTTTGGACACAATCAATAAAACTCATCAAAATATCATTCTAAATTTTTCCAGAATTTTTAAAGATCAGAAAAATTACGAAACTGAAAATCATAACAACCCTTAAAATCCCTTAATATCCCTTACAATCCCTTACAATCCCTTACTATCCCTTACCTCAAAAGAGAAGTACTTCTGGCTGGATATCGGATATGATGCTGAAGGAAATTTGCATTGATGAATAGCAACTCACCAAGTATCTAAAAACTCACAAAATATGCTTCATAATATAGAGAGAGAAAGAGAGAAAGCTTATGTTTCTGGTGTGATTTTCAATTCTAACTTAGCCCTCTATTTATAGGAAAATTTTGGTAGGTTTGACCTGCAACCTGATGGCTTTACCTGCTACTATTTCCACCCACCACATTTGAAATATAATTCAGCACATTTCTTCACCAACCACAAGTGGGACCCACCAATTCTAGAATTTTCCACCAAAATGACTAACTCCAAAAATTCAACAATTTCTGAACCAGTCATCTCGTAAAATTCATAACAAATCATACGTTCATTTTTAACGGTTCAAAATTTGTGGACATATACTCAACTTATATATGTATAACATATCCAAAAATTACCACGATCCAACGGTCGGATTAAAAATTATAACCCCCGCAAAATATCTCAAAAACCCTGATTTTTAATACCTCCATTCCGACAAAAATACGGATAAAAATCTCAACATTAACTCCTTCATTTTTTAACCACAAAAATATATCCCTCATTTATATCCACATAAAATAAATATTTTCTTATCATATGAATCAATAATTAATTATTCACAAATAATATTACAGAATCACATTTATGACAACCAGGCCGTTCCCAGGAAAGAGGGGGCTTTCCAATAAGAATTTCTCCTTACTGGCGCGCAATTAGGTGACCAAACCTCTCCTTAGACAGAACTTTCTAGTCATTGCCAATAATGTTATCTAATAATATTATTCAAATAATATGAATTATTGATCTGACAATGGGAAATACTGTGCAGCAACAATTATTGAACAACAATAATACAAAATTTCAACGTAGCAATTATTGAATCAATAAAATAAAATATTAAACAGTAATTACTGTAACAATTATTGAGTAGTGCCTTCTTACGTAAGAATCAATAATTTTAAAAATACTGTGCAATACCGTGTGCTACTATGCAATAATACGTATTACTGTATTTTAACCACCGGGCATTCCAACAGTGTTAACGGTAACAACTACGCCGTTATTTGTAAAAACTCAAATTTGTCGTTTTCCTTCACCCGACAGTTATTCGTTATGGGGCCCACAAATAGTTGCGCCGTCGTACGAATATTCTCCGACAGAAAGAATATTCCACGACCAAATGAATATTCCCCGACAACAATGAATATTTTATAACCACTTGTGTATTTCGAAAAAATTTCATATATCACCCTTAAATTTAACATTTATCAATTTAACCATTTACTGAATCGTAACTATAAGAAAAATTGAATACTTTTATTTCATAAAATTCGGGGTCTTACAAAAGCCGCTCAAGCTACTTACTCAGAGCTGATAAATGTGAAGAAGAAGGTTCAAGAGGGCGTTATTCTAGAAGCAAGAATCGACGAAGAGAGGAAATCTCAACTCTCGATTTAATTGGCCCATTTGAAATCCTCGATGAAGTAGGAACTGTGGCCTATAGACTCGTTTTACCGCCTAGTATGTTGCGTGTTCAGAATAATTTTTTTTTACGTATCGATGTTACGTAAATATGTGGACGACCCGAACCACATTATTAATTTAGAACCGGACGAGATAGCAAAAGATTTAACGTATGAGGAGATACGTGTTAACATCTTGGATAAGAAGGATCATATTCAATGCTTAAAGGTTATACCTCAAGAGTTAGAATTTGAAGTGAAGCCAAAGTATCCTCACATGTTCGGCATACCAAGTACGTACGTAAATTTCGAGGGCAAAATTCTATAAGGAGGGGAGATTGTGAAACCCCAGATTTTATGAATAAATATTTAATTTTTCTCGAAATAATTTTTTTTATATTATGGTGTGGATTTAATATAATAATTATGGGTAGTATTTATAAATTTTGTAAAGTATCCAAGTTGTCATATAATATTCGATTGGTCGGAGAATATTCGTTTTAACAGGGAATATTCGTACAACGACACAATCATTGGTGGACCCCACAACGGAATTATTGTCGGATTGAGAAAACGACAAAAATATTTTATTAAAAATAACGGCGAAAGTTTTACCATTGTTACTGTTGAACTACTCGGTAGTAAAAGTACAGTAATACGTGTGGTTGCATAGTAGCATACAGTATTGATTATTAATGCTTATGTGAGAAGTCACTCAGTTTGATTCAATTATTGTCAGTTAATAATATGAATTATTTAGCGATAATGACGTTTTGTTTTATTCGTATTATTAACGTAATAAAACAGAAACATCTTTTTATATAAAACAGAATACTTTATTAAAGTTATTCTATAAATAGAATATATTATATTTTATTTAAAAGATTTTTCTTTAAATATGGACCTTCAGATTAAAGTAATCAATCTGGACCGTTCATGGATTAGTTACTATGCATTCTATTTTTCTATAAATAGCAGCTCATTCCTTCATTATTTCTTACGAATTCACTGAACTCTAGAGAGAGAAACTATAGAGAGAAACTATAGAGAGAGAGAGAAGAAGAGTATTCTGCTACTTAACTACTTCCTTATTTCAGCTCGTCTTTAAAACGGTAAGGGGTGTTATTCTTTCTTATTCATGAAGAGAACTGTTGTTATTCCATTTCTTATTATTCTGTTGGAATAACCTGTATACGTGGTCTACCCTATACTTGGTGACATTCTTCTATTATTCTGTTGGAACATCCTGTCTGTGTGTTTTACACCGGACCTGGTTCCGTTTATATTATTATTCTGTTGGAACATCCTGTCTGTGTGTTTTACACCGGACCTGGTTCCGTCTTGTTATTATTCTGTTGGAACATCCTGTCTGTGTGTTTTACACCGGACCTGGTTCCATTATTTATTATTCTGTTGGAATATCCTGTCTGTGTGTTTTACACCGGACCTGGTTCCATTATTTATTATTCTGTCGGAATATCCTGTCTGTGCATTTACGCCGGACCTGGTTCCATTATTTATTATTCTGTTGGAATAACCTGTCTGTGCGGTCTATCGCATGCATGGTGATTTCTTTTGTTATTCCATTCTTTATTATACTCAGTTGGTTAAGTTTTGACTTCTATACTCCATGAAATTTGTGGAATATCCTTGACATTTGCGCTTCATCTAGTATCTATTCATGAAAATATTCTCCTGATCATTCTTGAATTTTACTCCACAAAGTAGTATCATGTTGACAATTTGGACGTTGTTAATTCTTGGATAAATTAATTCTTGAACTTGTTTTATTGAATTCTTATATTATTGTCATCATCCTCATGTTTATATTCTGTTGAAAGTCATCTGTGGCCTGTAGTGCATAGATGGACTTGGTATGATTATGACCAGGGATTATTCGGTGTAATCATGACCGTAATGTTACAAATGATGTGGTAAAAGTCCTCATTGGCCCGTAGTGCATTGATGGACAGTTGTTGGCATGATCATGACCATTAATGAATATATGAATATCCTTAGCCGTAGTGCAGGGGTGATTCGATGATGTGGATTATTTTATTAAGCTGAGTCTCAGCGATCACAGTGTTGGAAAATCTTTTAAATCATAAAAGATAGTAGAGTTTATTTTCTACTTGACTCTTTTAATGGATTGCTTGTTCCGCTGCAGTTAAACTTGATGTCTATTATATTTTATTAGTTTAACATTGTTGAAGGCTAATGATAATTTATTCTGCATTATCTTAGTCATAATATTTCTTACTGGGGTAGTTGAGCTCACCCTTTCTTTCACTGTTCTCTTCAGGAAATGAGAACGTAGCTGGGGCAAGTCGGGGAACGGAGTGATGGTCCGAATGATAGTATTAGTTAGTAGTCCTCACTATTCTATGTAATGGTGTGTTAATAAATGTAATGAGGACTCCTTTTGAGTATGAATACTTTCTAGAAGATAATATTTGTATTCAAACTCACAGTTTATATTTTATCGTATTGTACACGACAGTTGTATTAGTAAGTTATATTTGTATTTTGTACTATGTATCTGACGACCCAAGATGGGTGATGTATACCTAATTTTGAGGGCGTCACAAAGTTATTTTATATAATAAAAGGTGGGGGCCCACGAGTGGGACCCATGTGTTTGGCAAAGTCTTGGTTGAAGACAATTTGTCACGGGGGAATTAGGGGGGGGAAGGGTCAGGAAAGGAGTATTATTAAGTATATATATATATATATATATATATATATATATATATAACTTTGACAATTTAGGAAATGAAGGAAACAGGTGATCACGGGTGTGTATCCCGTGATTTTTTTGCACATGTTATATATATATATATATATATATATAATTAATATATTTAATATATTTTATTTAAAGATTTTGCTTTAATTATGGACCGTCAGATTAAAAGTAAATCAATCTGGACCGTTCATGAATTAGTTACTATGCGGTCCATTCTTCTATAAATTGAAGCTCATTCCTTCATTATTTCTTATGAATTCACTGAAACTCTAGAGAGAGAAAATTATAGAGAGAAATAAGAAAAGTATTCTGCTACTTCCCTACTCTTATATTCAGTTTCTTTTACGGTAAGGGGTATTATTTCTTTTGTATTCATGAAGAGAACTTCTATTATTCCATTATTTATTATTCTGTTGAAATAACTTGTATACGCGGGCTATCCTATACTTGGTGAAATTCTTCTGTTATTCCATTCTTTATTATTCTGTTGGAATATCATGTCTGTGCATTTTACGCGGGACCTGGTTTCGTCTTTATTATTATTCTGTTGGAATATCCTGTCTATGCGTTTTACGCCGGACCTGGTTTCGTCTTTACTATTCTGTTGGAACATCCTGTCGGTGCGAATTTCGCCTGACCTGGTTCGGTTACTTATTATTCTGTTGGAATAACCTGTTTATGCGAAGTACCACATGCATGGTGAATTCTTTTGTTATTCCATTCGTTATTATACTTAGTTGGTTAAAGTTTTGACTTCTATACTCCATGAAATTAGTAGAATATCCTTGATGTTTGCGCGTCATCCAATATCTTTTTATGAAAATATTCTTTTGAGTATTCTTGAATTTTACTCTACAAAGCAGTATCATGTTGACAATTTGGACGTTATTAGTTCCTAGATAAATTAATTCTTGAACTTATTTTATTGAATTCTTATATCATTGTCATCATCTTCATGTTTATATTATGTAGAAAGTCATCTGTGGCCTGTAGTGCATAGATGGACTTGGTATGATTATGACCAGGGATTATTCGGTATAATCATGACAGTAATGTTAAAAATGATGTGATAAAAGTCCTCATTGGCCCGTAGTGCATTGATGGACAGTTGTTGGCATGATCATGACCGTTAATGAATACACGAATATCCTTGGCTGTGATGCATGGATAATTTGTGGTTGTGATATTAATGAATATCCTTGGCCGTAGTGCAGGGATGATGTGGATTATTTATTAAGCTGAGTCTCAGCGATAAAAGTCATGAAAAATCTTTTAAATCATAAAAGATAGTAGAGTTTATTTTCTACTTGACTCTTTTAATGGATTGCTTGTTCCGCTGCAGTTAAACTTGATGTCTATTATATTTTATCAGTTTAACATTGTTGAAGGCTAATGATAATTTATTCTGCATTATCTTAGTCATAATATTTCTTACTGGGCTAGTTGAGCTCACCCTTTCTTTCACTGTTCTCTTCAGGAAATGAGAACGTAGCTGGGGCAAGTCGGGGAACGGAGTGATGGTCCGAATGATAGTATTAGTTAGTAGTCCTCACTATTCTATGTAATGGTGTGTTAATAAATGTAATGAGGACTTCTTTTGAGTATGAATACTTTCTAGAAGATAATATTTGTATTCAAACTCACAGTTTATATTTTGTCGTATTGTACACGACAGTTGTATTAGTAAGTTATATTTGTATTTTGTACTATGTATCTGACGACCCAAGATGGGTGATGTATACCTAATTTTGGGGGCGTCACAAAGTTATTTTATATAATGAAAGGTGGGGGCCCACGAGTGGGACCCATGTGTTTGGCAAAGTCTTGGTTGAAGACAATTTGTCACGGGGGAATTAGGGGGGGGAAGGGTCAGGAAAGGAGTATTATTAAGTTATTATATATATATATATATATATATATATATATATATATATAACTTTGACAATTTAGGAAATGAAGGAAACAGGTGATCACGGGAGTGTATCCCGTGATTTTTTTGCACATGTTATATATATATATATATATATATATATATAAAATATAATATATTTTATTTAAAAATTTTGCTTTAATTATGGACCGTCAGATTAAAAGTAAATCAATCTGGACCGTTCATGAATTAGTTACTATGCGGTCCATTCTTCTATAAATAGAAGCTCATTCCTTCATTATTTCTTACGAATTCACTGAAACTCTAGAGAGAGAAAATTATAGAGAGAAATAAGAAAAGTATTCTGCTACTTCCCTACTCTTATATTCAGTTTCTTTTACGGTAAGGGGTATTATTTCTTTTGTATTCATGAAGAGAACTTCTATTATTCCATTATTTATTATTCTGTTGAAATAACCTGTATACGCGGGCTATCCTATACTTGGTGAAATTCTTCTGTTATTCCATTCTTTATTATTCTGTTGGAATATCCTGTCTGTGCATTTTACGCCGGACCTGGTTTCGTCTTTATTATTATTATGTTAGAATATCATGTCTATGCGTTTTACGCCGGACCTGGTTTCGTCTTTACTATTCTGTTGGAACATCCTGTCGGTGCGAATTTCGCCTGATCTGGTTCGGTTACTTATTATTCTGTTGGAATAACCTGTTTATGCGAAGTACCACATGCATGGTGAATTCTTTTGTTATTCCATTCGTTATTATACTTAGTTGGTTAAAGTTTTGACTTCTATACTCCATGAAATTAGTAGAATATCCTTGATGTTTGCGCGTCATCCAGTATCTTTTTATGAAAATATTCTTTTGAGTATTCTTGAATTTTACTCTACAAAGCAGTATCATGTTGACAATTTGGACGTTATTAGTTCCTAGATAAATTAATTCTTGAACTTATTTTATTGAATTCTTATATCATTGTCATCATCTTCATGTTTATATTATGTAGAAAGTCATCTGTGGCCTGTAGTGCATAGATGGACTTGGTATGATTATGACCAGGGATTATTCGGTATAATCATGACCGTAATGTTAAAAATGATGTGATAAAAGTCCTCATTGGCCCGTAGTGCATTGATGGACAGTTGTTGGCATGATCATGACCATTAATGAATACACGAATATCCTTGGCTGTGATGCATGGATAATTTGTGGTTGTAATATTAATGAATATCCTTGGCCGTAGTGCAGGGAAGATGTTGATTATTTATTAAGCTGAGTCTCAGCGATAAAAGTCATGAAAAATCTTTTAAATCATAAAAGATAGTAGATTTTATTCTCTACTTGACTCTTTTAATGGATTGCTTGATCCGCTGCAGTTAAAGTTGATGTCTATTGTATTTTATCAGTTTAACATTGTTGAAGACTAACGATAATTTATTTTGCATTATCTTAGTCATAATATTTCTTACTGGGCTAGTTGAGCTCACCCTTTCTTTCACTGTTCTCTTCAGGAAATGAGAATATAGCTGGGACGAGTCGGGAAACGGAGTGATGGATCAGATGATAGTATTAGTAGTCCTCACTATTCTGTTAAATAGTGTGACAATAAATGTAATGAGGACTTATTATGAGAGTGGATATTGTCTAGAAGACAGTATTTGTATTGAAACTCACAGCTCTCTTGTGGTATATTAAAGATTGTATTTGTATTCTGTACCATGTATTTGATGACTCAGAATAAGTGATGTATACCTATTTTGGGGGCGTCACAGTTGGTATCAAAGCTTAGGGATATGATCCCTGGCTAAGATGTGAGACTAGAACTAGGAGGGGAGAGATGGGGAATTCCTTCGCTAGTATGACCTACCTAAGTTTATTTGGTATTTAATTGGTTGGTCAGAGTATAGAGATAATATGTTACATGTCAACTAACCCTTGTTTTGTGGCAGTATCTGAAAATGACATTCGAGAATGTTGAGAATAGCAATGGAGCACAGGAGACCGTTGAGTCTCCACATATCAATAATCAGGATAATGTGCATCAGGAAGGCGACAATCCTCAGGTGAACAACAACATTGACCAAATGATGAATGATGGATTATTCAGAGGTTTTATACAATTCAGGCAACATCAGGCGAGAGTGACTCCTGTCCAAAATTTAGGTGGAAACACTGGCAACTCTCGGACGGTCACCGCTAAACAGTTCAAGGAGCTGGGACCACCGGAGTTTATTAGAGAGCCAAAACCACTTAAGGTGGAAACGTGGATAAAGCAGATCACCAAAATATTTGATATCTTGGGATGCTCCGAGGAGCAAAAGGTTCCCTTTGCCACCTTTATGTTGCGAGGAGAGGCTGATTACTGGTGGGAATCGGTAAAGCGTACTCAACCTGCCGCACTGAAGATGTCTTGGGAGAAATTTTAAGAACTGTTCAATGACAAGTACTTTCTCGAAAGTATTCGTCATATGAAGGAGGTAGAGTTCATCAAGTTGGAGTAGAATAATATGACTGTGTCGCAGTACGAAGCTAAGTTTGCCGAGTTGTCTCGGTTTGCGTCCCACTTAGTGGATAATGAAGAGAGAATGACGCGGATATTTTTAAGAGGTTTGAAGCCGGAGATACGTCAACATCTTATATCTCATAAATTGTGTTTGTATTCAGATGTTGTGAATAGGGCTCAGTTAGTGGAGCGCAATAACGGGTCAACGCAACCAAAAGAGAGCAGCCGACAAAATGATAATACCAGTGAGAGCAGTCATCGAAGCGGTGACAACAAGCGTGGAGGGAATTAACAGGTCAAAAATGGTAACCACTTCAGTTGTAATCAGGGCCAAAACAATAAGAATGGACATTTCAAGAAGAGGAGATTCAACAATGATGGAAAGACGTCAGCACTAGCACCCCACCTATCATATGCTTCAAATGCGGAGGGGAAGGACACATCATTTCAAACTGCGCGATGCCGTCCAAAGCATGTTATAATTGTGGAAGAGAAGGTCACTTAGCTCGATTTTGTCATTTACCGAAGACAAGTTCAGTTAGGATGGAGGCACCAAAGGCCGTCACAGAAAAGTCAAAGCCGGTAGTGCAAGGGAGAGCTTTTGTTGTGACTTCCCAGAAAGCAAAGAACCCAAACGAGGTCATCACGGGTAAACTTATCATAAACTCTAGCGAAGTCTATACCTTATTTGATACCGGTTCTACCCATTCTTTTATTTCTCCTACTTGCGCTCAATGATTAAATTTGACTCCGGAGAAATTAGACCTTGACTTATCTGTAGAAACTCCGTTGGGAGAAACTTTCATTACATCCACTGTTTTTAAGTCTTGTTTGGTTCAAATTGGTACCCTCACATTACCTGCCGATCTTATTTCATTGAAAATACTTGCATTTGACGTGATTCTAGGGATTGATTGGTTAACTACTCATCATGCAAAAATTGATTATTTTTCGTAAGGTTGTTAGTTTTCATATTCCTAACCAACCTATTATGCGAATTCAAGCAACTAAACCATTAAAATCAATCAATGTCATTTCAAGCCATAAAGCTATTCGTTTATTGAAAAACGGATGTCAAGCTTTCTTAGCTCATGTCACGGATCTAAACAAAAATACATCAATTTTGAATGATATTTCTGTTGTTAATAAATTTTCTGATGTATTCCCCGAAGAACGTCCTGGCCTACCCCCAGAGCGTGAAATTAAATTTTGTATCGACCTTGAATCCAGTACAAAACCCATTTCCAAAGCCCCTTATCGAATGACTCCTATTGAACTTCAGGAGTTAAAGACCCAACTGCAAAAATTGTTAGACATTGGCTTTATTTGTCCTAGTACTTCTCCTTGGGGTGCTCCTGTTCTATTCGTGAAGAAGAAAGATGGGAGTATGCGACTTTGTATTGATTATCGGGAGTTGAATCATGTCACCATCAAAAATAGGAACCCATTGCCACGTATTGATGACCTGTTTGACCAGTTGCAAGGAGCCAAATTCTTTTCAAATATTGATCTTCGTTCCGGATATCACCAATTGAAGATTAGAACCGATGAAATTCCAAAGACGACTTTCAGAACTTGGTACGGACATTATGAAGTCCTAGTCATGTCCTTTGGATTGACTAATGCTCCTGCTGCCTTTATGGATATGATGAACCGAGTATTCAAGGAATATTTGAATCACTTTGTGGTCGTCTTTATTGATGACATCCTTATTTATTCTAAAAGCCGTGAAGATCATGAGCAACACTTGAGGCCGATACTCTAAAAGATTCGTGAATACAAGCTTTATGCCAAGTTGAAGAAATGCGAGTTTTGGCTTGAGGAAGTAGCATTCCTTGGGCACGTGGTATCAAGTCATGGAATATCTGTTGACCCAGCAAAGATTGAAGCTATTCAAAGCTGGGAGCAACCTAAATCAGTGACCGAAGTACGTAGCTTTCTCGGTTTAGCTGGTTATTATCGGAGATTCGTGGAAGGATTTTCTCGAATCGCTACTCCATTAACTCAGCTGACTCGGAAAGATACAAAGTTCGGTTGGAGCGAGGAATGTGAGAAGAGTTTTCAAGAACTCAAGAAGAGACTCATTTCAGCACCTGTTCTGACAGTACCATCTGGCTCGGAGGGATTTGTCATCTACAGTGATGCTTCGAGTAAAGGGTTAGGATGTGTTCTCATGCAACATGGGAAAGTCATAGCCTATGCCTCACGACAACTCAAAGAATATGAGAGGAATTATCCTACTCATGATCTAGAGTTGGCAGCTGTTGTTTTCGCACTAAAGATTTGGAGGCATTACTTGTATGGGGAGAAAGTGGAGATCTTTACGGATCATAAAAGTCTCAAATATTTCTTCACTCAAAAGGAACTCAACATGCGACAACGACGTTGGCTTGAACTGTTAAAAGATTATGATCATACCATCCAATACCATCCTAAAAAAGCAAACGTGGTAGCTGATTCATTGAGTAGAAGATCATATGCAAGTGCGAATGCGATATTATCAACGCAAAGGCCCATTTTGTGTGACTTGCAAAGGAAGGAGATAGAGTTAAAGACTCCAGGGACCCATGTGATGATGGCGAATATACGAGTAGAACCGACTTTAATTGATAAAGTTAAAATTGCTCAAGCTACAGACCTGGAGCTGATACGTATGAGGAAGAAAGTGCAAGAAGGTGCTATGCCGGAAGCAAGAATCGATGAAGAAGGAATACTTCGAGTCAACTCCAGACTTTGTGTTCCTAATGACCCTGATTTAAAGTATAAAATCATGATGGAGGCGCACAATACACCGTTTGTAATCCATTCTGGGAGTACCAAAATGTATCATGATCTTCGACATACATTTTGGTCGAGTAATATGAAGATAGAGATAGCGCTATTTATCTCAAGGTGTCTAACTTGTCAACGAGTCAAGGCGGAGCATCAAGTACTAAAAGGTCCATTGCAACCACTTGAAATCCCAGAATGGAAGTGGGAGCACATTACCATGGATTTCGTTACCGGTCTTCCTAAGGTCTCTAAAGGTATAGATGCGATTTGGGTCATTATTGATAGATTGACCAAGTCTGCTCATTTCTTACCGATACGAGAAACTTATACACTTGAACGTCTTACTCGTATATACATAAACGAGATTATAAGACTGCATGGTATGCCAGTATCCATAGTTTCTGATCGAGACCCAAGATTCACTTCACAATTTTGGGTTAGTTTACAAAAAGCTATGGGTACGGATTTACGATTTAGTTCAGCATATCATCCTCAGACGGACAGACAATCAGATAGGACTATTCAAACTCAGGAAGATTTATTAAGACTCTGTGTCCTTGACTTCAAGGGAAGTTGGAACAAGTTCTTACCATTGGTGGAGTTTTCTTACAACAACAGTTATCAAGCAAGCATTGGTATGGCTCCATTCGAGGCGTTGTATGAAAGAAAGTGTCGTTCTCCAGTATGCTGGGATGAGGTGGGTGAAGCAACGTTGTTGGGACCGGAGTTGGTACATATGACTACGGAAAAGATTCAAACAATCCGACAACGTATAAAAACCTCAAAAAATCGACAAAAGAGTTATGCTGATCTTCATCAAAAGGACGTGGAATTTGATATAGGAGATCATGTGTTTTTACGAGTTGCTCCGTGGAAAGGAGTTACGAGATTTAGAAAGAGAGGAAATCTCAATCCTCGATTCATCGGCCCATTTTTAATCCTCGATCGAGTAGGAACTGTGACCTATAGACTCGCTTTACCGCCAAGTATGTCTCGTGTTCATAACATTTTTCACATATCCATGTTACGTAAATATGTGGAAGACCCGAACCACATTATTGAGTTAGAATCGGACGAAATAGCGGAAGATTTGACGTATAAAGAGGTTCCTGTTCAAATGTTGGATAAGAAGGTAACATATTCTACCCTCCAAGGTTATATCTCAAGTCAAAGTTTTGTGGAGAAACCACGATGTTGAGGAAATGACTTATAAGTTAGAATCTGAAATGAAATCAAGGTATCCTTACCTCTTCGACATACCAGGTACGTACCCTAATTTCGAGGGTAAAATTTCATAAGAAGGGAGGTTGTAAGACCCCAACTTTTTGAATAAAGATGAGTTTTCTATAAATATCATTTTTGAATATTATGGAGTAAATTTGATATAATAGTTGTGGGTAATAATTATAAATTTTGTAAAGTACGCAAGTTGTTATATAATATTCGATTGGTCAGAGAATATTCGTTTTAACAGAGAATATTCGTACAACGGCACAATCATTGGTAGACCCCACAATGGAATTATTGTCAGATTGAGAAAACGACAAAAATATTTTATTGAAAATAACGGCGTAAGTTTTACCGTTAAAACTGTTTAACTACTCGGTAGTAAAAGTACAGTAATACACGTGGTTGTATAGTAGCACACGGTATTGATTATTGATGCTTACGTGAGAAGTCACTCAGTTTTGTTCAATTATTGCTATAGTAATTGTTGTAAATTTTACTTATTTTATGGACTCCTATTTACCCATTTTTCAAAATAATCGGTAAAAAATTATTTTATATAATAAAAGGTGGGGGCCCACGAGTGAGACCCATGTGTTTGGCAAAGTCTTGGTTGAAGACAATTTGTCACAAGGGAATTAGGGAGGGGGGGAAAAGGGTCAAGAAAGGAGTATTATTAAGTTATTATATATATATATATATATATATATATATATATATATATATATATATATATATATAACTTTGACAATTTAGGAAATGAAGGAAATAGGTGATCACGGGAGTGTATCCCGTGATTTTTTTTGCACATGTATATATATATATATATATATATATATATATATATATATATATATATATAATATATTTTATTTAAAGATTTTATTTTAATTATGGACCGTCAGATTAAAAGTAAATCAATCTGGACCGTTCATGAATTAGTTACTATGCAGTCCATTCTTCTATAAATAGAAGCTCATTCCTTCATTATTTCTTACGGATTCACTGAAACTCTAGAGAGAGAAAATTATAGAGAGAAATAAGAAAAGTATTCTGCTACTTCCCTACTCTTATATTCAGTTTCTTTTACGGTAAGGGGTATTATTTCTTTTGTATTCATGAAGAGAACTTCTATTATTCCATTATTTATTATTCTGTTGGAATAACCTGTATACGTGGGCTATCCTATATTTGGTGAAATTCTTTTGTTATTCCATTCTTTATTATTCTGTTGGAATATCCTGTCTGTGCGTTTTACGCCGGACATGGTTCCGTCTTTATTATTATTTTGTTAGAATATTCTGTCTGTGCCTTTTACGTCGAACCTGATTTCGTCTTTATTATTTTGTTGGAACATCCTGTCGGTGCGAATTTCGCCTGACCTGGTTCCGTTACTTATTATTCTGTTGGAATAACTTGTTTATGCGAAGTACCGCATGCATTGTGAATTCTTTTGTTATTCTATTCGTTATTATACTCAGTTGGTTAAAGTTTTGACTTCTATACTCCATGAAATTAGTGGAATATCCTTGATGTTTCCGCTTCATCCAGTATCTTTTCATGAAAATATTCTTCTGAGCATTCTTGAATTTTACTCTACAAAGCAATATCATGTTGACAATTTGGACGTAATTAGTTCCTAGATAAATTAATTCTTGAACTTGTTTTATTGAATTCTTATATCATTGTCATCATCCTCATGTTTATATTATGTTGAAAGTCATCTGTGGCATGTAGTGCATAGATGGACTTGGTATGATTATGACCAGGGATTATTCGATATAATAATGACCGTAATGTTAAAAATGATGTGGTAAAAGTCCTCATTGGCCCGTAGTGCATTGATGGACAGTTGTTGGCATGATCATGACCATTAATGAATACACGAATATCCTTGGATGTGATGCATGGATAATTTATGGTTGTGATATTAATGAATATTCTTGGCCGTAGTGCATGGATGATGTGGATTATTTATTAAGCTGAGTCTCAGCGATAAAAGTCATGAAAAACCTTTTAAATCATAAAAGATAGTAGATTTTATTCTCTATTTGACTCTTTTAATGGATTGCTTGATCCGCTGCAGTTAAACTTGATGTCTATTATATTTTATCAGTTTAACATTGTTGAATACTAACGATAATTTATTTTGCATTATCTTAGTCATAATATTTCTTACTGGGCTAGTTGAGCTCACCCTTTCTTTCACTGTTCTCTTCAGAAAATGAGAATATAGCTGGGACGAGTCGGGGAACGGAGTGATGGATCAGATGATAGTATTAGTAGTCCTCACTATTCTGTTAAATAGTGTGACAATAAATATAATGATGACTTATTCTGAGAGTGGATATTGTCTAGAAGACAGTATTTGTATTGAAACTCACAGCTCTCTTGTGGTATATTAAAGATTGTATTTGTATTCTGTACCATGTATTTGACGACTCAGAATAGGTGATGTATACCTATTTTGGGGGTGTCATAGTATTCTTTTATCTCTCTCCCAATTTTTCTCTCTCTCCTAAAACCCTCTTTCTCTCTCTAGAAACTCTGCAATCTCTCTCCCCCGTGGTGAACACCCAAAAATGGTTTCGAGAATAATTAAGAGAACCCCAACAAAGACCATCAAAGATTGTCGAATGAGCCACCACAACAGCCGCCGCACCAGGAAGTCTCCGATCAAGAATGTTGCCTCTGTCGCCTCTCGTGTTGTCACTTCCATCAACAAATCCATTTGCACATGCCACCGCCGCCTCATCAAGATCTTCTCCAAACTCACCCGAATCGGAACCCCAAAAGGTCTCCCCGTAAAAAAGGCTACCAAGTCCTCAAAAAAGTTCCCGCCCTTGACCACCAAGACATCCGCCGCACTCTCTTCACTGCGAAGCCCCTGCCGCCAGTAATTCCGCCGGAGAGGAAAACTGTGATTCTCGATCTGGACGAAACTTTAATCCATTCGACTCCGGAAATACCACCGAAAAAATACGATTTTGTTGTCCGGCCGGTAATCGACGACTAAAAGGTCTATTTTTATGTGTTGAAACAGGGGATTATTCTCGAACCATTCGACAGTCGTTCGATTTGGGGCTTTTGTCTTGATCGATCAATTGTATATGATATGATATAAGGATATGTTTTATGTTAATTTGTGTTTTGACCATTTTGCCCCATATTAAATCAGATTTGTTTATTTTATGATTAAAAAATTATTTTTTTTGTCACACCAGCTTCTTAAGGCCCCACACAATTAGCCACGTCATCATTTTCTGACGTGGTATGTTCAATTTGTTACAATTGAAAAAAATTGATAGTTTAATCATTTAATTAACAAAATTAAAAGGTGGATCACCGAAATAGAATATGGCCTATAGTTTAGGGTACTAATTAATATTTAAGCCTTAAGTATTTAATATGTGAAGATGTTGATCCTTTAATGTGCCAAGTCAAATGTTTTTATTGGTCAATTGGCCAATAGAGTGTTGACACGCATGCGAAGCTTTACGTGTATCAGTATTCTATTGATCAACTTACCAAAAAATAAATTTCATGTTAACCGGATAGATTTTTTATGTGTCGTATATATGTTTCAGTTTGCAGTGTGATCTACTAAATTTAAAAGAGATTGTGTTAGTTATTCTTAAATCATACTCCCTCCGTCCCTTAATATAAGACGTTTTAGAGAAGTTTTTTTGTCCCTTAATATATGACATTTTAGAATTACAAGTAAACATTAATTGCTTAGTTTCTAATATTACCCCAAGTATTAAATATAATTTTGGTTCTCTCACTATTTTTTGTCAAATAAACAACAATATATTTTTCCAATACAAATGCAATATAGACATTTGATATTATATTTAATGTTATATAATCATTTTCTTAATACTTGTGCACAACTCTAAAAAGTCATATACAGTAAAATCCCTATTTAAATACTCTATATAAGAATAATCTTTACAATATTATAAAAAAAATTAACCCCAATTTGGGCCAGTTATAAATAAGAATAACCTCTAAATTATAATATGTTATATACTTTTTAAGTTCCGTATTAAGAAACTATACCTCTATATAGTAATAATTTCATATATATGAGAAAGACAATATTAATTTTAAAATACTACATTTTCTATAAAAGACTACATTTTCTATAAAAAAAACTACATTTTCCTATAAAAGACTACATTTCCTATAAAGGATTATATTTTTCTATAAAAGATTATATTTATTATAAAAGACCACATTTTTCTATAAAAGACTACTTTGCATAAATATTTTTTGAATAATAATTATTAGGGAGTTCTTATTGATATTTTTATTAAAGTGGATATTTTTTGTTGTTCGAAAAATATTTTGTATCAATACTTCTATTTAGTAATAACCTCTCAATTAAAATACAAATAGTTTAGTTCCAAGTTTATTCTTAAAAAGAGATTTTACTGTATTAAGGGGACGGAGGGAGTAGCGAACAATGAAAAGGACTGAATAAGAAAATAAATTCAAGATAACATAAATAATAACAAAATAAATAAGGTAAAACGCCTCATTTCCTGACTTAAGTGATTCTCAACCACCAAAAGAGGACTGGAAAGGCAAAATGATGAAAAGAGACGACACAAATGTAATTAGTGTTTTTTTTCTTCCGAATAATTAGTTCATACATGAATGGATTGGAGTCAGAAATGACGATATAAAGAAGCAAAAGGGAATTAATTTACATTGAAAATCATATGCATTTTTCAATATTCCTATTGAGTTTCTTTATTTCCACGTACGTTGATCAATATTTTAAGTGGAAAATGCTTAATTAATTCCTTGATCTCAATCTTAATTAATTGTTTTTTTTGTCTCATTAATTAATTTTGGCGCGATCGAGGTTAAGTACTGATGAAGAATTTGATAGAGCTCTCTAATAAATCGAGGTTATCTCCAGGAATTTGTTTTGGACTTGAACCATGCTTGTAGATTTTGAAGGATGGAACCATGCTCACACCTTCTGATTTTGCTATTCAAATTTGGATGCTCCTCAACATTCATCTGCAGTTATACTTATTATTATATATATATGATATGATATGATATGATTGTAATTAATTAATTAATTAAAAGGAGTTTTCAAAGCCACATTTACAAGTACCTGAAAGAAGTCGAGGGATTGGCCGTATCTCTTCTTAAGTTGCTCCATGAACTGCATTATTATCTTGGCTTTCTCCTTTTTGTCTCTTAAGCTTTACCTGTACCTCCTTCATGGCCTTGCCCACCTCCTCATCATCCGGATTTTCTTTCATCAACACCTCATAATCTTGTATGGAAGCTTCCAATTTCCCCAACTATCACACACGTACGCATGCATTTCAATTCAAACAAAAAACTAATCTAAAGATTTGTTAAATGTGAAATCCTAAATTATCTAAAAAGATTTCACGTAAACAAAACTCATATATATATATATATATATATATATATATATATATATATATATATATATATATATATATATATATAAATCCGGTCAATTTTAATTATATTTCAAAATAGAAACTAATCTGTTGTTACCTTGGCATTGCAATCGGCTCTTCTTAGTCTAGCCTTGCTATACGATGGGCGGACCTTGAGGGCTGTATTACAGTCCTCAATTGCTTTCTCAAACTGTTCAAGTTTTGACATACAGGCCGCTCTGTTGCTCAACAAGACGGCGTTGTAAGGATCATATTCGAGTCCCTCCCCATATGCAACACATGCCTCCGAGTGTCTTGCAGCCTTGTAGAGCTCATTGCCTAGGGATCTTGCTGATGACACAGCCCTAGTTTTCCTACTAACCATGTTTGCTTCTTTGTTGTTTGCATCCAGCCGGGTTGCACGTTGAGCCGCCACCACAGCTTCATCGAATCTGTGGTCCGAATAATGTTTATAGCTAGTGAGTTTAAATTATATTATCCAAAATATACGTTCATGATATTAGTTTGAAGTTGTTTTAGGCACTAAATGATTACATAGAATTAAAAAGTAAAACATTTACTAACTCTTGCTAGCTATACTTTATTAAAGTTATTACTATTGGTATATTTAGTTGATTTCGTGTTTAAGTTGAATATATATTTAGTTATAGAAGTTGTATGACAAAAGTCAAAGATTACCAACTCTAAACTTTATGATATCTTTTTGGTTTCTCTTTTCTCCTGCATAATCTTCCCTTTTGCGTTGTACTCCAAAACGTGACTATTAATTTATTAAGTATAACATTTAGCTAGAAGCTTTTTTTTTATAAGTATTTTCCCGGTCTTACTCTTATGTCATTCGTCAAAATACAAATTCAAGAATTACTCTGTATATTCCAAAAGTTACAGATACATTTGGATTTTTAAGTCGATTTACATAATCCTAAATTCATTTAAGTAGTCCTTGTAGTTAATTTACACCGAACACTAACCTGCCAGCAGCCATGTCCACTTGAGCACGGATAACTAGCAGAGTGGCCTGGCCGATAGGACCAAAGAATTTAATCACCTCATCCGCATCAAAATTAGGACCTTTACTCAAAGCTTCATCTGCTTCTTGGAGCCTATTGAGCTTCAACAAGGCCTCGGCTTTCAGACCAAGTATCTTTAAGACCAAAAACA
This sequence comes from Panax notoginseng, assembly GCA_016801055.1. Lineage (NCBI taxonomy): Eukaryota > Viridiplantae > Streptophyta > Magnoliopsida > Apiales > Araliaceae > Panax > Panax notoginseng. Next base: position 248,356,238 of record CM029012.1, read on the forward strand.
AAACTTATGTCAAATTGGACCTTAAGGCAAATAATTTAAAAATGCATGCCACTATATAAAATATGGAAGGATATATATATATATATATATATATATATATATATATATATATATATATATATATATATATATATGGTGGTGTTAAATATATATGAATAAGAATGCATTTTTAGCTTACCAGTGGTGCAGTATCAGCACCGGCTGATATAGCTAGATTGCTTTCCCTTAGCAGGCCGTTCCAATCGCGCTGCCTTTTTGTATCAGTGCACTTGCTGAGATGAGCCTGAACATTTCTAGCTTTAGTCATAACGTCCGGGTCAGCCTCCGCACCTGCATATTTGAAGTGATACATTGCCTTTTCTGCTTCTCCTAATCTATAAACCCCGAATGTAAAATCATAAAAATTAGAAAATTAATGATCAAAGAGTAGCTAAAGAATTTACGAACTAGATGATGTAGCTCATGATTTTTAGTTCATGCAAGTATTTGAAAATAGTATCTGAATCCATTCACACATCGAAAAATATGGACCGGATAGTATATATATAACGTCTCAATCTACTACTATGGTCTATGAGTATCAATAATGTCTGGTGACTTTTGAGTGAGTCTGTGATGGATGGGTTAAGATTACCCGGTTGGAACATATATGGGTACTTAATTATTAGTATTTTTTTTTATGCAACAAACAAAAAAGTTGTGCAACATGTTTATATGTCTAACTTTTATTTTCCAAGATGAAACAAATAATCATTAATTAAGAGATGGTAGATAAGTTTCAAGAAAAGCTGCCTAGTTATTGAATTAATTTACATGAGTATAATGAATTACCTGAGGTTTAGGGTTGCCAAACGATTATGAGCTCTTTGATAATAAGGTTCAATCTTAATAGCTTCCCTGCATTCAAAAACAGCCTCAAGAAGCCTCCCTAAGGCCGTTAACGCCGCACTTTTATTACTCCTATATGAAGCCTTATTCGGATCAATGGAAATAGCTGCGTCATACAAAGCCAAAGCCTCTTCAAACCTCCCATTCTTGTAATCCTCATTTCCCATAATCTTCAACTGCTCCGGATCCATTCTAGTCGAAATAGCTCTGCATAAAGAAGTTGGTTTTTCGCTCACATCTTCATGTTTCTTCACCACATTTCCCATTACAGTATTCAAATATTTCCCATTAGGCGACGAGTAATTATAATTAGTACTCCCCTCTTTTAAATTAGAATTAGTGCCATTATTATTCCCACCTGGTTGCCTAAGGTTACCCAAATTACCAAACAGCATTACATTTCCAGATGAAGCTCGAACCAATCCGTTGTGTCCCTTTACTTTCTGATGATCGGTGATCATGCTTTCTAGCTCACCGGATATACCTATTGTTCCTTGTGGCACTCTTTTGGCTTGGCCATAACCCTGGTTAGTAGGTGCACTTCTAGCCATAGGGGGCACTTGAGGTTGTTGATTATAAGCATTTGGGCGGGCCTTGGGATGATTAGGGCCCGGCCTAGCGATGATTCTATCGCCTTGTCTATCAGGAATTGAATTGGTTGATGATTCAAAGGCCATGTTCTCGTTTGAGCCACCACGCCGCCTCCTTGAATTTGGGGTGCTTGGTATTCTTTGAACATTGTTGTTGTTGTTTGAGATTGGAAGTGAGCCTGTTGAGGTTGTTCTTCGTGGCCATCGGCTTCCGAACACCACGTTTAATAGGCCACAGCCTGATCTTCTTTCCGGAGAGTTGCCACCGGAATTGGACATGGCTTAAATTTTTGAGGGTTGGAGTTTGTGTCAAAGCGATGAAAGCTAATGAAAAAGGTATAATAATGGTATATTATTAAATACCATGCCATGCATTGAATTTTCTCTAGCTAGGAAAATTATGATCAAGATGTGTACAACAAAAACAAATTTCAAAAAAAGATGTTTTGATCATAAGAATTCATATTTTTACAAAAATGTGAGGAGAGAGAATATATATGTAGAAGTAGGGTATGTGTGGGAAATATTAATGTTAACGTGCACCCCAGGAGATGTGCATATCATGTATGTGATCTTACAAGCCTCCTGGAGTGACTACTGCATGCAACAAACTAATAATCTTTCTTTACCTTTCTTTAATATGTATGATGGCATTAGAGAGAGAGAGAGAATGAAATGGGAAGAAGAAAATTAAAAAAGAATTTTGCAAGGGGGAAAAAAGAGAATAATAAAATAAAGGGAGTAGTTTTGTTGCAATGGGAACTATTTTTTCCACCTTTAGTTAATTTTGGGTGTGGTGGAAAAAGAAAACCAAAGACTCGGTCACGGAAGAAATGAGGATCTCTAGAACTTTAGACCATTAGAGGAACAAAGTAGCTTTGTCATCATCAACCTCCTTGGAGTTGGACATTCTGCTGTATATATCTATATCTATATATAAACATATGAGGACTAATCTTCAATGTTAACCCTAAAATCTTTTAGATTTGCATCATAAATTTTATTTTGAATTAAATACACTATAAATTTCAAAATAATTTGTACTCTAAATTTTAGTATACGAAATGTACAAATTATAATTTAAACTCAAAGTTTAAAGTGTATTTAATTTAAAATAAAATTTAATATCCAATTTAAAATTTAGTCAACATATATGATATATAAAGTTGGAGGAGACAGCCGGCATTCACAAATTTTTGGTTTCTTAAAATACCCTTCAACTTTTATTGTAATTTCTATTTAGTCTTTTAAATTCTAAATTTTACATTACATAATTTATTCACGTAATACGCTTGTCACTTGGTGCAAGTAAAATATAAGATATTTGAGCTTTAAATTTTACCATTTGCACTACGTTTTTGCTTTATTTAAAATAGGTCAAAATGACAAACGAGTCCTTTATATTATATACGTTATATATGCCAACTATTTTTTCTATATAAGAGACTAATGTCATTTGTTCTTCTCTAAACAATAATATAAAAAAGTGAACTGATAAAATTTGAACGTAAGTATATATATATATAAAGTTAAGTGATTAGTAAATACAACCATTTGGACAAACATATTTCTAACCGTTCATTGAAAAACGGAAAAGTTTAAAATAAAATCTGAAGAATTCGATTCTTGTATTAACGGTGGGAATGTATTTGTACGATATATAATTGTATTTATAAATCTTCCAATACAGCCAAGACAAAGAAAAGACAGAGCTTCTTGAGAGAGATCATGACTTCACGTAGCTCTTTGTTTGACTACGCCACCTGTAGCCATACCAGCTGTTTACCAAATGGCCTTGGACCTACCCATTCTCTCTCTCCCCTCCAACTCTCATTTTTTAAGACTGTATTTTTGGATCGTACAGCTGTAGACACCGGCCAGCACTTTTTTTTTTTTTTGATAATATGAATAGGAAATTGATATTTTTATATAATTTTTTGATATTTTTATATGAAAAGCGAGACTTATAGCATCCACATACAAGATAGGCCTAATGATGTCAAGGCAATAGAATAAAAATGTTATAACTGTCAAACAATAAGACGAGAGAACTTGTCAACATAATTGCTAAATTTTGTAACAGAAACAAGTTTACATTTTACTAATCTAATGCATCCTTGAGCGAGAATAGCAACTAAGGAAGATTGTTCAGCATCTTTCCTATTTCTTTCATTCCCTATTTTATGAATCATTGTTGCCAAACATAACTTGATAGATGTTAGAAGTCATCTGATTCATCCGAGTAAATTGAATATGTCTAAGAAGTTGATCCCAGTCAGTAGGAACGCCAAACCAATCATGAAAGGCAAAAACAAGGCACAACAAGAGTCTAGCCTAAATGATACTATGTGATAATTCCTCCACCCTTCTTTTTTAGTGATTTAAATGGCCTGCATGTTGAATGCTATGAAAATTGTTGACTTGTTTGCCTTTTTCTTGTATTCGTCTGGGTTGTTGGTGTAAAAGCAGGTGGAGCGCATCTTTGGACTTTTGTTTGGGAAGACTATTTCTTGCTTACAAGTCTTGGAGTTGACATCTAATGTTCAGTACACAACAACAAATATATATACTTACAATTACATCCAATACAACTATTTGCAGTTACCAATAATGAGATTAATAAAGTTTTTGAATGAGTGAAATTATACTTACAAATATAAATTTTTCCTTTTTTGTTCCACAGTCAACCACTATCTCTTTGCCTTTGGCATTGTGAATGATCTTTTCTTTTCCCTTTCCAATGTCATTACCCTATAAAACAACATTTTTGAAACAAATTTAATATGTCATCAAATTATATGTAGCAATCATATATTTATAAACACTTACATTGCTCCTAGCATCTTTCTCCTTGCCCTTAGAAGTGTCAACCACTATCTCTTTTCCCTTTCCAATGTCATTAGCCTATAACGTAACACTTAAGAAACAGAGTTAATATGTCATCAAATTATATTTAACAAGCATATATCTATAAACACTTACATTTCCCCTAGCATCTTTCTCCTTGCCATTAGAAGTGCCAACCACCATCTCTTTTTCCTTCCCAATGTCATTAGCCTATAACATAACATTTCAGAAACAGAGTTAATATGTCATCAAATTATATTTAGAAACAGAGAAAAATTTACAAAGTTAACAGTTTAGAAACAAAGTTTATAGTGTGAATGATCTTCTCTTTGACCTTTCTGTGTCGTCCAGGCAAAGTTGGGTGATTTGGACATTTGACTCGGTTGTGACCATCTTCCTTACACAGGCTGCAATGCATCTTCCTCTCTTTCCTTAACACCCTAGACACCTTGTTGTTAGTTGTCACATCTTCACATTGTACCTTCCTTCTTAATCTCACTGGTCTTCTTCAACTTTTTCTTCATGGGTGGTGGTAGCATGATATCACACTCAGTAAAATCCCAAAAGTTTTCCCCATTTAGTACTTCTAGTGTGTGAGAATAAGTTTTAATATATGTATTCCTAGTGTAGCACTGAGCTACATATTCTATAGGGTTCCCATAGATGGAATGAATGGCTTTAACTGCATGAGAACAAGGGATTCCTGTTAAATCACACACCCTACATGTACAACTTCTCTGCTCTAGGTTTACAATGTACCCTCCTTTTCCTCTCTCCTTCACTTGAAACTTTGATTGTCCATCCCATAGAGCTTTACAATATATAGGGTCTAAAACTGTTGCATCTAGTTTCTTTTTAATCCTTAGGCATATTAACTCTTCAGTCTTTAGTATTGCATCTCTCTTCTAGTGCAACCTCACCATTATTTGGTCATGAAATTCAGCTAACATATGAAGAGCTGACATATATCTTGCCTTAATTATCCATGCATTAAAGCACTCTGACATGTTGTTCTCTACACTGCCAATTTTTTAATGAGTCTCAAAGAATGCTTTGGAACATATCTTTGGATCTTGCTCTGTAAGCTTGTCATGTGCAGGAGTAGACAACCTTTTTACCTCCTTTATTGTCTTTTTATAAGCCATAGGTTGTGTAGACATGGATGTCTCTCAGAATGCTCCTTTTAGTACTGATTGTGAGGGATATTTCTTTCTCCAATTTGCATATATGTGCCTTGCACAGTTTCTATGCTCTACATGAGGAAGAAGGTCATGAATAACTGCTTTCAGTCCCTGCAACACACATAAATAGTTAACAAATGCTAAGAACTAAATAAAAAGTCAAAATCATATATTAAATATTAAAAGTCCTGATCTTTTGTTGATTAGATATTAAAGTGATCACATACCCATCCTCCAAATCCAAGTCAAACACCACCAATTGGAGGAACCAATTCCAGCTATCCAAATTTTCACTTTCCACTACCCTCATAGCTATTGGAAACATTTGATTGTTTCCATCCCTATCAACTGCAGATAAAAGGTAATTATCACCACACATTATTTTCAGAAAGCAACCATCCAACCCAAGAACAAGTCTACATCCTTCTTTGGAATTCAGTAAATACGCACACCTAGAGGGGGGGTGAATAGGTGTTTATACTAAAAGTGATAAACAGTGAAATTTTTTTAAAATTTTCTACTACAGGTTTAATTCAGACAGCTACACCTATCTGCTTTAGTGTCTGTTCTTCATTTATTATTATCAGACATCTAGACATGTCTGCTTTAGTGTCTGGAATAGCGTGATGAACAAAAATGTGCAGAACGTGAATGGCAGTTAAAGAGATAAACAGAAGTAAAAATCACACCAAGATTTTTTACGTGGTTCAGCCCCTATCGTCTACCTAGTGGCGTAATCCACGTCCAGAGACTCTTTTTATTACTATTTAAACCTCAATACAAAAATTACTCCCTGTTACAAAGAAGTCTCAATATCTGATGTTGGACACCTATGCTCCCGTTTTACACCTCTGCAACTTGTACACCTCTGCACCTCTTCTCACCTCTGAGACCCTTGAAGTCTTCTATGAACAGACTAACTAAAGAAGAAACCTCAAGCCAAAACTATGCTTGAGTTTGGTTTACAAAGAATGAGTAAAATAAATTTTCAGCACAAAAGAATATAATAGATTACAATAAATGGCTGGAATAAAGCAATTGAAGAGCTCTGATGTAGTATTTCAACTTGATTGCAGGTTCAGAGTTGTGTCTTGTTCAGCCGAAGAGAAGGAGTATATATAACAAGACAAGCAACAGCTATAAAAGATGTTAGCTAAGAAATCTCAGTCCCGTTAAAGTAAATCCATGATTCCAGCAGATTTGTATAACCATAAAGATAAGAAATAAATTGCGCCAGTTATTTGATTTTGAAGAGCTAAAATAAAGGGGAGAGACTCTATACCCAATCAACTGATTTAAACAGGAACAAAGGAGATAAAGATAAAGACCCGACTTTTATAAGACTCCTTATTAAAATAGAATACAAAGATATCACCAACTATTGTGGGCTCCACTAAGCAAGAGAATATCCTTAAATAAAATTAGTACCCATGAAATGCTCTGTAGAAAAGATGAAGCAAATTTAGGCCAGTTGGAAAAATATTTAATAACATAAACCCATCTAATAATATATAACAACATTAAAAATTATAAATACCAACATTCCTTAAGAAATTCCAAATCAAATCTTCCTTAATAAACTCTAATTCAAATCTTCCTTAATAAACTCCAATTCAAATCTTCCTTAATAAACTCCAATTCAAATTTTCTTTAATAAACTCCAAACCATGTAATAACCATAACCCATACATATTAGATATAATATTATAAACCATAATCCATGCATATTAATTATAATATTATAAAATATTTATAAACCACAATCCATGCATATTTAATAATATTATAACAAACCATAAACCATGCACACGTCTAATATACTTAAATTAGTCATCATTCAAAACATCATAAAATCAAAAACTAATATTCTCCCCCTTTTTTATGATGACAATTTATGCACCACTTTAATCAACATGCTCCCCCTAACTGTATGCTCCCCCTAAAATTTATGCGAATAGGATTACCCTAAAATTTATGCGAATAGGATCAATAATCAATAACCAACAAATCATAGCATCATAAACACATATCAACACACATTTGTCACATATAATCTCCTTATCCTTATCCCAAACTTCTCCCCCTTTGGCATTATCAAAAAGGAATGAGGTAGTTATGTGATGTAATTAAGCACAGACAGACATTCCAAGTTCTCTTCGCAAACTACAAAAACATTCCTCACTTAAAGGTTTTGTAAAAATGTCAGCCAATTGATGTTCAGTAGGGACAAATACTAACTTAATTAATCCTTTAGCAACATTATCTCTCAAAAAATGATGTCTTACTTCAATATGCTTAGTACGAGAATGAAGCACGGGATTTTTATAAATATTAATAACACTAGTATTGTCACACATAATAGGCACATTTTCACAAATAACATTAAAATCATGCAACGTTTGTATCATCCATAGAATTTGTGAACAACAACTACCTGCCGCCAAATATTCACCTTCCGTAGTAGACAAGGCAACAGATGTTTGTTTCTTGTTGTGCCAAGCTACAAGGCTTTGGCCTAAAAATTTACAAGCACCACTTATGTTTTTTCTATCAACTTGGCACCCTGCATAATCTGCATCTGAGTGTCCAATTAGTTCAAAACTTAGACATACAGGATAGTATAAGCCTAAATTTATTGTGCCAGATAAATATTTAAATATTCTTTTTACCGCTTTAAGATGAGATTCTTTCGATTGAGCTTGAAATCTAGCACATAAGCATATACTATACATAATATCCTGTCTTGATGCAGTTAAATAAAGTAAACAACCAATCATACCTCGATACATTGTTACTTCGACATTTTTACCTGTCGCATCTACAGTAAGCTTAACGGTAGTGCTTATTGGTGTTGATTTTGGTTTGGTATTTTCAAAGCCAAATCTCTTCAATAGCTCCTTTACATACTTTAATTGGTGAATGTGAATCCCTTCATTAGATTGTTTGATTTGAAGCCCCAAAAAATAATTTAATTCGCCCATAAGGCTCATATCAAACTCATTATGCATACATTGGGAAAACCACTCACACAAAGAGTTAGTAGTAGCTCCAAAAATTATATCATCCACATAAATTGAACAATTAATAAATCTTTATTTTTGATTTTAATAAAAGGAGTAAAATCAATTTTACCACGATTAAAATCATTGTCTAATAAAAACTTGCTTAATCTTTCATACTAGACTCTTGGAGCCTGTTTTAATCTATACAAAGTCTTTTTCAATTTAAACACATGATGTGGATATTTTTCATGTTCAAAACCTGGTGGTTGCTTGACATACACTTCCTCATTTAAATAGCCATTTAAAAAAGCACTTTTCACATCCATTTGATATAATTTAAATTGTCTAAAACATGCATAGGCTAACAAAATTCGCATGGCTTCCAACCTTGCAACAGGGGCAAAGGTTTTTTCATAATCTATACCTTCCTGTTGATTATAGCCTTGAGCTACCAATCTAGCCTTATTTCTATTGATTATGCCATTTTCATCAAGTTTATTTTTGAAAATGCATTTTGTACCAATTATAGAAGCATCTTTAGGAGGTTTAACAAGATCTCATATCTAACATCTTTCAAATTGGTTTAATTCTTCCTACATGGCGATAGACCAATTTTCATCTTGAATTGCTTCCTTGGCATTCTTTGGTTCTATTTGTGAAAGAAATGCTGAAAATGTACAATAATTCCTTATTTTCCTTCTTGTGTTCATCCAAGTGTCAGGATCACCTATGATCAGATTTGGTGGATGATTTCTCACTGTTCTAGATGGTCTAGGAAGCCTTATTGCAGTCATTTGCTCTTCAGGTTCAGGTTCTGAAATGTCAAGCTCTACATCAAACTGAACGTCAGATTTTTCTTTTAATGCAGACGGGTTGAGCTGTCTGACTTTAGGCGTCTGCATGTCTGAGTTTTCAACTAAGATAGATGGCTAGGGTTGTCTGATTGCATCTGTTTACTTTCCACGTTCATTTGATTTTCCTTCTGATGCAGACAGCTCAGGCTGTCCGAATTGAGCTGTCTGTTTTCCACTAATCAGATTGTCTTTTCCTGTAGAAACTTCATTTTCTTCTTTTGATAGGTCACGGTTAAATTCATCGAACAAGCCTCTGCCCAAAATCTTTTAGGCAGTTTACTTTCATGAAGTAAAGTTCTTGCAGTTTCTTGAAGAGTATGATTTTTAAGTTCCACCACACCATTTTGTTGTGGTGTTTTTAGTGCAGAAAACTCATATGTAACACCTTTCTCACTGCAATATGGTATAAAGTCTTTTCCAAATTCTCTACTGTGGTCACTCCTTATACCAATTAGCTTGAGGTTGTGTTTTGTTGCAACATTCTTTATAAGCTTTTCAAATTCTGCAAAAGCTTGATCTTTAGTTTTCAAAAATAAAACCCATGTAAATCTTGAAAAATCATCAACAATAACAAAAGCATAATGATTATTTCCTAGGCTAGCATATCTCTCGGGTCTAAATAAATCAAGATGCAATAATTGAAGAGGTAAAGAAGTTGATACCTGATTTTTGCTTGTAAAAGAATTTCTTGCTTGTTTACCTAACTAACAAGCATTACAAATATATGTCTTCTCATATTTTAGCTTTGGTAAACCTTTAACAAGGTTCTTTGTAACTAACTTGTTAATCAATTCCATATGCACATGCCCTAATCTTCTATGCCATAAAATAGTTTGATCTTGAACAGCAGTTAAACAAATATCCTCCTTTTAATTTTCAAAATTTATAGTGTATATATTACCTTCGCTGTTAGCTATTAAAGGAACATTATGAGAGGCATGAATAATAGCACATTTATCTTTTTCAAAAATTACTTTATGACCACTATCCATTAGTTAACTAACACTAATTAAATTATATTTTAACCCTTCAACATGATGGACATTATCGATGTAAACCTTACCATTACCAATTTTACCTTTATCGATGATTTGGCATGTAGTGTCATCTCCAAAAGTAACTGCGCCTCCTTTCTTTGCAACAAGTGAGGTAAATTTAGTTCTATCACCCGTCATGTGTCTAGAACATCCACTGTCAAGTACCCATTTATGTGATGGTACTTTAGCTTTTAAGCATATCTACAAAACAAAGAAGTAGCTCATCGTTTTGGTACCCAAATCTGTTTAAGTCCAATATTGTTAGTAGCAATTAAATCTCCTTTCTTTATGTAAGACCCTAACTTTTATAAATAAAGATGAATTTTCTATAAATATCATTTTTGAATATTATGAAGTTAATTTGATATAATGTTATAGTTGTGGGTAATATTTATAAATTTTGCAAAGTAAGCAAGTTGTTATAAAATATTCGTTTGGTCGGGGAATATTCTTTTTGTCGGGGAATATTCGTACGACGGCACAATCATTGGTGGACCCCACAACGGAATTATTGTCGGATTGAGAAAACGACAGAATTATCTTTCTATAAAAATAACAGCTGAGGTGTTACCGTTAAAATCGTTAAAACTGTTGAACTACTTGGTAGTAAAAGTACAGTAATACGTGTGGTTGCATAGTAGCACACGGTATTGATTATTGATGCTTACGTGAGAAGTCACTCAGCTATACTCAATTATTGCTACAGTAATTGCTGCATCATATCTCTTAAATTATTGTCATAGTATCATCTGTATAATCTGTTATATTATTGAGACGTTGTGGTAAGTTTAGTTATTTTATGGGGGGCCATATGTCATCATCTAAGAGTCTCTTCGTCAATAGTAATTACCGTCGTCAATAGTAATTACCGTCGTCAATAGTAATTACCTTCGTCAATAGTATTTACCTTGGTCAATAGTAATTACCTTCGTCAATAGTATTTACCTTGGTCAATAGTATTTACCTTGGTCAATAGTAATTACCTTCGTCAATAGTATTTACCTTGGTCAATAGTAATTACTTTCGTCAATAGTAGTTGTCCCTTCAATATTACCAAGAGTCATTTGACCCTTCGTTAAGACCAAGAGTCATTTGACCCTTCGTTAAGACCAAGAGCCACCCTCAGTTTTTCTATAAATAGAGGCCTAAGGCTTCACAATTTTTCACGAATTCATTCAAGCTATAGAGAGAGAAAGTATAGAGAGAATAAGAGAGAGAGAGACTAAAAGTATTCTGCTACATCACTTTTCCAATATCCAGTTCTTTTAAGGTAGGGAATATTATTTCTTTTATATTCATGAAGAGAACTTCTGTTATTCCATTCGTTATTATTCTGTTGGAATAACCAGTATACGCGGTCTATGTAAGACCCCAACTTATTAATGAATAAAATCAAATTTTCTCTAAATATTATTGTGAATAATAAGGGGGTTAATTTGATATAATACTTTGGTTATGGGTGAAATGTGCAAATTTTGCAAAATAAGCAAGTGGTTATAAAATATTTATTTTTGGTCGGTGAATATTCGGTTGGTCGTGGAATATTCTTGCTGTCGGGGAATATTCGTACGACGACGCAGCCTTATGTGGGCCCCATAACGGAAAGCGATTGGATGAAGAAAACGACAAGTATAAGTTGTTTATTAATAATGGCGTAGTTGTTACCGTTAACACTGTTTAAATACCCGGTGGTTAAAAATACAGTAATAACGCGTGGTTGCATAGTAGCACACGGATTGCACAGTATAGTTGAATTATTGATTCGTACGTAAGAAGGCACTACTCAATAATTGTTACAGTGATTACTGTTCAATATTTTATTTTATTGGTTCAATAATTGCTGCATTGATATTTTATATTATTGTTGTTTCAATAATTATTGCTGCACAGTATTTTCATTTATCAGATCAATAATTCATATTATTTGAATAATATTATTAGATAACATTATTGGCAATGTCTAGAAAGTTCTGTCTAAGGAGAGGTTTGGTCATCTAATTGCGCGCCAGTAAGGAGAAATCCTTATTGGAAAGCCCCCTCTTTCCTGGGAACGGCCTGGTTGTCATAAATGTGATTCTGTAATATTATTTATGAATAATTAATTATTGATTCATATGATAAGGAAATATTTATTTTATGTGGATATAAATGAGGGATATATTTTTGTGGTTAAAAATGAAGGAGTTAATGTTGAGGTTTTTATCCATATTTTTGTCGGAATGGAGGTATTAAAAATCAGGGTTTTTGAGATATTTTGCGGGGGTTATAATTTTTAATCCGACCGTTGGATCGTGGTAATTTTTGGATATGTTATACATATATAAGTTGAGTATATGCCCACAAATTTTGAACCGTTAAAAATGAACGTATGATTTATTATGAATTTTACAAGATGACTGGTTCAGAAATTGTTGAATTTTCGGAGTTTATCATTTTGATGGAAAATTCTAGAATTGGTGGGCCCCACTTGTGGTTGGTGAAGAAATGTGCTGAATTATATTTCAAATGTGGTAGGTGGGAATAGTAGCAGGTAAAGCCATCAGGTTGCAGGTCAAACCTACCAAAATTTTCCTATAAATAGAGGGCTAAGTTAGAATTGAAAATTACACCAGAAACAAGTTTTCTCTCTTTCTCTCTCTAGATTATTGAGTGTATTTTGTGAGTATTTAGATACTTTGAGAGTTTCTATTCATCAGAGCAAGTTTCTTTCAGCCTTATACCGGTATTCCGACCAGAAGTACTGATATTTTGAGGTAAGGGATATTATTTTCTTCTTAATGATATTATTTTCTTCAATATCATTATGCTGAAATATTGATATGAGTTTTTATCAAATTTGGAACTTTTTGTGTCGGGGGTTACTATTCACGTATACGGCACTATTCACGTATACGGCACTATTCACGAATACGGCACTATTCACCGAAAAATAAAATTTTTCCTTTTTGTCCAAGATGTCTATTATGGTTACTATCTTTGATTGTATCCATGTTTTGATCTTTATTTTTGAATTCTGCTTCACAATTGATTATTATGAAGTATTATTGATCTTGGATAAACTGTTATACGAATCCCTACTATTTGTCCTTCTGTCTCATTGGATTCGTTCTCTTTAAGATATTTTTCATCATCCTCAGTCCTAAATGATGATATTACTGAATATCTTTGGCCTGTAGTGCAAAGATGTATAATTACTTGATGAATATCTTTGGCCTGTAGTGCAAAGATGAACAGGTGTTGAGATGAACATGACCGACTGATGATACAAATGAATATCTTTGGCCTGTAGTGCAAAGATGAATATTTGGTTAAAGATGATTATTAATTGATGTTACAGGGATAAAATATTGATGATGGACTTTTAAATCTTAGAAGATAGTAGAATTCTTTCTCTACTTGACTCTTCTAATGGTTTGTTGTTTCCGCTGCAGTTGTTGATCTAAAACTTGTTGTCGATTATATTTTATCAGATTTTTCCCTGTTGAAGACTAACGATAATTTGTTGTATATTATCTTAGTCATAATATTCTTTACTGGGCTAGTTGAGCTCACCCTTTTCCTTTTTGTTCCATTTTTCTTCTCAGGAGGTGAGAACATAGCAGGATCTAGTCGGGGTATGGAGTGATGGTTCTAGAAAGATGTATTAGCAGTCCTCACTATTTCTGTAAAATAGTGTTTGAATAATTGTAATGAGGATTTATTTGAGTGTGGATATTGTCTAGAAGACAATATTTGTATTTAAACTCACAGTATGTGTTGTCGTATTTTGCACGACAATTGTATTATTGAAGTTGTAGTTTGCTTTCTGTACCATGTATTTGGCGACTCAGAATGGGTGTTGTATACCTATTCTGGGGGCGTCACAGTTGGTATCAGAGCTTAGGGATATGATCCCTGGCTGAGATGTGAGACAAGAACTAGGAGGGGAGAGACGGGGAATTCCTTCGCTAGTATGACCTGACTAAGTTTATTTGGTGTTTATTTGGTCGGTCAGAGTATAGGGATAATATATGACATGACTATTAACCCTTGTTTTATGGCAGTATTTAAGAATGGCAGCTGAGAACGTTAATAATGGAGTAAATCAGACCGTGGAGACACCTTTGATCACTACCCAGGGGAACGTGCAACAGGAAGGCAATATTCCTCCTGTAAACAACGTTACCGAGCAAACGATGAATGATGGAATGTTTAGGAGCTTTTTGCAGTTCATGCAAAATCAGACGAGGGAGACTCGTGTGCAGAATACGGGTGGAAATGATAACAACGCGCGGTTTGTCACAGCTAAGCAGTTCAAAGAATTGGGACCACCAGAATTTAAGGGAAAGCCGGATCCGATCATGGCGGAAACGTGGGTCAAGCAAATTACCAAGATATTTGATGTCTTGGGATGCACGGAGGAACAGAAGGTTCCATTCGCCACATTTATGTTCCGCGGTGAGGCAGACTACTGGTGGGAGTCTGTGAAGCGTACCCAGCCTGACGCACTCAACATGTCCTGGGAAACATTTCAAAAACTGTTCAATGACAAGTACTTTCCTGAAAGTATTCGTCATATGAAGGAGGTTGAGTTTATTAGACTGGAACAAAACAACATGACGGTGTCCCAGTACGAGGCGAAGTTTGCAGAGTTATCCAGGTTTGCACCTCATTTGGTCGAAAATGAGGAACGAATGACGCGGATGTTTCTGAGAGGTTTAAAACCTGAGATTCGTCAATACCTTATCTCTCATAAATTTTCTCTGTATTCAGACGTTGTCAACAGGGCCCAATTATTAGAGAGAGATAATGAGTATACTCAACCGAGGGACCACAACCAGGGTCATACCGGTGACAGCAATCATCAGAGCGATGATAACCAACGAGGAGGGAAAAATACGAACAAAGGCGGTAACCACTCGGGTGGTCATCGTGGCCATGATAATAGGAGAGGTGAGTCAAGTGGAAATTTCAGAAAGAGGAGATTCAACAATGACGGGAAGACATCAGCACCAGCACCAGCACCAACAACAAATTTTAGGGGAGGAGAACGACCGCCAGTTAGATGTTACAAATGCGGGAAAGAGGGACATATCAGCCCAAACTGTCCACAACAATCCAAGGTGTGTTACAACTGTGGGAAGGAAGGCCACATCGCTCGAGATTGTACTATAGCGAAACCAAGTTCAGCGGGAGTGGTGATTCCAAGGGCTGTCCCGGATAAGGCGAAATCAGCGGTTCCTGGAAGAGCGTTTGTCGTAACTGGCCAAAACGTGAGAAACCCGAACGAGGTGATCACGGGTAAGCTAATCTTGAATTCTTGCGAAGTTTATACTTTACTAGATACCGGTTCTACCCATTCTTTTATCTCTCCTGCTTGTGCTCAACGTTTAAACTTGACTCCGGAGAAATTGGACTTTAACTTATCTGTTGAAACTCCGTTGGGTGAAACCTTCGTTACATCTACAGTTTATAAATCTTGCATGATCCAAGTTGGCACTATCACATTACCTGTTGATCTTATCTCTTTAAAGATACTTGCTTTTGATGTGATTTTAGGAATTGATTGGTTAACCACTCATCATGCTAAAATTGATTGTTTTCGTAAGGTTGTTAGTTTTCATATTCCTAACCAACCTGTCATACGAATTCAAACTACTAAACCACTAAAATCAGTCACTGTCATATCAAGCCACAAAGCTATTCGTTTATTGAAAAACGGATGTCAAGCTTTCTTAGCCCATGTTATGGATTTGAACAAAGACAAGTCAGATTTGAATAATATTTCTATTGTTAGAGAATTTTCCGATGTATTTCCTGAAGAACTTCCCGGTCTACCCCCGGAACGAGAAATTGAATTCTTTATTGACCTTGAACCCGGTACAAAGCCCATTTCTAAAACCCCATATCGAATGGCTCCTATTGAACTTCAGGAGTTAAAAGTCCAACTACAGGAGTTGTTGGACATCGGTTTTATTCGTCCTAGTACGTCTCCTTGGGGTGCTCCTGTTTTATTCGTAAAGAAGAAAGACGGGAGTATGCGACTTTGTATTGACTATCGAGAATTGAACCATGTCACCATCAAGAATAGGTATCCGCTACCTCGCATTGATGACCTGTTTGACCAGTTGCAAGGAGCACAATTCTTTTCAAAGATCGATCTTCGTTCTGGATATCATCAGCTGAAGATTAAAACTGAGGATATTCCAAAGACTGCCTTCAGAACTCGGTACGGGCATTATGAATTCTTAGTAATGTCTTTTGGATTGACTAATGCTCCTGCTGCCTTCATGGATATGATGAACCGTGTATTCAAAGAATATTTGGATCAGTTCGTTGTTGTCTTTATTGATGACATCCTCATCTATTCCAAAAGCCGTGAAGATCATGAGCGCCATTTGAAGCTGGTACTGCAAAGGCTTCGTGAAAACAAGCTATATGCCAAACTGAAGAAATGCGAGTTCTGGCTTGAGGAAGTAGCATTCCTTGGGCACGTGGTGTCAAAACATGGAGTATCTGTCGACCCGGCGAAGATTGAAGCCATACAAAGTTGGGAGCAACCGAAGTCGGTAACCGAAGTACGTAGCTTTCTGGGCTTAGCTGGTTATTATCGGAGATTTGTGGAAGGATTTTCTCGAATCGCTACTCCGTTAACTCAGCTGACTCGGAAAGATACAAAATTCGTATGGAGTGAGGAATGCGAGAAGAGTTTCCAAGAACTCAAGAGGAGACTCATTTCGGCACCTGTTTTGACAATACCATCTGGTTCGGATGGATTTGTTATCTACAGCGATGCTTCAGGCAAAGGGTTAGGATGTGTTCTCATGCAACATGGGAAAGTCATAGCCTATGCCTCACGACAACTCAAAGAATATGAGAGGAATTATCCTACTCATGATTTGGAGTTGGCAGCAGTCGTTTTTGCGTTGAAGATCTGGAGACACTACCTGTATGGGGAGAAAGTGGAGATCTATACAGATCATAAAAGCCTCAAATATTTCTTCACCCAAAAGGAACTCAACATGCGGCAACGACGTTGGCTTGAGCTGTTGAAAGATTACGATCATACCATCCAATACCATCCTGGAAAAGCAAACGTAGTAGCTGACGCATTGAGTAGAAGATCATATGCGGGTACGAGTGCAATGTTTTTAACACAAAGGCCCATTTTGTATGACTTGCAAAGGATGGAGATAGAGATGAAGGCTCCAAGTACCCACATGATGATATCAAATATACGAGTAGAACCGACTTTAATCGATAAAGTTAAAGCTGCTCAAGCTACGGATATAGAGCTGATGCGTATGAAGAAGAAAGTGCAAGAAGGTGCTATTCCAGAAGCAAGAATCGATGAAGAAGGAATACTTCGAGTCAACTCCAGACTTTGTGTTCCTAACGATTTTGACTTGAAGCATAGAATAATGATGGAGGCACACAACACACCGTTTGCAATCCATCCTGGGAGTACCAAAATGTATCACGATCTTCGACATACATTTTGGTGGAGCAATATGAAAAGAGAGATCGCGGAGTTTATCTCGAGGTGTTTAACTTGTCAACGTGTAAAGGCGGAGCATCAAGTGCCAAACATTGCAACCACTTGAGATCCCGAAATGGAAGTGGGAACACATTACTATGGATTTTGTTACAGGTCTTCCCAAGGTTTCTCAAGGCATAGATGCGATTTGGGTTATTGTTGATAGATTAACCAAGTCCGCTCATTTCTTGCCGATACGTGAGACTTATTCCCTTGAACGTCTTGCTAGTATGTACGTGAACGAGATTGTGAGATTGCATGGCATGCCAGTATCCATAGTTTCGGATCGTGACCCAAGATTCACTTCACGATTTTGGGTTAGCTTGCAGAAAGCTATGGGCACGGATTTACGATTCAGTTCAGCATACCATCCTCAAACGGACGGACAATCAGAGAGGACTATTCAAACTCTTGAAGATCTATTAAGACTTTGTGTCTTAGATCTCAAAGGGAGTTGGGATAAGTACCTACCATTGGTGGAATTCTCCTACAACAACAGTTATCAGGCGAGCATAGGTATGGCTCCATTTGAGGCGTTGTATGGAAGAAAATGTCGTTCTCCAGTATGCTGGGACGAGGTGGGTGAAGCAACATTGTTGGGACCAGAATTGGTACGCATTACTACAGAGAAGATCCAAACGATTCGACAACGTATACAAACGGCACAGGATCGACAAAAGAGTTATGCGGATCTTCATCGGAAGGACGTGGAATTTAATATTGGGGATCATGTATTGTTACGTGTTGCACCATGGAAGGGAGTTACAAGATTTGGGAAGAGAGGAAAGCTCAATCCAAGATTTGTTGGTCCATTTGAGATTCTTGAGCGAATAGGAAATGTGGCATATAGACTCGCATTACCTCCAAGCATGTCTCGTGTTCATAATGTTTTTCACATATCTATGCTTCGTAAATATGTTAAAGACCCGAACCACATTATTGAGTTAGAACCAGACGAGATAGCTGAAGATTTAACGTACGAGGAGGTACCTGTTAAGATCTTGGATAGGAAAGAGCATGTCCTACGCACGAAGGTTATACCACAAGTTAAGGTTTTGTGGAGAAACCATGCTATTGAAGAAATGACCTGGGAGTTGGAATCAGAAATGAAAGCGAGGTATCCTCACCTTTTTGAAACATCAGGTACGTACGTCAATTTCGAGGACGAAATTTCATAAGGAGGGGAGGTTGTAAGACCCCAACTTATTAATGAATAAAATCAAATTTTCTCTAAATATTATTGTGAATAATAAGGGGTTAATTTGATATAATACTTTGGTTATGGGTGAAATGTGCAAATTTTGCAAAATAAGCAAGTGGTTATAAAATATTTATTTTTGGTCGGTGAATATTCGGTTGGTCGTGGAATATTCTTGCTGTCGGGGAATATTCGTACGACGACGCAGCCTTGTGTGGGCCCCATAACGGAAAGCGATTGGATGAAGAAAACGACAAGTATAAGTTGTTTATTAATAACGGCGTAGTTGTTACCGTTAACACTGTTTAAATACCCGGTGGTTAAAAATACAGTAATAACGCGTGGTTGCATAGTAGCACACGGATTGCACAGTATAGTTGAATTATTGATTCGTACGTAAGAAGGCACTACTCAATAATTGTTACAGTGATTACTGTTCAATATTTTATTTTATTGATTCAATAATTGCTGCATTGATATTTTATATTATTGTTGTTTCAATAATTGTTGCTGCACAGTATTTTCATTTATCAGATCAATAATTCATATTATTTGAATAATATTATTAGATAACATTATTGGCAATGTCTAGAAAGTTCTGTCTAAGGAGAGGTTTGGTCATCTAATTGCGCGCCAGTAAGGAGAAATCCTTATTGGAAAGCCCCCTCTTTCCTGGGAACGGCCTGGTTGTCATAAATGTGATTCTGTAATATTATTTATGAATAATTAATTATTGATTCATATGATAAGGAAATATTTATTTTATGTGGATATAAATGAGGGATATATTTTTGTGGTTAAAAATGAAGGAGTTAATGTTGAGGTTTTTATCCATATTTTTGTCGGAATGGAGGTATTAAAAATCAGGGTTTTTGAGATATTTTGCGGGGGTTATAATTTTTAATCCGACCGTTGGATCGTGGTAATTTTTGGATATGTTATACATATATAAGTTGAGTATATGCCCACAAATTTTGAACCGTTAAAAATGAACGTATGATTTATTATGAATTTTACAAGATGACTGGTTCAGAAATTGTTGAATTTTCGGAGTTTATCATTTTGATGGAAAATTCTAGAATTGGTGGGCCCCACTTGTGGTTGGTGAAGAAATGTGCTGAATTATATTTCAAATGTGGTAGGTGGGAATAGTAGCAGGTAAAGCCATCAGGTTGCAGGTCAAACCTACCAAAATTTTCCTATAAATAGAGGGCTAAGTTAGAATTGAAAATTACACCAGAAACAAGTTTTCTCTCTTTCTCTCTCTAGATTATTGAGTGTATTTTGTGAGTATTTAGATACTTTGAGAGTTTCTATTCATCAGAGCAAGTTTCTTTCAGCCTTATACCGGTATTCCGACCAGAAGTACTGATATTTTGAGGTAAGGGATATTATTTTCTTCTTAATGATATTATTTTCTTCAATATCATTATGCTGAAATATTGATATGAGTTTTTATCAAATTTGGAACTTTTTGTGTCGGGGGTTACTATTCACGTATACGGCACTATTCACGTATACGGCACTATTCACGAATACGGCACTATTCACCGAAAAATAAAATTTTTCCTTTTTGTCCAAGATGTCTATTATGGTTACTATCTTTGATTGTATCCATGTTTTGATCTTTATTTTTGAATTCTGCTTCACAATTGATTATTATGAAGTATTATTGATCTTGGATAAACTGTTATACGAATCCCTACTATTTGTCCTTCTGTCTCATTGGATTCGTTCTCTTTAAGATATTTTTCATCATCCTCAGTCCTAAATGATGATATTACTGAATATCTTTGGCCTGTAGTGCAAAGATGTATAATTACTTGATGAATATCTTTGGCCTGTAGTGCAAAGATGAACAGGTGTTGAGATGAACATGACCGACTGATGATACAAATGAATATCTTTGGCCTGTAGTGCAAAGATGAATATTTGGTTAAAGATGATTATTAATTGATGTTACAGGGATAAAATATTGATGATGGACTTTTAAATCTTAGAAGATAGTAGAATTCTTTCTCTACTTGACTCTTCTAATGGTTTGTTGTTTCCGCTGCAGTTGTTGATCTAAAACTTGTTGTCGATTATATTTTATCAGATTTTTCCCTGTTGAAGACTAACGATAATTTGTTGTATATTATCTTAGTCATAATATTCTTTACTGGGCTAGTTGAGCTCACCCTTTTCTTTTTGTTCCATTTTTCTTCTCAGGAGGTGAGAACATAGCAGGATCTAGTCGGGGTATGGAGTGATGGTTCTAGAAAGATGTATTAGCAGTCCTCACTATTTCTGTAAAATAGTGTTTGAATAATTGTAATGAGGATTTATTTGAGTGTGGATATTGTCTAGAAGACAATATTTGTATTTAAACTCACAGTATGTGTTGTCGTATTTTGCACGACAATTGTATTATTGAAGTTGTAGTTTGCTTTCTGTACCATGTATTTGGCGACTCAGAATGGGTGTTGTATACCTATTCTGGGGGCGTCACAGTCTACCCTATACTTGGTGATATTCTTCTATTATTCTGTTGGAACATCCTGTCTGTGTGTTTTACACCGGACCTGGTTCCGTTTATTATTCTGTTGGAACATCCTGTCTGTGTGTTTTACACTGGACCTGGTTCCGTTTTTATTATTATTCTGTTGGAACATCCTATCTGTGTGTTTTAAACCGGACCTGGTTCCATTATTTATTATTCTGTCGGAATATCCTGTCTGTGCGTTTACGCCGGACCTGGTTCCATTATTTATTATTCTGTTGGAATAAACTGTCTGTGCGGTCTATCGCATGCATGGTGATTTCTTTTGTTATTCTATTCTTTATTATACTCAGTTGGTTAAGTTTTGACTTCTATACTCCATGAAATTTGTGGAATATCCTTGATAGTTGCGTTTCATCCAGTATCTTTTCAAGAAAATATTCTTCTAAGCATTCTTGAATTTTACTCCACAATGCAGTATCATGTTGACAATTTGAACGTTGTTAATTTCTGGATAAATTAATTCTTGAACTTGTTTTATTGAATTCTTATATCATTGTCATCATCCTCATGTTTATAAAATGTTGAAAGTCATCTGTGGCCTGTAGTGAATAGATGGACTTGGTATGATTATGACCAGGGATTATTCGGTATAATCATGACCGTAATGTTACAAATGATGTGGTAAAAGTCCTCATTGGCCCGTAGTGCATTGATGGACAGTTGTTGGCATAATCATGACCATTAATGAATACACAAATATCCTTGGCCGTAGTGCAGGGGTGATTCGATAATGTGGATTATTTTATTAAGCTGAGTCTCAGCGATTACAGTGTTGAAAAACTTTTAAAATCATAAAAGATAGTAGAGTTTATTTTCTACTTGACTCTTTTAATGGATTACTTGTTCCGCTACAGTTAAACTTGATGTCTATTATATTTTATCAGTTTAACATTGTTGAAGGCTAATGATAATTTATTCTGCATTATCTTAGTCATAATATTTCTTACTGGGCTAGTTGAGCTCACCCTTTCTTTCACTGTTCTCTTCAGGAAATGAGAACGTAGCTGGGACAAGTCGGGGTATGGAGTGATGGTCCGAATGATAGTATTAGTTAGTAGTCCTCACTATTCTATGTAATGGTGTGTTAATAAATGTAATGAGGACTCCTTTTGAGTATGAATACTCTCTAGAAGATAATATTTGTATTCAAACTCACAGTTTATGTTTTGTCGTATTGTACACGACAGATGTATTAATCAGTTGTATTTGTATTCTGTACTATGTATCTGACGACCCAAGATGGGTGATGTATACCTAATTTTGGGGGCGTCACAGTTGGTATCAGAGCTTAGGGATATGATCCCTGGCTAAGATGTGAGAATAGAACTAGGAGGGGAGAGACGGGGAATTCCTTCGCTAGTATGGCATACCTAAGTTTATTTGCATGGTATTTAATTGGTCGGTCATAATATAAGGATAATATATGACATATCAAATAATTTTTATTTTGTGACAGTATCTGAAAATGGCATCTGAGAATGTTGAGAATAGCAATGGAGCACAGACGACTGTTGATTCACCACATATCAATAATCAGGATAATGTGCATCAGGAAGATGTCAATCCTCATGCAAACAACAACACTGACCAAATGATGAATGATCAAATGTTCAGAGGCTTTATGCAATTCATGCAACAACAGGTGAAAGCGGCTCCTGTCCACAACGTAGGTGGAAATACTGGAAACTCTCAGGCGGTCACCGCTAAACAGTTTAAGGAGCTGGGACCACCGGAGTTTAAGGGAGAACCCAAACCACTTGTAGCTGAAACATGGATAAAGCAGATCACCAAGATATTTGATGTCTTGGGTTGCTCCGAGGAGCAAAAGGTTCCCTTTGCCGCCTTTATGTTGCGAGGAGAGGCAGATTACTGGTGGGAATCGATAAAGCGTACTCAACCTGCCGCACTGAAGATGTCTTGGGAGAAGTTCCAAGAGCTGTTTAACGACAAATACTTTCCCGAGAGTATTCGTCACATGAAGGAGGTGGAGTTCATCAAATTGGAGCAGAATAATTGACCGTGTCGCAGTACGAGGCAAAATTTGCGGAGTTATCCCAGTTTGCGTCCCACCTGGTGGATAATGAAGAAAGAATGACGCGGATGTTTTTAAGAGGTTTGAAGCCGGAGATACGTCAACATCTTGTTTCTCATAAACTGTGTTTGTATTCAGATGTTGTAAATAGGGCTCAGTTGGTGGAGCGCGATAACGAGACAACGCAACCAAAAGAGAGCAGCCGGCAAAATGATAATACCAGTGAGAGCAGTCATCGAAGCGGTGACAACAAGCGTGGAGGGAATCAACAGGCCCGAAATGGTAACCACTTCGGTGGTAATCAGGGCCAAAACAATAAAAATGGGTATTTCAAGAAGAGGAGATTCAACAATGATGGAAAGACGTCAGCACCAGCACCTGTCGTTAAGGAAGGAGAACGACCACCTATCATATGTTTCAAATGCGGAGGGGAGGGGCACATCAGTCCAAACTGCGCGATGCCGTCCAAAGCATGTTATAATTGTGGAAGAGAAGGTCATTTAGCCCGATTTTGTCGTTTACCGAAGACAAATTCAGCTAGGATGGAGGCACCAAAGGCCGTCCCAGAAAAGTCAAAACCGATTGTGCAAGGGAGAGCGTTTGTTGTGAACTCTCAGAGAGCAGGAACCCGAATGAGGTCATCACGGGTAAGCTTATCATAAACTCTAACGAAGTCTATACTTTATTTGATACCGGTTCTACCCATTCTTTTATTTCTCCTACTTGCGCTCATCGATTAAATTTGATTCCGGAGAAATTAGACTTTGACTTAGCAGTTGAAACTCCATTGGGAGAAACCTTCATTACATCCACGGTTTATAAGTCTTGTTTGGTTCAAGTTGGTACCCACACATTACCTGTCGATCTGATTTCATTAAAAATACTTGCATTTGACGTGATTCTAGGGATTGATTGGTTAACTACTCATTATGCAAAAATTGATTGTTTTCGTAAGGTTGTTAGCTTTCATATTCCTAATCGACCTATTATGCGAATTCAAGCAACCAAACCATTAAAATCAATCGCTGTCATCTCAAGCCATAAAGCTATTCGTTTATTGAAAAACGGATGTCAAGCTTTCTTAGCTCATGTCACAGATCTAAACAAAAATACGTCAGCTTTGAATGATATTTCTGTTGTTAATAAATTTCCTGACGTATTTCCCGAAGAACTTCCTGGCCTACCCCCAGAGCGTGAAATTGAATTTTGTATCGACCTTGAACCCGGTACAAAACCCATTTCCAAAGCTCCATATCGAATGGCTCCTATTGAACTTCAGGAGTTAAAGACCCAACTGCAGGAATTGTTAGACATTGGTTTTATTCGTCCTAGTACTTCTCCTTGGGGTGCTCCTGTTCTGTTCGTGAAGAAGAAAGATGGGAGTATGCGACTTTGTATTGATTATCGGGAGTTGAATCATGTCACCATCAAAAATAGGTACCCATTGCCACGTATTGATGACCTGTTTGACCAGTTGCAAGGAGCACAATTCTTTTCAAAGATCGATCTTCGTTCTGGATATCATCAGCTGAAGGTTAGAACTGAGGATATTCCAAAGACTGCCTTCAGAACTCGGTATGGGCATTATGAATTCTTAGTTATGTCTTTTGGATTGACTAATGCTCCTGCTGCCTTCATGGATATGATGAACAAGGTATTTAAGGAATATTTGGATCACTTTGTGGTCGTCTTTATCGATGACATCCTTGTTTATTCCAAAAGCCGTGACGATCATGAGCAACACTTGAGGCTGGTACTCCAAAAGCTTCGTGAATACAAACTTTATGCCAAGTTGAAGAAATGCGAGTTCTGGCTGGAAGAGGTAGCATTCCTTGGGCACGTAGTATCAAGTCGTGGAATATCGGTTGACCCGGCAAAGATTGAAGCTATTCAAAGCTGGGAGCAACCTAAATCAGTAACCGAAGTACGTAGCTTTCTCGGTTTAGCTGGTTATTATCGGAGATTCGTGGAAGGATTTTCTCGAATCGCTACTCCATTAACTCAGCTGACTCGAAAAGATACAAAGTTCGGTTGGAGCGAAGAATGTGAGCAGAGTTTTCAAGAACTCAAGAGGAGACTCATTTCAGCACCTGTTCTAACAATACCATCTGGCTCGGAGGGATTTGTCATCTACAGTGATGCTTCGAGCAAAGGGTTGGGATGTGTTCTCATGCAACATGGAAAAGTCATAGCCTATGCATCAAGACAACTCAAGGAATATGAGAGGAATTATCCTACTCATGATCTAGAGTTGGCAGCTGTTGTCTTTGCACTTAAAATTTGGAGGCATTACTTGTATGGGGAGAAGGTGGAGATCTTTACGGATCATAAAAGTCTCAAATATTTCTTCACTCAAAAGGAACTCAACATGCGACAACGACGTTGGCTTGAACTGTTGAAAGATTATGATCATACCATTCAATATCATCCTGGAAAAGCGAACGTGGTAGCTGACGCATTGAGTAGAAGATCATATGCAAGTACGAGTGCGATATTGTCAACACAAAGACCCATTTTGTGTGATTTGCAAAGGATGGAGATAGAGTTAAAGACTCCAGGGACCCATGTGATGATGGCGAATATACGAGTAGAACCGACTTTAATCGATAAAGTTAAAGCTGCTCAAGCTACAGACCTGGAGCTGATGCGTATGAAGAAGAAAGTGCAAGAAGGTGCTATACCGGAAGCAAGAATCGATGAAGAAGGAATACTTCGAGTCAACTCCAGACTTTGTGTTCCTAACAACCCTGATTTAAAGTATGAAATCATGATGGAGGCGCACAACACACCGTTTGCAATCCATCCTGAAAGTACCAAAATGTATCATGATCTTCGTCATACATTTTGGTGGAGCAATATGAAGAGAGAGATAGCGTTGTTTATCTCAAGGTGTCTAACTTGTCAACGAGTCAAAGCGGAGCATCAAGTACCAAAAGGTCCATTGCAACCACTTGAAATTCCAGAATGGAAGTGGGAGCACATTACCATGGATTTCGTTACCGGTCTTCCTAGGGTTTCTCAAGGTATTGATGCGATTTGGGTCATTGTTGATAGATTGACCAAGTCTGCTCATTTCTTACCGATACGAGAAACTTATACACTTGAACGTCTTGCTCGTATGTACATAAACGAGATTGTAAGACTGCATGGTATGCCAGTATCCATAGTTTCTGACCGAGACCCAAGATTCACTTCACGATTTTGGGTTAGTTTACAAAAAGCTATGGGCACGGAGTTACGATTTAGTTCAGCATATCATCCTCAGACGGACGGACAATCAGAGAGGACTATTCAAACTCTTGAAGATCTATTAAGACTCTGTGTCTTTGACTTCAAAGGAAGTTGGGACAAGTTCTTACCATTGGTGGAGTTTTCCTACAACAACAGTTATCAAGCAAGTATTGGCATGGCTCCATTCGAAGCATTGTATGGAAGAAAATGTCGTTCTCCAGTATGCTGGGATGAGGTGGGCGAAGCAACGTTGTTGGGACCGGAGTTGGTACGTATGACTACAGAAAAGATTCAAACGATCCAACAACGTATAAAAACCTCACAAGATCGACAAAAGAGTTATGCTGATCTTCATCGAAAGGACGTGGAATTTGATGTAGGAGATCATGTGTTCTTACGTGTTGCTCCATGGAAAGGAGTTACGAGATTTGGAAAGAGAGGAAAGCTAAATCCTCGATTCATCGGTCCATTTTTAATCCTCGATCGAGTAGGAACTGTGGCTTATAGACTCGCTTTACCGCCAAGTATGTCTCGTGTTCATAACGTTTTCCACATATCCATGTTACGCAAATATGTGGAAGACCAGAACCACATTATTGAGTTAGAACCGGACGAAATAGCGGAGGATTTGACGTATGAAGAAGTTCCTGTTCAAATCTTGGATAAGAAGGAACATATTCTACGCTCCAAGGTTATACCTCAAGTTAAAGTTTTGTGGAGAAACCACGATGTTGAGGAAATGACTTGGGAGTTAGAATCAGAAATGAAATCAAGGTATCCTTACCTCTTCGACATACCAGGTACGTACCCTAATTTCGAGGGCGAAATTTCATAAGAAGGGGAGGTTGTAAGACCCCAACTTTTATAAATAAAGATGAATTTTCTATAAATATCATTTTTGAATATTATGAAGTTAATTTGATATAATGTTATAGTTGTGGGTAATATTTATAAATTTTACAAAGTAAGCAAGTTGTTATAAAATATTCGTTTGGTCGGGAAATATTCTTTTTGTCGGGGAATATTCGTACGACGGCACAATCATTGGTGGACCCCACAACGGAATTATTGTCGGATTGAGAAAACGACAGAATTATCTTTCTATAAAAATAACAGCTGAGGTGTTACCGTTAAAATCGTTAAAACTGTTGAACTACTTGGTAGTAAAAGTACAGTAATACGCGTGGTTGCATAGTAGCACACGGTATTGATTATTGATGCTTACGTGAGAAGTCACTCAGCTATACTCAATTATTGCTACAGTAATTGCTGCATCATATCTCTTAAATTATTGTCATAGTATCATCTGTATAATCTGTTATATTATTGAGACGTTGTGGTAAGTTTAGTTATTTTATGGGGGGCCATATGTCATCATCTAAGAGTCTCTTCGTCAATAGTAATTACCGTCGTCAATAGTAATTACCGTCGTCAATAGTAATTACCTTCGTCAATAGTATTTACCTTGGTCAATAGTAATTACCTTCGTCAATAGTATTTACCTTGGTCAATAGTATTTACCTTGGTCAATAGTAATTACCTTCGTCAATAGTATTTACCTTGGTCAATAGTAATTACTTTCGTCAATAGTAGTTGTCCCTTCAATATTACCAAGAGTCATTTGACCCTTCGTTAAGACCAAGAGTCATTTGACCCTTCGTTAAGACCAAGAGCCACCCTCAGTTTTTCTATAAATAGAGGCCTAGGGCTTCATTATTTTTCACGAATTCATTCAAGCTATAGAGAGAGAAAGTATAGAGAGAATAAGAGAGAGAGAGACTAAAAGTATTCTGCTACATCACTTTTCCAATATTCAGTTCTTTTAAGGTAAGGAATATTATTTCTTTTATATTCATGAAGAGAACTTCTGTTATTCCATTCGTTATTATTCTGTTGGAATAACCAGTATACGCGGTCTACCCTATACTTGGTGACATTCTTCTATTATTCTGTTGGAACATCCTGTCTGTGTGTTTTACACCGGACCTGGTTCCGTTTATTATTCTGTTGGAACATCCTGTCTGTGTGTTTTACACCGGACCTGGTTCCGTTTTTATTATTATTCTGTTGGAACATCCTGTCTGTGTGTTTTACACCGGACCTGGTTCCATTATTTATTATTCTGTCGGAATATCCTGTCTGTGCGTTTACGCCGGACCTGGTTCCATTATTTATTATTCTGTTGGAATAACCTGTCTGTGCGGTCTATCGCATGCATGGTGATTTCTTTTGTTATTCCATTCTTTATTATACTCAGTTGGTTAAGCTTTGACTTCTATACTCCATGAAATTTGTGGAATATCCTTGATAGTTGCGTTTCATCCAGTATCTTTTCAAGAAAATATTCTTCTAAGCATTCTTGTAAGCATTCTTGAATTTTACTCCACAATGCAGTATCATGTTGACAATTTGGACGTTGTTAATTCCTGGATAAATTAATTCTTGAACTTGTTTTATTGAATTCTTATATCATTGTCATCATCCTCATTTGTATAATCATAACCGTAATGTTACAAATGACGTGGTAAAAGTCCTCATTGGCCCGTAGTGCATTGATGGACAGTTGTTGGCATGATCATGACCATTAATGAATACACGAATATCCTTGGCCGTAGTGCAGGGGTGATTCGATGATGTGGATTATTTTATTAAGCTGAGTCTCAGCGATTACAGTGTTGAAAAACTTTTAAAATCATAAAAGATAGTAGAGTTTATTTTCTACTTGACTCTTTTAATGGATTGCTTGTTCCGCTACAGTTAAACTTGATGTCTATTATATTTTATCAGTTTAACATTGTTGAAGGCTAATGATAATTTATTCTGCATTATCTTAGTCATAATATTTCTTACTGGGCTAGTTGAGCTCACCCTTTCTTTCACTGTTCTCTTCAGGAAATGAGAACGTAGCTGGGACAAGTCGGGGTACGGAGTGATGGTCCGAATGATAGTATTAGTTAGTAGTCCTCACTATTCTATGTAATGGTGTGTTAATAAATGTAATGAGGACTCCTTTTGAGTATGAATACTCTCTAGAAGATAATATTTGTATTCAAACTCACAGTTTATGTTTTGTCGTATTGTACACGACAGATGTATTAATCAGTTGTATTTGTATTCTGTACTATGTATCTGACGACCCAAGATGGGTGATGTATACCTAATTTTGGGGGCGTCACACTTTACCCAAACTTGTTTTATTTTTATTTTATTACAATTAGTATCAAAATGTCCTTTTAAACCACATTTTCTGCAAGTAACATAAGGTGAGCAATAAAGAGGCTTGTTCCTTGATTTATTATTTATTACTCTAATTTTATTAGTAGTTCTTTTTGTGTTTTTAACATGATTATATCCAATTCCTTGTTTATCTAAGCTTGACCTTTGAGCACCCAACATTATATTTAAATTCTCTTCTCCTTGAACAAATTTTGCAAGATCCTTTTTCAAAGATATTATTTATTCCTCATTGTTATTTTGCATGTTTATTATTTTTTCATCATTAAAAGCATCTATACAAGTATCTCTCATTTTCAAACTTTCTTTTAAATCATCATTTTCCTTTTCAAGACTATTATTTTCTTCATTTAATTTGTTTGCACGATTATATAAAATTTTATTATAATTATCTAAATATCTAATTTTAGCATTTAACTGAGATACTTCACATAATGTGCAATCTTTAACTATTTATTGTTTTTCCTCTATTAAAGCTTTTACATCCTTCATTAAGTCATTTATCCAACTTTTCAAGTGAGCATTTTTCTCTTTTATACGAAAGTTTTCATTTTTTAAAACAAGATAGTCAGAAATAGTAATTTCTCCAAGGTCAAGACTTACCTCAGATGTTTCCTCATTGTGTATTCCAGTGAAACACAGCTGAGCAGTTTCTTCTTCTTGATCTTCATGATCAGGTTCATCATCACTCCATGTTATTAGAGCCTTCCCTTTTGAACCATTTGCTTTGTTCTTTCTTTTTAGTTGGAAACAATCTCTTTTGAAATGTCTAGGCCTTCCACATTCGAAACATGTTTCCCCTTGTGGCTTTTGCTTGAAATCTTTATTGTTGTTGAAAACTTTTGTTGGTACTTTTGATCTATTCTTCTTTCGGATCAGCTCCCTCAATTTTCTAGTCATTAAAGCTATTTCTTCATCCGAATCATCTTCATTGCCTTCTATGTAGCTTTCAGCTTGTAGAGCCAAGGTCTTCTTCTTAGGTGCCTCATCTTCTTCATCATACAATTTTAGTTGGTTTTCAAACTCTTCAAGTTCTCTAAATAAGGTAAGAGTTTCCATTGTGCTGATTGTGATTGAGTCTTGAAGTGTAGTGATTTGGTGCGAATCGCTTTAGCATGACTCTAAGAAGCTTTCGGTTGATTTCCTTTTGATCAATCTTTCGTCCGAGTATGCTTAAAGAATTCATTAGAGTGAGGAATCTTGCTTGGGCATCTCTAATTGATTCATTTTTCTCCAATTTGAATAGTTCGTACTCGTGCATTAGCATGCTTAGCTTGACCTCCTTCACTTTAGTAGTACCTTCGTGGCTCATGATGACTGTGTCCCAAATTTCCTTAGCCGTAGTACAAGAAGAGACCTTATCTATCTCCGATTGAACCATGCCACTTAAAAGTGTATTCATGGCCTTGGAATCATAAGATACCATATACGATTCGTTTGAGTTCATTTCCATGAGATTCTTTGGCTTGCCATCATCATGTCGCGGAATGACTGGTCCATTTTTGACTACCCACCATTCCCATGGGTCACGGTTCAGATAGAACTTCATTCTGAACTTCCAAAAGTTGAATTTCTCACTTTCGAGCAACAACGGTGGCCTACTTGTGGACTGACCCTCTTGAAAGTTTAGGTGTGCCATAGGATCTTCCCCTACGACCTGCAACGATCAATATTAGTAGAGCCAAGCTCTGATACTTAATGTAATTCAGTAAATACGCACACCTAGAGGGGGGTGAATAGGTGTTTATGCTAAAAGTGATAAACAGTGAAAACTTTTTGAAATTTTCTGCTACAAGTTTAATTCAGACAGCTACACATGTCTGCTTTAGTGTCTGTTCTTCGTTTATTATTATCAAACAGCTAGACCTGTCTGCTTTAGTGTCTGGATTAGCATGATGAACAAAAATGTGCATAACGTGAATGGCAGTTAAAGAGATAAACAGAAGTAAAAATCACACCAAAATTTTTTACGTGGTTCAACCCCTATCCTCTACCTAGTAGAGTAATTCACGTCCAATCCCAACTAGGATTGGAGACTCTTTTTATTACTATTTAAACCTCAATACAAAAATTACTCCCTGTTACAAATAAGCCTCAATATCTGATGTTGGACACCTATGCCCCAGTTTTGCACCTCTGCAACTTGTACACCTCTGCACCTCTTCTCACCTCTGAGACCTTTGAAGCCTTCTATGAACAGACTAACTAAAGAAGAAACCTCAAGCCAAAACTATGCTTGAGTTTGGTTTACAAAGAATGAGTAAAATAAATTTTCAGCACAAAAGAATATAATAGATTACAATAAATGGCGGGAATAAAGCAATTGAAGAGCTCTGATGTAGTATTTCAACTTGATTGTAGGTTCAGAGTTGTGTCTTGTTCAGCCGAAGAGAAGGAGTATATATAACAAGGCAAGCAACGGCTATAAAAGATGTTAGCTAAGAAATCTCAGTCCCGTTAAAGTAAATCCATGATTCCAGCATATTTGTATAACCATAAAGATAAGAAATAAACTGCGCCAGTTATTTGATTTTGAAGAGCTGAAATAAAGGGGAGAGACTCTATACCCAATCAACTGATTTAAACAGGAACAAAGGAGATAAAGATAAAGACACAGCTTCTATAAGACTCCTTATTAAAATAGAATACAAAGATATCACCAACTATTGTGGGCTCCACTAAGCAAGAGAATATCCTTAAATAAAATTAGTACCCACGAAATACTCTGTAGATTAGATGAAGCAAATTTGGGCCAGCTGGAAAAACATTTAATAACATAAACACATCTAATAATATATAACAACATTAAAAATTATAAATACCAACATTCCTTAATAAACTCCAAATCAAATCTTCCTTAATAAACTCCAATTCAAATCTTCCTTAATAAACTCAAATTCAAATTTTTCTTAATAAACTCCAAACCATGTAATAACCATAACCCATGCATATTAGATATAATATTATAAACCATAATCCATGCATATTAATTATAATATTATAAAACATTTATAAATCATAATCCATGCATATTTAATAATATTATAACAAACCATGAACCATGCGCACGTCTAATATACTTAAATTAGTCATCATTCAAAACATCATAAAATCAAAAACTAACATTCTTTACAAGGCTTTTTCAATGCATCATAACACACATAAAACCTTTTAAATCTAGGCACATCTTCTGGATTCAATCGAGTTGTCTTGATATCAAATGTATTATTTTTGTTGATCTTTACTATCTCACCACCAAAGTCCCACACCCTTGCATAATGGTCCTTCATCACTTGTTGAATCCCTTGCAATGCTAACTGTCTAACCCTCATACACTTGACCTCTGTAACATCCAACTTTAGTTTCTCTTTTATTTCTTCTTTCATTTCCCTTAGTTTACAGCTAGGATTCCTCATAATCCTATTGCCATAGTACTCAATCAAGTACTTAACTGTAGCCAGCTTGTTTTTGAAATTCCTACAACAATTGTGAGTGTCCAAAATAGACTTCACTTGTCATGTATCACAGCCTTACATGTAACTAGCCCACAGTTTTCAAGGACATCCTTTCTCACACCTCACTTGACATCTTATGGAGTCATTAATTGAATACCACAACTTCCTCCTATTAGCAATAGAATAGTCTCTTATGGCATCTTTAAACTCCTTAATATTGGAAAATGTCATGTATTGCTTGAACTTAATCAACTTCTTTTTTATCTTAGGGTTGGAAGCCTAAATTATTTTCTCTTTTTTCTTACTAGGGAGAGGCCCTACATAGCACACATCCTCTTCTTTTTCACTGCTCTTAGAAAGTGACCTGAGAACATCACTATTGTCATACTCACTATGTCATTCTGCATCATCTGAATCATTATCCTTGTTCTTTCACTTGCAGTTTCATTGCCATCACCCTCACCCCGCGTCTACCTTTCATTGCCCCTACCAGTCTCTCTTTCCACATCCTCTGCATCTGCAGTTTCCTTTCTCACATCCTCTGCATCTACCTCATTTCCTCCTTTGTCTGCTTGACTTCCTCCTTCCTTTGTCTCATTACCTCCTTCCTCTCCCTCAGTTCTACCTTCCTCATCCTCATCCACATTCTTTCTCATAGCCTTCTTAAATTTCATACTTTTCCTCCCAGCCTCTACCAATTCATCATCACTGCACTCTTCATCATTCATGTCATCATCAGTATTATTCCTTTCTTCAAAACTATCATCCTCAACTACCTTCTTGGACTTCCTTTTAGCCCTCCTTTTTAAACTCTCATTTTGTCTAGTTCTTTTTCAATCTCTAACATTCTCAACTGTCACATTGTCTTCATTATCACCATCATTATCCAGCAAAGCATCACCCCCACCCTCACCGGCCACATTTTGAACCACATTATTAGTCACATTATCAGTCACATTAATACTATTATGCTCATCCGACATGAATGTTTGATCAGTATTATATGGTAATACATGGTCTACATAGACATCAATTACACCATGTGACAGACAAATATTAACCATATCTCTTATACTAGCATCATCATAAACAAGTCTAACCCTATTTTTTATATCTACTCCATCAATTTTAAAATAAACACTTGATTGAGGATGATAACTAAGTTCATTAGCTAACTCATTAATAGCACCCATACAAATATAATCAGCATCCAAACGTGGTATATGATAAACATTACATCCCACATAATCACATAAAGGAGCATAGATAAACTTCCCACCATAGTGTACATTAAATTGAACAACAGTATCCATCTGTAACAAATGAATACATAAACCATATGTAAAATAGAGCATAAGCAATAAATATTTAAAGGAATGAAAATAATTACAGAGTATACATGTGGGGACAAAAGAGGACCAATATTTAGTAAATAATGATTTTATAAATCTTAAAACAGGAATCAATAAAAAAAAGACAAAAAAGAATATTGAATAATACATGATCACTCTAGGGTTTAGAGGTAAAAGGACAATACGACAACAACCCCAAAAAATAAATCATCAAAGTCAGATAAAGGGACAAGAGGGGACCATCAGATGGGACATACTTGTCGATCGTTACTTGATATCGATCATCAAACGACTTCTAACCAACGTAAATCACACCAAGATTCACCAAATAATCAATTTTGTTTAGCTTTTCAATTAATCGATCAAACAACTCGTCGTTTTTTGCTTAACTTTTTAATTGATCGATCACTTTCGAATGGTTGGCTTAGGGATCGGTTGGCTTGAACAATGAAATTTAGAACAAATTTGAAACAAATGGCGATTCAATTGCTTCTAATACACATCCACTGATAATTTGGTGGGAGAATTTCCCTCCATATCCACATAATATTGGCCACATGAACTGATCCGTGCCACATCAAAAATAATTTACACGTTTGCAGCTTATTTGTCTAATTCCGTCTAAAGTCAAAATACTTAACGGAATTGCAAACGTTTTGTTAGTAAACAAGAGTTCAGTGAGTTAACTATAAAAAAAAAAGTTCATTGACCCATTTATAAATTGACTTAAAATAGAGTCACCTAAAATGTATTTATCCCTCATGTTGACAAAGAGGGAAAGAGATTCAAAATTTATAAACAAGTTTAAATTATATTTTTGTTTAAAGAGTCAAACTAGCTGAGCGTTAATTGA
Organism: Panax notoginseng; assembly: GCA_016801055.1. Classification (NCBI taxonomy): domain Eukaryota; kingdom Viridiplantae; phylum Streptophyta; class Magnoliopsida; order Apiales; family Araliaceae; genus Panax; species Panax notoginseng. The sequence goes on from CM029012.1 coordinate 248,392,053, forward strand.
AATAAATTAAATTTAAATAATTATTATTATATGTAATTAATTATATTATATGAATGATCATATAATCAACTATGCAGACCCATAGTAAGATGCAATGGTAGGATTCAGCAGACAGTGTGGTGCTTCTGTAAAAACTGGTAAAAAAATACATAAAACAAACAACAATGATTTTTCCAAGAACGCATTGCTAATTAATTTCCTCTTGTAAATGTAAAACTGACTTGTACTCTAGAGTCTACACCTCATACATCAACACAAAAGTACTGCATAGATTCCTGATAAGTGCAACATTGGTGCACTTGAAAAAATTTAGTACTTTCAAAAGTTTTAGTAGAAAAAAATGTTACTCCACATCCAAATTGTGACGGATTGTATGTCAATGTTATGGACCGGTTATTTTCCAGTTTGCTTTATCTCCTTGAGCATGGCTTCTGATAGTTCCTCTGCATTGTATTCTACCCCAAAGCATCTTACAACTTTAAGGTCTGGGTTTATCAAATACCTGCTTATTTTAAATATTAATAGTCAAAAATTATATAAATGAACTGAGCCGACAAACAAAAAAAATGGGGGTTGGAGCTTACATATTGTGGGATGAATCAACAAGATAGTCGTCACCATCTTCTTCAATCTTCTTGAAGTATACTCTGTATTCCCGTGCCATCTCTCGTACAGCAGCAACTGATCCCGTTAATCCTACTAATCTCAAGTCAAATTCTGTATTACAAGTGTTAGCATCTTAGCATAAGAGGGCAATACCCCAAATAGAGACCGACTCCCCCCCACCACCCCACCAAAGTTCAAGTACCATAACAAGACACAAAACTGACCTTTCAGATAAGCATGAAGTTGTGCAGCGTTATCACGTTGTGGATCAATTGTAACAAACACCGGTAGAACCTTTAGATTTTGTTTTGACTCTAGTTTTGAATAACAATGAAGAGGGGGGCGAGGGGGGCGCGGGGGGGGGGGAATCAATGACCATACTTGCAAGATATTTCGATGCTTTATTAATTTGAAGAACAATAAAAAAAATAGAACCTAATATATCGATAGCCTTTGCCATTTTTTCAACTTCTGCTGGCCCAACATCAGGAGAGGAAGTATAGCCAAAGTAGAGAAGAACCCAGTTTTCGAGAAGGTTACGTTCGGTAACTAACCGACCCTCTGTATCAATCAGATTGAATGGGCCGCCGATTATCGGTCCCTTGGTAGTATTTATATCACGGTTTGCACCCTCACCTGATCCAGTGAACCAAATAGAGAAGTTAAAACTAAACTGTACATTATTTTGGACATAAACAGTTAAAATTTTCTGATTCAACAAATATTAATAGTCTGGAGATGTGTTTCTTCAACATTTTCGAAAACCTGATGTTGAGAATAAAAGAAATCCTGTGTGTGCACATGCAACAGATAAATAGATGGATAGAAAGAGAGAGATTGCCCAGCGAAGAACCATGGGCTTTCAAGATTAAGAATGACAGCAGATGTACTAAAATTATACACAGGAAAAATGAAAATAGAATGAATGATAGGCTATATTTTTAGAATAAGCAAGAATGATATTTATAACAGGTTTGGCGTTACCCTCCTAGGTTCGAGAATTTTTCTGCACAGAAATGTGCAAGTGATTCTGCAATTGTCTCTTTAAAAGGAACTTTTACTCTTCCACCTTTTTCCTCCTTATTGGTGGTAAATAGAAGTTTTTATTGAAGTAGCAAACTAGCAATTAGCCAAAGCAATGAAACCTTACAAAAAAGGAGAAACAGCCTCCAAAGAAAGCCTAGGCTAACAATGACCAGAAAAACAAGCATAATAGGAAGTAACATACTATGAAAGAACATAGAAAAGATTTTTACAGCGAGTAGAAGCGGCCTAGCAACATCTTCACGTAAGAAGCAAGTTAAAATGGCTGTTCAACTGAAATTCAGTCTAGCATATTGGTGTATAATAAGTTTAATGCACAAAAAACATTTAACTGACAAGTTGATTCAACATCAGAGACTAAAGGCTTCATATTAAGCTAATTAAGTTAGGAAATATATTATCACATGAGTTTCTGTTTTTTTATAAAGTCTGATTGTTTTAAACTAAATACCATATAATTCCCCCAAGACTTGGAGTTCGTGATAACTGATATTATGAATTAAACCCCCGTTTAAAGTTAATGATATGCCTTACTTAAGACCCCAGGTCTGAACTTACTACTGAAGATGATCATATTGGTCATTAACTTTATTTTCAAGCAAGGACCATATTGTTGAGATACTTTAAGTAATATATAACGAATAAGACTAGAGTAAAACCCAAGAAAATCATAGCAAAAGTGTGAGCATATGGTCAAAGAACTTTTTTCATTAAAATTTATTGTGGCAATGTTAATAAAACTAGGGTGTTGTAGACAAATATAAAGAAATCAACATCTTTGAAGCATTACTTTAAATGAAGGAAATTACTTTTGTTGTACATTCATTGTGAAACAAAGGGTTGATTGACTATAACATCAAACCAAAAATTTAGCATTTGTGCACATGATATCAACCCTTATATAGAACATAATTATAATGCTTACACATAAATATAGGGGAAGTATGTGTTTCTTATGGGATCAAGTTGCTTCACAATTTCACTAAGAAGTGTTTCTTATGGGATCAAGTTGCTTCACAATTTCACTAAGAAAGCCGCAAGATGAAAAGTTAATACTCCCTCCATTCCAATTTATAAGATTATTATTGACTTTTTGAAAGTCAAATTGAGATACTTTCAAACTCAAAATTGATATAGATTCTAACACGGTGCGCAAAAGAATGAAAGGAAGAAAACCCAAGCCCAAGAGGGGCTGACCCTATTTTTATCATAACTTTTGATCCGTTTGGAATTATGGGGCACATAATATATCAAATTGAAACTAACAACAAGCCCTACAAGACTCATCACCTTTGGCCATGACGAACACCGGTTTAAGACCAAAAGAGGCCGGGAAAGATGTGTTTGGGCCCTCCGAAGTTTTTTCAAAATTTTGAACTTATTTGGTTTTTTCGTAATTTTACTATTCCTTTTGTAATTAGGGTTTCCAGCTTACTGTTTAGTATGAAAAAGGTGATTTCATGTTTTTTAGGGTTAACTATTATTATTCAGATGTTATCAAAATATTGTGGCTACTTAGTCAATTTATTCAACTTTGTGAATTATTCTGATAGCAAAGTTATATAGATTCAATTCATGTGATTGTTTTTATTCTCTATTTAGTCTTTCGTTGTGTCAGATTCACTTAAGTTTAGTCAATAATAAATATTTTAAACTATGTACAAAGTACTACGACAAAACTAGCAGTTAACCCATTGTACTTAACCACTTTTGTGAAATAGTCCACCTAACTTTTAATTTATACAATTGTCCCATTTAAACTAATTAGAATTTTCTCATTTAGTCATTCTGTCAAATAAATTGAATGGACGTTAATTTATTTCCTATGTATCAGTTTAAAAAAATAAAAAATGAAAAAAAATGACTTGGACAAATAAATATGGACGTGTAAGAAAAAATAAAAGGAAAAATTAAAAATTAGTTGCCACATAAGATTAAAAAGAAAAAGACCTCAAATTTTTTCTCCCCTCTTCTTTTGGTCACGGTTTCTCTTTTTTCTTCTTTTCACCTTCTTCATCCTTCCTCCTCCTGAAAATTTAGTTCTCTCTCTTCTCTTTAAGTTCTAGGTTCTTTTCTTTCTCTCTTTTCGGTAAGTTTCTTTCTTTATCTGGGTCTAATTTTGGTGGCTTTAAATCCTTCATCTCACCATCTTCCACCACTACAAAACCTAGATCTATCATCTTACCCACTTTTTGATGCAAACAATTTGGGGGAAGCTAGAGTTTCAATATGGGTAGATTCATACTAAACATACCAATTAGTTTAGATGATGTATGGATATGATTTCAGATACTATCCGATGAAGACATGATGTTGTGATCAAAAATCTTTCTCCTCTATGGTTCTCTCATTATGGAAAATTGCAGACCAAATTCTTAACTTGGGCAGCAAAAATCTTCAAGATTTTCATCATAGACTCCTCAAAATCAGCACTCTCCATCACAAATTCAACAATGATTCTTTCGCGCAAAATTGTTCTTCAATTTCATGAAAACAGAAGAACCCTAGCTCTGATTGACCCATTTGGCTTGTGAATGGGTTGGGTTATACCCAATTAGAGGTTGAAGATGAGATTAATTTGGGACTTGTAAACTTTTTTTATTCATTTGTTCATGTCAAGTGGCAGCCAATTCATTTATTTCAATTTCTTATGTTAATTAAAATAGCCACGCAGGCCATAACTTAACTGATGTTCAATTAGTTAGACGGAATGACCTAATCATAAACTTTTAATTAGTTCAATGGGACAATTACATAAAATAAAAGTTCAATGGGTTATTGCACAAAAGTGATCAAGTACTACTAATTAGAAGATTTATTGATTTGTAATTTTAAACAAATATGTATCAATTTTACATTTGAAAATATCTCAAATTGACTTACAAAAAGTCAATAATGATCCTATAAGTTGGAACGGAGGGAGTATTAATTATCATCTTATCGACACGTCACTGTTACCTATGCATTTCTGGAGGTCTTTAAGATAAAGCAGATGATGTCTCAAACTCTTACTCACTTTTTTATTTTAGATTTCCTTAAGTTACTTCAGAAAAGTATCATAAGCACTCTGGATTCTATTGTGTCAGGAAGTCCAACTAGAGTCCTATAATTTAGAAAAATTGTAGAAACAAAGCTGCTGAGAATTGTGACAACTTCATGTTTCCTTCCTGCAACTGTACATTCTTGAAGGGGGGAAAAAACCTAATTCTTGATGTTTTGAACATATAAAACAAGAAGGTTCCTGGGTTCAAAACGGATAACTATCTACCATATTCTCCTGGCATTTTCCTTATATGGCAACAAATCAGTGGCAGTATGCACTTTCTCAACTACAGTAGCTGACTCTGGTTAAATGCAATAAGAGTTTAGTATCCAACAGGTGAAAATTGCAAAAGTCAAATTCTAGGCTGTTTGCTCCAAACAGGCCCAGTCTTGTTGTTGAAGGCTAGTACTGGATAGTTTTTACCATATTGATCATCATTTCAGGGAGGACCCAAAAGAACTAACGACTTAAATAACTATGAACAAACAAACAAATAGATATAAACATACATGCAAAGGGGAAAAACAATTATTAATGAAATTTCTCAAACAAACCTTTACAGGATCAAGACAATCAAGATTTATTACTAACTATAGCATGAAGCATGCCTTTCAGCTAATTTATTAGATTCAGTATAAGATAAGAAAATTCACTATTATGGTAAAAAGGAAAATGAAGAATAAAATATACAATAAAAGAGACCTACAATGCTGCAGATATTCAACCGTAATTTCGAAGTTCAAACTTCTGCCATGCCAAAAATACTTTAATATACAACGATTAGAAAGCTACAATTTATAAAAGCACACCTTTCAAAACAGCTCTCCTCTCATCATTATAATGAAGGAGAAGTGCAATCCCACCAATTCCACCTAGTACAGCAGTCGGCTGCAATGATGAAAAACTATGTTTAAGAGAGAAAATGTTGAAAGAAGGGGGTGGAGGAAGGCTGGGGACATTATCCAAAGTTCCACATCAGTAGATTACATCAAAGCATAAAGAAACAATTACTACCTGAGGTTAACAGGTATTCCATAAGGCCAGATTGAACAAATGAATTGGCAGATACACGTCTAAAACAAAAATAGAGTTCAGATAGCATACAAGCATATAGGATCTCCATGACTGGGACTCTGGTGTGTGATTGGGAAATAGAGATTTATTTGTCTGTCTTTCTGATCTCAAATAGCCTGAGCAATGAAATCTCTTGGCTGGAACAAACCTGCATGAAAGGCACGTTAATTAATGCATATTTAGAAGTTTATATAAGCAAGAAGAATTCAGGGAACAGAAGACACATAATGTCGACTTTTTAATAATTAAAAATATTGTGAGATTGAAGCATTATTAATTATTAGAAGTAGCAAACTTATTTAGTTTACATATACATCCGCTGATCATTAAAGCGTCTTCCTTTTTTCTTAAAGCATTATTAATCATCTACTTTCCTACTAAAGAAGATCATATACATAATTTTCACATGTATTTTAAGTCTTTGAATAAAAGATAAAGGTCTTACCTAATGCATGAAAAAAATTCCTAATGTCTTCTCGATTTAGCATCATTTTAGCTTTTTAGCTTGTTAAATAAAAGATAAAGACCTTACCTAAATAAGTGTTCCTCTTAATTTTCTCAAATAAACAATGAAAATGAACGGACTATGATCTTAAGTTCAGGTTCGTGATAAAACAACTAAAGTGATACTTCTGGAAGTGTCTGCCAGTAACAGAAAAGAAGTGAATGAATAGTGTCTTCTAATGATGAATTGTTGGGAATACTCAAGTGAGTTAAGCTCCTCATCAGAGAAAAAGTAAAAGAGAGAAGAACTAGTATACAAATTCTACCTACTCAAGTGGGAAAAAAAAATCCTAAAAACCACTAAATTATCAGTTAACACAACTCCATTATATTCTGTAACAACTTCACAAGTTACTTGAAGAGATGCTAAATTATACATTAGTTCTGCAAGTTGAGCTACAATCACTTTCAGGTATTAGAAAGGTCTATAAGAATTAAACCATACGAAGATCACTTCACTTATATGAACTAACCAACACAGTTACCTAATTATAGCCAATTCCACAACCAAAATTCATATCACTTGCAACTAAACCACCCAAATCAATTATGTAAATAAGAGCACAACAACTAAACCACTCCAAAATCAATTATGTAGAAAAGAGCACAACAATAAAGTCAATATAGCAAGTAATATCATGAATTACAGCAAACTAAAATCAACCCACATTAAAGGAAATCAACATCGAATTGAAACTTACCTTATTGGTGAACTTATATTCCCAGCAAAGCGATTCTTCAGTGAGGAGAAAAGAAACCGTGACAAAGACATTTTTTGATTTACTTTTATCAAAACAAAAATAAAAAATGTTCTCGTGTATAAAAGGGGGAGCTGAAATATTAATGGGTAACTCAAATTGGGTCGTTTAATTGAAGAAAGTAAATGGATACTTCGCCATTTTTAACCTTCTTTACACACTAAACCAGGAAACCCTCCCAAAAATCCCCATTTACTTTCTGGGTTTATTACCTTTTTCTGGGGGTTTGAATCAATGTAGCAACGCGAGGAAGATGAGATCTAACGTCGCCGTTTCAGTTTATTGTTTCACAAAACAATTATGTACAAATAAAGGTGAGCTAAGTTGACTATTCTATGCTCATATTTGATTCATAAAATTTATTTGGTATAAAATAAAATTTGATTAATATTTATTTAACTATCGAATGGAGCACGACCTGAATAATTTGAATAATTTGTACAAATATGATTAGGATCCATATGAAATCGTTTTTACTTTCTTCAATATAATACGCCTATTTTCTTTCTTGTTCTCCAAGTGGGCTCAATATTACTCCTCTTCCCCAAAAAAAAGAAAATAGAATATCTCCTTTTTAAAATAAAAAAAAATATGACAAAGTTGATAATACTATGTCATTTTATATTAATTTAAAAAAAATGGGAAGCATATCTCCACCAATAAAAAGAGCATGAATAATTTGCAAGCCTCTCACAAAGGGTCGCAATTACCATGTTAAGACGACTGTTTATCAAAAATACAAGTCTTCGTAAAGTCGCTCCCTCTTCTACTATCCAAAAGCATCGTTGTTGTCTGTGTCAACGTCGATATAGTTCCCAATCCTTTCAAAATTCAGTCATATTATGGGCACGAGAGCGGACTTAACGCAATCGAGGATTATATAGATATTCATTCAACACAACATAGGTCATTCAAAGGATCACCCAACAAAGCCCGGAAGTCGAGATCTTTCAAAAAAAAGATTTAAAAGAATTATTGTTCTAAATAATAATTTAATTGTTAGTTTAGTAACGATAACATGATAATAAAATTATGATGATAAATTTTTTTAAAAAAAAATTATTTTTATACTACTTTCAATATAAAAAAACATAAGAGTTAGTTTCTCCTTATCTGCGGGTATGACGATCTCTAATTTAGTCGGAGCAGTTTGAACTTTTCAAACAAATATGATCCGAATAACAATAGAAAATAGCAATTTGAAAATGTTTAAGTAATTTATCAAACTTAAAATTTAGAAATAATATCAAAAATATATAATTGTATGATGACCACTTCCGTTCACTTTTTTGGACAGAATGTTAAACAATGACCATTTTATAAATTTTTTTGAGTATAGTGATGTGTTTGTAACAAAAAAGATCTGGTAACCACAATAAGAATTCATCCCTAGAACAGTAACCAAAACATCAATTAACCCCAATTGTAAAGCTTATCAATATATGAGATTGGTAAGAACTTTAAGACTTATTAGACATCTCTTTAAAAAAATTATCAATAATATTTATCCATATAATTGACAATGAAAAATCTACTTAAATTTTCACAATATATATTATTTTCAGGTATAACAATAGAGTGACATCCATTTAGCAACAAATGGACTGGATAATGGATGTGTATAGACTTTCTTACCAAGGGATAGATAAGTCTATGAAGTACAGTGGACTATAGAAATGGGTTTTGATCTGGGTAACCTGGGCCCATGATATATCTGAGTCCATGATATAGGCCTATTTCATCTCCTGGGCCAGCTCATTTTCCGTCTCTACATATTAATCCATTAATTCCAATATTAGTTTAACTTTAGACAGTGATTAAACGGATAATAATATACAAACTCTAATTGTAATTAGAAAGTACATTGAATATAAATTGTTATGGAGATTTTAGTATGTGCACTAAATTCATTTTAGAATCAATTACATTTTTAGTACATTTTTAGAAATAATTACAACAATAGTGCACTCATAAAATAATTATAAAAATAATAAACTTTTCATATATATTTATAATATTAGTGCAATTAAGATTCTTTAATTTAAGAAATTAATATGCAATTAGAATTCCTTAATTTAGGAACTTATCTTCCCGTTATTATCCTTTATTATCCTTATCGATCTCTTCTCAAAGCTCAACAAGACGCGTCCTCTAGCCGGAAAGTCCTTCCGGATCTCAGGCAGCAACGGCAGCTTCACTGCCGGAGACTCCTTTCTTTTTTGAACATCATTACCAGTGCACCTTTTTTTGGTGTTGCCTGATCTAACATACCGTATCTTTCCTCGTCCACTTTTCTCGTCCACTGTTTTGGTTATCTTTCTCTAACACAAGAAGACCAACCACCATTTGTTCCTTCTTCATCTCTCTCTTTAAAATTTTAGTATGCTCGTATATATATTGCAGTTCGTAAAATGTGCAACGTAACGTATATAAAGGATATGTTAAGCAGGACACACTTGTACCTTCCACATATGTATAAGAAGCCACATGTGGACAAGAAAGAGTTCACTACAGCAGTCTCTCATTAATAATCAGGTTGAAGTGGACAAGAATGATGATTAAGAGGGGTGTATTCAATTAAGATTTTTAAAGATTTTTAAAAATTTTAAAAGTTTGGTTGTATTCAATTAAGATATTTAAAGAGTTTATAAAAGTTTAGTGGTATTCAATTACAAATTTTTTAATGTCTTTAAAAGTTAGGTGGTATTGAATTAAGATTTTTATAAAGTCTATACAAGTATTTTGGTATTCAAAAAGTCATAGATTTTAAATATTTCTATCAAATGGTAGAGTTTGACCAACTTTAGAAGAAGAATTATAACTATCAACCCATATCCAAAGTCTTACCTCATCTCTAAAGATTTCTAAAGACTTCCAAATAATCACATAGGTGGATAAAACTAGTTATTAATTGGACTTTGTCTTTTATTGGGTCAAATTATTTATTTATTTTATATGGGCTAATAATTATAATATGTGATGGATAAATAATTTGGTAAAATTTGGGCCATAAAAATAATTGGATTTATTATAATTTTATTATAAGAGAATTAATAAGATATATTAATAAGTAAATAAATAACTAGATCTAATCTGAATTAGTGAGGGAAAAAGTAGCCGTTCGAAAGCTTCCAATAGAAAGAGGAAAGAGATTTATTCAACAAAGGTGAGATAAAATCATAAAACTCTCATATCAATTATAAAGATTATGTATTATAATATATGAAAATAAAAAATATATGATGTGTATGTTTTTTTTTTAGTTTTCTGACATTTTAAACGAAGAAAATCACTGTTAATTTTTGAGACGTCCTCCATATTCGTCTTCAAGTGTCTTTGATGTATCATAGTGAAATAATGTAACATGTGGTTGTATTCCTGAATGACAAATTGATAGAATCGTTATCTTTCCTTTATAAAAAAGGGAAAAACGCACTGCTTTGATATATGTTAGGCGCATAAAAAAGGTCAACACAATCAAACAAAATTAGCAGCAGTTAAAATAGAAAATTGTGTTGACATAATCACACAATCAATCAATATATATATATATATATATATATATATATATATATATATATATATATTAGTAAAGCAATCAATAATAAAAAGTAATCAATTATTAGTAAAAAGCGTACGCATATGCATAAAATATATATAGTTCAATGAAAAGTGAGCTTAATTTTTATATTGCGTCTGTAGTTTCTAAAGTTTTATTGGTATTCGAGTATCCAAATGTATCATAAAATGAGTAGAATAATGTGAACGCTTTCAACATATATAAAATCTTATGGCACAATAATATAATGAGATTTACTCTGGTTCATGAAAAAAGAGGGAGATGTTGTACATATGGGCTAATTAACAATTAATATAAGTTGCAATATATATTAGAAGTATACAAAAGTCTATCACAGTCTTGATAAAAAGTTTATAAAAATCTGTTACTTATTTCATGGAGTCTATAAAAGTCATTTTAAAAAAGTCATTAAAGTCTGTAAAAGTCATTAAAATCTCACAAATTCTACAAAAGTCTGTCACTTAAAAAAAGTCTTTAAAAATTTTAATTGAATACACCCCCCTAAGTGTGTTAGCTCTTTAAACTTTGACACACTTGCTCTGTTTTTGAAAGTGGTATTACTTGTTAAAAGATTATGCAAATATTCATACCAAGGTAACCAAACCTTCATATCAAGGTAACAAAACCTTCATATCAAGGTAACCAATCCACACCTGCAGTTTTTTAATAGTGCAGTTGGTAGTCAAACCTTCATACCAAGGTAATCAATTCTGTTTTATTAAGTTACCAAATTATTTTGAATGTAATGCAATTGATAGCCAAACCTTCATGCAGTTGGTTGCCAAACTTTCAGACCAAGGTAACCAATTCAATTTTATTAAGTTTCTAATTTAGTCTATATGTGATGCAGTTGGTAACCAACCATTCATGCAAAGGTAACCATTTTAGTATTTGTGAGTAAAAATTTCAGAACAATAAAAGTTACATTTATTTATTTTTAAACTTTTTGTAGGGCGAATCTTCTTCTTCTTCTCATTGGCGTTTTGGACAACGGATGTAAGACCCCGAATTTTATGAAATAAAAGTATTCAATTTTTCTTATAATTACAATTCAGTAAATAGTTAAATTGATAAAAAGTTAAAGTTATGGGTGAAATGTGAAAACTTTTCAAAATACGCAAGTGGTTATAAAATATTCATTGTTGTCTGGGAATATTCGTTTGGTCGTGAAATATTCTTTCTGTCGGGGAATATTCGTACGACGGCGCAAACATTTGTGGACCCCATAACAGAATAACTGTCGGATGAAGATAACGACAAAAATTGAGTTTTTATAATTAACGGCGTAGTTGTTACCGTTAACACTGTTGAAATACCTGGTGGTTAAAATACAGTAATACGCGTAGTTGCATAGTAGCACACGGTATTACATAGTATTTTTTTCAATTATTAATTCTTACGTAAGAAGGCACTACTCAATAATTGTTACAGTAATTACTTTTCAATATTTTATTTTATTGATTCAATAATTGCTGCGTTGCTATTTTATATTATTGTTGTTTCAATAATTGTTGTTGCACAGTATTTTCCATTATCAGATCAATAATTCATATTATTTGAATAATATTATTGGATAGCATTATTGGCAATGTCTAGAAAGTTCTGTCTAAGGAGAGGTTTGGTCACCTAATTGCGCGCCAATAAAGAGAAATCCTTATTGGAAAGCCCCCTCTTTCCTAGGAACGGCCTGTTTGTCATAAATGTGATTCTGTAATATTATTTGTGAATAATTAATTATTGATTCATATGATAAGGAAATATTTATTTTATGTGAATATAAATGTTGGATATATTTTGTGGTTAAAAATGAAGGAGTTAATGTTGAGATATTTTATCTGTATTTTTGTTGGAACGGAGGTATTGAAAATCAAATTAGGGTTTTTGATATTTTGCGGGGTTTATAATTTTTAATTCGACCGTTGGATCGTGGTAATTTTTGGATATGTTATACATATATAAGTTGAGTATATGTCCACAAATTTTGAACCGTTAAAAATGAATGTATGATTTGTTATGAATTTTACGAGATGACTGGTTTAGAAATTATTGAAGTTTCAGAATTTATCATTTTGGTAGAAAATTCTAGAATTGGTGGGCCCCACTCTTGGTTGGTGAAGAAATGTGCTGAGATTTTTATTCAAATGTGGTGGGTGGGAATAGTAGCAGGTAAAGCCATCATGTGACGCCCCCAAAATAGGTATACAACACCCATTCTGAGTCGCCAAATACATGGTACAGAAAGCAAACTACAACTTTAATAATACAATTGTCGTGCAAAATACGACAACACATACTGTGAGTTTAAATACAAATATTGTCTTCTGGACAATATCCACACTCAAATAAATCCTCATTACAATTATTCAAACACTATTTTACATAAATAGTGAGGACTGCTAAAACATCTTTCTAGAACCATCACTCCATACCCCGACTAGATCCTGCTATGTTCTCACCTCCTGAGAAGAAAAATGGAACAAAAAGGAAAAGGGTGAGCTCAACTAGCCCAGTAAAGAATATTATGACTAAGATAATATACAACAAATTATCGTTAGTCTTCAACACGGAAAAATCTGATAGAATATAATCGACAATAAGTTTTAGATCAACAACTGCAGCGGAAACAGCAAACTATTAGAAGAGTCAAGTAGAGAAAGAATTCTACTATCTTCTAAGATTTAAAAGTCCATCATCAATATTTTATCCCTGTAACATCAATTAATAATCATCTTTATCCAAATATTCATCTTTGCACTACAGGCCAAAGAAATTCATTTGTATCAGCTGTCAGTCATGTTCATCTCAATACCTGTTCATCTTTGCACTACAGGCCAAAGATATTCATCACGTAATCATACATCTTTGCACTACAGGCCAAAGATATTCAGTAATATCATCATTTAGGACTGAGGATGATGAAAAATATATTAAAGAGAACGAATCCAGTGAGACAGAAGGACAAATATTAGGGATTCGTATAACAGTTTATCCAAGATCAATAATACTTCATAATAATCAATTGTGAAGCAGAATTCAAAAATAAAGATCAAAACATGGATACAATCAAAGATAGTAACCATAATAGATATCTTGGACAAAAAGGGAAAATTTTATTTTTCGGTGAATAGTGCCGTATTCGTGAATAGTACCATATACGTGAATAGTGCCGTATACGTGAATAGTAACCCCGACACAAAAAGTTCTAAATTTGATAAAAACTCATGTCAATATTTCAACATAATGATATTGAAGAAAATAATATCATTAAGAAGAAAATAATATCCCTTACCTCAAAATATCAGTACTTCTGGTCGGAATACCGGTATAAGGCTGAAAGAAACTTGCTCTGATGAATAGAAACTCTCAAAGTATCTAAATACTCACAAAATACACTCAATAATCTAGAGAGAGTAAGAGAGAAAACTTATTTCTGGTGTGATTTTCAATTCTAAGTTAGCCCTCTATTTATAAGAAAATGTTAGCACGCCGAAGCAGACTTAACCTGCAACCTGATGACTTTACCTGCTACTATTTCCACCCACCACATTTGAATAAAAATCTCAGCATATTTCTCACCAACCAAAAGTGGGGCCCACCAATTCTAGAATTTTTCACCAAAATGATTAACTCCAAAAATTTAACAATTTCTGAACCAGTCATCTCGTAAAATTCATAATAAATCATACGTTCATTTTTAACGGTTCAAAATTTGTGGACATATACTCAACTTATATATGTATAACATATCTAAAAATTACCACGATCCAACGGTCGGATTAAAAATTATAACCCCCGTAAAATATCTCAAAAATCTTGATTTTTAATACCTCCATTTCGACAAAAATACTGATAAAAACCTCTACATTAACTCCTTTATTTTTAACCACAAAAATATATCCCTCATTTATATCCACATAAAATAAATATTTCCTTATCATATGAATCAATAATTAATTATTCACAAATAATATTACAGAATCACATTTATGACAACCAGGCCGTTCCTAGGAAAGAGGGGGCTTTCCAATAAGGATTTCTCCTTACTGGCGCTCAATTAGATGACCAAACCTCTCTTTAGACAGAACTTTCTAGACATTGCCAATAATGTTATCTAATAATATTATTCAAATAATATGAATTATTGATCTGATAAAGGAAAATACTGTGCAGCAATAATTATTGAAACAACAATAATATAAAATATCAACGCAGCAATTATTGAATCAATAAAATAAAATATTGAATAATAACTACTGTAACAATTATTGAGTAGTGCCTTCTTACGTAAGAATCAATAATTGGTACAATACCGTGTGCTACTGTATTTTAACCACCGGGTATTCCAACAGTATTAACGGTAACAACTACGCCGTTATTTATAAACAACTTATACTTGTCGTTTTCTTCATCCAATCGCTTTCCGTTATGAGGCCCACACAAGGCTGTGCCGTCGTACGAATATTCTCCGACAGCAAGAATATTCCACGACCAAACGAATATTCCCCGACAAAAATGAATATTTTATAACCACTTGCTTATTTTGTAAAATTTACACATTTCACCCATAACCAAAGTATTATATCAAATTAACCCCTTATTATTCACAATAATATTTAGAGAAAATTTGATTTTATTCATTAATAAGTTGGGGTCTTACACATCAGGTTACATGTTAAGTCTGCTTCAGCGTGCTAACAATTTCCTATAAATAGAGGGCTAAGTTAGAATTGAAAATCACACCAGAAATAAGTTTTCTCTCTTTCTCTCTCTAGATTATTGAGTATATTTTGTGAGTATTTAGATACTTGGTGAGTTGCTATTCATCAGTGCAAGTTTCCTTTAGCGTTATATCCGATATCCGGTCAGAAGTGCTGCTATTTTGAGGTAAGGGATAGTAAAGGATATTAAAAGATGCTATATTTTTCATAATGATGTTATTCTTTCAATATCATTATACTGAAATATTGGTATAGATTTTATTGTGGGATTTTGTACATTTTTGAGTCGGGATTACTATTCACGTATACGGCACTATTCATGTATATGGTACTATTTACGTATATGACATTATTTACGTATACGGTACTATGTACGAATACGGAGTATTATTCACGAGTTACTATTCATGAGTTACTATTCATAAGTTAATATTCACGAGTTACTATTCACGAGTACTATTCATGACAAAAATTGATTTCTTTTTCTGACCAAATTATCGTTGATTTATGATTGTTGCTCTTGAAAATAAATGCAGTTGTTGATCATATTATTTTTATTATCATATATAACATTTTTATAACCCTGATGTTGAAATTCTCTTTCACTTGAGTGTAAAGATGGGTAGATTGTTGGTATGATCATGACTATGGGTTCTCTTTGGCCAGTAGTGCAAAGTTGAATTGTTGACTGGTATGATCATGACCATTGAATTTATAATTGAATATCTTTAGCTTACGTGTAAAGGTGAATTGATCAACATGGTTATAATTATTGTTTATATAATTCTGAAATGATTATATAATTCTTTGAGATATTAAAATATTTGGCCTATAGTGCAAAGATGAACTGTTGATGAATATCTTTGGCCTGTAGTGCAAATATGAATTATTGATGAATATCTTTGGCCCGTAGTGCGAAGATGAACTGTTGAAGAATATCTTTGGCCTGTAGTGCAAAGATGAATTATTGATGAATATCTTTAGTCGTAGTGCAAAGATGAAGTTATTAGTATGATTATGAACAGAAAATGTGATTTGGTGTAACCATGATTTTTGATATTTCAGGTAAAGATAGGTGATGAAAATTATCTTCGTCCTAGATGAGAAGAGGAATTTAGAACTATAATTATGATTATGAGTTATTCATATGATTGTGGACCAGAATTGTTGATTGATGTTACAGGGATAAAATATTGTTGGTGGATTTTTAACATGGGGAAGATAATAGATTTTGTAGTCTATTTGACTCTTCTAATGGATTGCTCGTTCTGCTGCAATTATGGTTGAAAATTTTTATCATCTACCATATGTTCTAAATCTCTGATTTTTTACTGATGAAGACTATTGATAATTTATTTATCTTTAGTCATGATATTTTTTACTGGGCTAGTTGTACGCACCCTTTTGTTTCACAATTCCTTTCAAGTAATATGAGTGTAGCTGGGTCGAGCGGGGGTAACAAGGGAATAGAACGGTGGTCATCATTTAGTAGTTATATTTGGTGAAGAAAATAGGGTGAGGCGAACCCAACGTTAGAAGGGTGTTTTGTCACTATCATACAAGATGTCTAATGACATATAATCTCGTGTCATCATAAGACAGGGTTGTTCACATCCACTTGCTGAGTATATTTACAAGCACTACCTATATAATCTTGGTGTTTGTTTGAAGTATAATTCACGATTAGAGACAGTGAAGATAATGATAAGTCAAGAGAAGACTCACCATTGGGAAGAATATGATAGTAATCTTCTCGTTTTTCTTTGGGGTATATTGGGTCAACCAAGGATAATTCTGTGACCATATGATATCTATCATAACCTAGAAGCATGGCCTCCCATGTACGAAGGTTTCCTTGAGCACTTCCCAAAGATTCTAATTTCTAAAACAGTTTTTGACTATACCTTTATGTAAGGTGTCATTGTAAGGTGTTGTCCACGGTTGGGACATGAGTCACATTTGGTATATATTTGTATCCAAACTCACAGCATATGTGTTGTTGTATTTTGCACGACAATTGTTGTAATAAAGTTGTAGTTATTTTCTGTACCATGTATTTGACGACTCAGAATAGGTTGGATGAAATGGACCAATTTTGGGGTCGTTACATTTTGGTATCAGAGCTTAGGGATATGATCTCTAGCAGAGATCGAAAAATAGAACTAGGAAGGGAGAGATGAGTAAATCATTCGCTAGTGTGTCCTACCTAAGCTTATTTGATGGTCAGTCATAATATTGGGATATTATGTGATATGTTAATTTGTTAAAATTTATCCTTGTTTTGAAACTATATTCTAGAATGATATCTAAAATACAAGAGATGAACAATGGAGAAATTATGATGACAGGGAAGATGGAATCTGAAATGAAAGCAAGGTATTCTCAAGTCTTTGAAATACCAGGTACGTAAATTTCGGGGACGAAATTTCATAAGGAGGAGAGATTGTAAGACCCCGAATTTTATGAAATAAAAGTATTCAATTTTTCTTATAATTACAATTCAGTAAATGGTTAAATTGATAAAAAGTTAAAGTTATGGGTGAAATGTGAAAACTTTTCAAAATACGCAAGTGGTTATAAAATATTCATTGTTGTCGGGGAATATTCGTTTGGTCGTGAAATATTCTTTCTGTCGGGGAATATTCGTACGACGACGCAGACATTTGTGGGCCCCATAACAGAATAACTGTCGGATGAAGATAACGACAAAAATTGAATTTTTATAATTAACGGTGTAGTTGTTACTGTTAACACTGTTGGAATACCTGGTGGTTAAAATACAGTAATGCGCGTAGTTGCATAGTAGCACACGGTATTACATAGTATTTTTTTCAATTATTAATTCTTACGTAAGAAGGCACTACTCAATAATTGTTACAGTAATTACTGTTTAATATTTTATTTTATTGATTCAATAATTGCTGCGTTGCTATTTTATATTATTGTTGTTTCAATAATTATTGTTGCACAGTATTTTTCATTATCAGATCAATAATTCATATTATTTGAATAATATTATTAGATAGCATTATTGGCAATGTCTAGAAAGTTCTGTCTAAGGAGAGGTTTGGTCACCTAATTACGCGTCAATAAGGAGAAATCCTTATTGGAAAGCCCCATCTTTCCTAGGAACGGCCTGGTTGTCATAAATGTGATTTTATAATATTATTTGTGAATAATTAATTATTGATTCATATGATAAGGAAATATTTATTTTATGTGAATATAAATGTTGGATATATTTTGTGGTTAAAAATGAAGGAGTTAATGTTGAGATATTTTATCTGTATTTTTGTCGGAACGGAGGTATTGAAAATCAAATTAGGGTTTTTGATATTTTGCGGGGGTTATAATTTTTAATCCGACCGTTGGATCGTGGTAATTTTTGGATATGTTATACATATATAAGTTGAGTATATGTCCACAAATTTTGAACCGTTAAAAATGAACGTTTGATTTGTTATGAATTTTACGAGATGACTGGTTTAGAAATTGTTGAAGTTTCGAAATTTATCATTTTGGTGAAAAATTCTAGAATTGGTGGGCCCCACTCTTGGTTGGTGAAGAAATGTGCTGAGATTTTTATTCAAATGTGGTGGGTGAGAATAGTAGCAGGTAAAGCCATTAGTATGATTATGAACAGAAAATGTGATTTGGTGTAACCATGATCTTTGATGTTTCAGGTAAAGATAGGTGATAAAAATTATCTTCGTCCTGGATGAGAAGAGGAATTTAGAACTACAATTATGATTATGAGTTATTTATATAATTGTGGACCAGAATTGTTGATTGATGTTACAGGGATAAAACATTGTTGGTGGATTTTTAACATGGAGAAGATAATAGATTTTGTAGTCTATTTGACTCTTCTAATGGATTGCTCGTTCCGCTGCAACTATGGTTGAAATTTTTTATCATCTACCATATGTTCTAAATCTCTGATTTATTACTGATAAAGACTATTGATAATTTATTTATCTTTAGTCATGATATTCTTTATTGGGCTAGTTGTGCTCACCCTTTTGTTTCACAATTCCTTTCAAGTAATATGAGTGTAGCTGGGTCGAGCGGGGGTAACAAGGGAATTGAACGGTGGTCATCATTTAGTAGTTATATTTGGTGAAGAAAATAGGGTGAGGCGAACCCAACGTTGGAAGGGTGTTTTGTCACTATCATACAAGATGTCTAATGACATACAACCTCGTGTCATCATAAGACAGGGTTGTGCACATCCACTTGCTGAGTATATTTATAAGCACTACCTATATAATCTTGGTGTTTGTTTGAAGTATAATTCACGATTAGAGACAGTGGAGATAATGATAAGTCAAGAGAAGACTCACCATTGGGAAGAATATGATAGTAATCTTCTCGTTTTTCTTTGGGGTATATTGGGTCAACCAAGGATAATTCTGTGGCTATATGATATCTATCATAACCTAGAAGCATGGCCTCCCATGTACGAAAGTTTCCTTGAGCACTTCTCAAAGATTCTAATTTCTAAAACAGTTTTTGACTATACCTTTATGTAAGGTGTCATTGTAAGGTGCTGTCCACGGTTGGTACATGAGTCACATTTGGTATATATTTGTATCCAAACTCACATCATATGTGTTGTTGTATTTTGCACGACAATTGTTGTAATAAAGTTGTAGTTATTTTCTGTACCATGTATTTGGCGACTCAGAATAGGTTGAATGGAATGGACCTATTTTGTAGTCGTTACAACGGAGATTCGCGGCAGAGTAGCGGAGGAGAGGGCAACCTATAAAGAAGGAGATTTGTGGTGGTGTAGCGGAGGAGAAGCCGGCGGGAAGAAAGAAAAATGAATAGAAAGGTAAAGAGACTTACGACATACAGTTTTGTTGATAGCTTTAATGGAGCATGAGTCTATGATTTTTCTAGTGGTACAGACTTTCGCCATGTACAGACACTAAAAAATTGAAACAGAGCCCAATTTACATGTATAAATATTTTATTTATTTATTTACTTATTTGTTAACTATTATTTCAAAATGTATGTGAGGGAGATGAAGATTTGAATTTGAATTATTATTTTGAATTTGAATTTATTTTTATTGTTAGATCCCAGATATTTGAATTTGAATTATTAATTATGACAGTTATTTCTCCTTGATTTTAGGTTTCCTTATTATTATGAATTGAATCCTATACTAATTCCCTAATTAAGGAATCCTAATTACACTAATATTGTAAATAAATATGAGAAAATTATTATTTTTGTAATTATTTTGGTGATGCACTAATAATGTAATTACTTACTAAATGTTGTATATTATTGTAAAGAACCCATTAATTTTATCACCTATATGTAAATTTATGGAATTTACTAATATATTACTATCTATCTATTATCTACTACTACTACTACTACTATTAATACCAAAATCTATCCGCTGACCAAATCACTAAACATCGAACTTAACTTGCACAATGAACAAATAATAACATCAAAAAGTTTAACGATAACTCTGATGTGAGAATAAATACAAACTCAAAAAACGTCAACAATGGAGATTTATAATTGTTTTAATGCGTAAAAATAGATAATGTACTGTACCTGAAATCTGAATTATGATTGTGTATTTATAACTTAATCAAACCTCCTCAACCCCCCAAATGGAATAGGAGTCTTACATGGAGGTTCCTCATAATTGTAAGTCTCATAATCGAATAAGACTTGACTTCTTCAAACAAATAAGAAGCTAAATTGGACAAGAGAATTATAAATTATCTGAGACTGTAACTCCTCTAGAACATCAAACCCCTCATTGACGGTGTAACATTCTGTCACGTGTGTAGGTTCCCCGAATCTCCCGAACCCATCAAATCATACTCCATCAACTACTATATATAATAAGGCAATTGAAAATCTTATCTTAACAAATTGACCGATTTGTTTGATTTGTCACGAGTTAATATACCGAGTTCATCACCTCTGCTGATATAATGTATTGTATGTCATATTCATTAATAAATTTATATCATATGTTGTATTTTTTCAACGATGTACGTACATGTATTAGAAAATATATACAATAATTTAATATATATATATATGAGCAAGGATCAAGTGCATATCCCTTATCTTACTCACCCGTGCTCACCCCCTTTAGGCGACGGTTTCGGTCATACAACCGTCGTCTATACTTTTAGTGACGGACAACATATAGCGTCGCTAAAAGTATAGACGACGGTTGTATGATCGAAACCGTTGCCTAAAGGGGGGTGAACACAAGTGAATAAGATAAGGGGTATGCACTTGATCCGGACCGATATATATATATATATATATATATATATATATATATATATATATATAACTTTTCAAATTCATGTTTAATATATTTCTATCATCCATACTATATTATTTATACTAAAATTACGCGATACAATTTTTATTTTTAGTAAGTGCACATTCGTGATTATAATTGTGGATACACCTCTTAATCACCAAAAATCGCACCACACCTGCACACCATATACTATAGTTTATTTCGAGAATCTCCGGATGTATACTTATTTTCAACTCCCAAAACATTCGAGTTTATTATATATGTTTTATATATTTACATCGGATATTAAGAATAGTTTACCATATTTGATGATAATTGAACATACTTTCTAGCTCTTCCTGCTATCTATTAAGTCGTAGTCACGGGGTGGTTCCTGCCCAAATCAATATGGACTTGAGAATTTGCTCCATTGATTATGGTGGAGGAGCCCAAGGCTAGTTTTAGATTTCAATATTATTTTTCCTTATGAAAATATTAATTCTCTATTTTTTTTATCTTTATGAATTATTATTTGAAGGTTAACAAGATAATATTTTGTCTCAACAAAGGAATATTATAATATGTTAATGAAATAATATAGATAACTTTTTTTTATTACTCTAATTGATTGAATTAGTATTGTTTGAAAATCAATTTTTTATAATTAATTTGAAGCGACGTATGTTGATAACTTAGTATTGTTTTCTTTTAATTTTTCATATACTCAAAAGTGTGTATACAACCGCACCGCAACCGCATAGTCATGATTGTTAATTTCAAAAATTGCATGTTGCGATTGTGGTGAAAACTTATAATACACCGCAACCACTGCAACCGCATACTCGTGATTGTCAATTTTAAGAATCGCAAATTACGATCGCACGGCGCTGTCTTCTGACTTAAATTATAACACCAAATGACACATGCTCTAATTTTAAATTGCGTTACCGACACTGGCCTATGCTTTAGCTATGAGTTATCAACCCAGTAGTAATTCGAAAGCAACAATTGATAATTTAAATAAGAATTTGTTAAATCCACAATATAAAATGTTATTTTCACAATAAAAGTGTCGATATAGATTTTATAGCGACGGTTTTCACCGTCGCTATACATCTACAGCGACACTTTTATTGTGAAAATAACAAAAAATATTGTGAATTTAACAATTTCCTTTAAATAAAGTTAGAAATAGTCAAAATCACAAGAAGTCAAACACAAAATCCAAACGGGCCAGTGGGTGTATTCAATACCTCAATAATTTAAATTCTTATTTAAATTATCAATTGTTGCTCTCGAACTATAAGTCTGGGGTGACCGGTTTTTAGTGACATTCTCAGCGACCGGGTGATGTGGCTTTGTCCACATCAGCTATCAGCTATTGATGATTAAAAAAAAAGGACTTCTTCTAGGGCATATCACGCTTCTTCTTTTCTCTTCACCAAACACTTTTCTCTTTTCTCTCTGTTTACCAAACCCACCTTGTCGCTGCTCCGCGATCTGCCTCTGCCGCCACTGCCGCTGCCGCTGCCGCGGCTCCCTTCCTTCTCTCTTCTAGCAGCGGCTCCCTTCCTTCTCTCTTCTAGCAGCGGTATGTATACTATTACTCTCTCAGATTTCTGTCGCCAGATTTAGAATACCAAAATACCAAATTCCCAAAACTCTAAAAAAAAATTTGATTGCGAAAATCTGGGTGTCATAGATTCTTGTTTTGGGTGTAATTTTGTTATGGATTATTTTATATGGATTTTCCTCTTGGGTTTTCCGTCTATGGTTGAATTAATTTGCTCAAGAATATCCTGCCTTTTATGGTCTATTTGTTTGCAAATTTTTTTTGGATAAGTAGTAATTCATAGAGACCCCAAAGGGCGAATCAGTATACACGTTATTCATTGTTTGGATGTTTCTGATTTGGCTTTGATTGCACAAGATATGTGGATTGTAAGGTCAGTCTTGGATACTTGCTGTATATTCAGTGGTTTTGGTAATTCAAAACCTCTCTATCTTTGGGTTAAGGATAATTAATGAGGTTTTTTGGCCTTATAAATTTAAGCTTCAGCTTACCCAGTTTCTTCACTAGGTAATGTAGTGTAGATTTGATTGTGATGGTAGCTTCTTTTTGACTAAAGAATCATGTTGTTGGATTGTATTAAAGCACTAATTATTATTCCTTCCAGAGGATGTCTTAATTCACAATATTGTCCAAAGATTATGGTTTTCTGTAACTTTTCATTTTGAGGCAAATTTGGATATACTGTAAACACTATGAACTTATGAATATACACCAAATGGAAACATCTGAATTTCTTATATATGAACACTTTTGGCACATAATGATGTGAAGCTTGCCATTCAATCAAAAGTCAATTCTAGCTTTTCGCAACCCCCCGCCACGAGAGGTAATCTAGCTAGACCATTCCTTCACTTATTTATTTTTGGTTTATAGAATTACCAATCCTGTTCAAAATTTGTTTCCTTGCTTAATACTTCATTACTGGTTGTTTTCAATTCAATTTTTTGGTCTTCAATTCGTCCTTAGTAGACTTTTTTCGGTTAGTATGAGAGACTATCCTACCCCCCACGACCAGAGGTAAGCCTTATATAAATGTGATTGAGGAGGACATGGTTCAGAAGGAGGAGTTGTTAATATATTTTGCTCGTGTTTCTTTTAGGGGACTATTTGATTTCCTTCTTCTGTTTAGTCATGCAGGACAATCCTAGTTTGAGAGTTACTGGCATTGCTAGAATTCTTCATAGCAATATCATTTGCTTAAATCTGAAGTGCACCTCACTTTCTTTAATTATTTGCTTTATTCTTTCCCATTTAAGGAAAGACATTGCTTGCCAACAATTTTCTTCTTTCTAGTAGGTTTAATATCTATTAAGGATACTTGAGTTATCTTCGTGTTCCAGCTTGGATATGTAGTAACTTACCATCTTGTTCTAATCTCATTTGTATTTTGTTGCTTGTGTGCACATGCACACAATTGATTTAAGATTTCTAAATATTCACATAAAAGCTCACAGGTCCTGTTGGAGTTGGCTAGGAAGAGGAACAAAATCTCATTACCAAAGTCGATCGCAGGACCAGTTGAAGTAAGAGAGAAGCCCAAAAACGCAGCAGCAGCATCATGAATCCTTGTAATTTTTATCAGAAAGTCGAATCACTGCCCCAGTTATATATAATGAGGGCATTGATAGGTTTTTCTAGATGTATAGAGCCCGACTCTTAATTAAGTGAAATATCAACACTTACAATTTTTATGAAATAGTTTTGCTCTTTATATTGGCTACCTGGAATAAAAATGTAATGGTAAGATCATGTGAATAAAGTAGATAAAGGACCAATGCAAATCATAAAAGCAAACAAACAGAGAGCTAGTTACATTACAACTTTGTCAATTACAACTTCTTTTACAAATTCACCTCCATTACAACTTCCAACAACAAAAGACAACTAGTTTTTCATAAGAACAAACAAATAAAGAATAAGTATTACAAAAACTAATTTCTTCAATAATTTAATTTCATGTCTCATTTCAATTATAGTCGGATCATGCATAATAAAATTATTTGGCAGCTGCGTTTTAATAGTTGTTGATGATTTTTCTTCATTTATAGCTTTGCACCATCCCAAGAAAACGTGTTTTCCATTCGGGCACGCAAAGTAGATTCGACCATCATTTCCATTCTTTTTGGAGCGGGTAATTTTATAAATCACAAATTGTTGACAATGACATTGCTTGCTTTGAATCCTTAAATCAAATTCGCTGCTATCTACCATGCTTCCAGATGCCATGTTGTCTTTCTACAAAAATGTCAAGCAAAGGATAACTTGTATAATGAACATAAGATTTTAAACCAAAACTGATTGATACAGGTATTGAGGGTCTACTATGTAGATCCGGTGATAAACCAAAACCAAAACCAAAACTGATTGCTGCAGGCATATGGTCTTTCAACACTTCTTCACCCTAACAACATGAAAATACCAATTAACTTTGTCTCATTACGACCCAACCAAACGAGTTAACATCCATCATAACAATTCCGACATACATCAATCAATACATGAAATTAAATATAATTATAAGGATAGCCCTGACCACCGTATGACATATACCTCTTTGATATAATTACTATTAATATTTATCCATTTAATTTAATTAACAATAAAAAAGTTATACATAAATTCGTAATGGGAACTAATATTTTTTTACGATTTCGCGGGGTATGCATTTTTAAACACATATTAGTTCTATCCCAACAACCAAAACCTAAAATGGACAACTCCCAGTACCAACACACATTAGTTTGTTGTCAAAATAGGAAGCCAGTAGAGAAAATAAAATAAATTCAAAAACTCTACAGGGGAACTAGAAACCATAACTTGTATTTTATAATATATTTCATTTTTGCATTGAAGATGAATATCTGTTTACTTTTTTTATAATTTCAGCCTTATACCTTCTATGGGGGCAACACTTTTAAACCTGTTTTCACCTTTATTTTAACAGGTCCTATAAACCAATATGGCAATATTGAAGGATAAACCAATAAGGTTTTAATCAGGAATGGAAATTAATGGATTCTGGACCTTTCACTTGAAATACCAAGTCCAAGATTTAATAAAAGGTCAATAATTTTATCACTCTTTACACATCAAAGTTCCAGAGTACATCATCATTTATTCGTTCTCCCTGATCAGAAAATACCATTCTAATCAAACTATAAAAACAAGTTGTTTGTATTAATCAGATAAAAGATATTGAAAGTAAACAGAGGTGAGAATGCATGCCCAAAATCTAAGCCCCACTCAGTTTCATGAGAACCATCTTCAAATGACATTAGAAAAATTAGCAATTGACACCAGAACACCATTAAATCAGTGATGCAATATTTCTTATGTGAAGATAAAGACCAATATTCAAACAATGATTCAGAGAAGAACCACTCTCAAACTGAGATTTTGTGAAGCAAACAGGGAAAAGAAGAGCATCATCGAAAAAATGGGTTTCAAAATCTTGAAATCAGTTTTAGGGCATAAAAATATACATATATATTATCAATATTCGTACATTATATATACAATATGTGTTTGCATACCTTATTTTGATGGATTTTGTTCCAGGAGGAAGAAGTTTGATGCCGATTTTAGGCGGAAGTTTGTAGATGGAGACTTTGGTGAGAAAGGGAGAGAGAGAGTGTGATATTGGTAAAATGGGATAAAGAATTGGTAAAGTAAAGTGTATTAATCAGCTTCCGTGTTTTTTCTTTCTCTGATGATGTGGACAATCCACATCAGCCTGTCACTAAACACGGTCGGCAAACACGGTCCCCCAGAAGGACTCATATCTCAAGGGCCTAGGATCCAAGGCCATTGGGATCATGCACGCGAGTCAACGAAATTCCCTCGGTGCCCATGAACATGTCAATCTTCTTTTTTAACATGCTCAATTATATTGAGAAGAATTTAAGTTCTAAATATCATAGTTTTCTCAAATTACTAGTTATGTATTCTAATTGTGAAAATTTATAATGATAATCAATCATTAAGTAAAAAAATGTAATAGTATTTAGTTAACTAAAAATAAAATTAACATTCCTTTCATCTAATAAAAATGTCTTATTTTTATGATTTATGAATATTAAAGATATATATATTTTATATGAATACTTTTAAAATATTACTTAGTTGTTAGGGTATTAGTATGGTATAATTTGAAATATAATAACAAACTTGAGAATATTATAACGGTTGACAATAATAAAGTTAATTTGGTTTAATGGAAACAAAAAGGCTCTTAAGTCTTAATGGGAATAAATTTGATTTTTATTAAAATTTGGCAAGAGGAGGCAAGACTTGGAAGTTTCTACATCTTTTCCGACGAAAATTCAAAAAAAATTAAAATAAAAAAATTGAATTTTCAATATATGTCTATTAATTTTATCACTATTTTGAATTAATTAATTATTCATCAAGCTAGTGTTCATGACAGTACAGTCCGTGAACCTACTACCCTGTTGACGTCTAGAAAATATTTATCACATAATGTTAGTATTAGGTGAACTAAAATTAAAGCAGATAGATGATAATTAAGCTTAGTGGTGTCTAATCGTTTATTTAAGTGATGGAAAACGTTACAAGTGTTTAATTTGTTAAAGGGGTTAGGTATATGCTTCCAGAGCCAATCCATTTAATTTAATTTTTTGTCACTAATCAAAAGTATTAAGAAGAGGGAAATTAAACAATAATACGAAATCCGTTTGTTATGCTGCATAATAATTGTTGCTTATTTGGTAGTCTATATTGGCTCAAATTAGTTGCTAAAGTTAGGTAAGTTGATGTGATACACATCCAGGGTCGGATCTAGCCTCTCAGGTCAGGTCAGTGGAATTAAATTTAAAATAAACAAATTTTTGCAAAAAAACATAAAAATAAAAATTTCAAAGAAAATAATGTATTTATCAAATTCAAGATTTTAAATTTATTGAATTATTGAAATTTATTAGAGAAAATTTGATAATTTTGGAAGATCCACACACATTAATGAATGAAAAATGAGTGCAGGATCCTAATTCTCGGATCCGGTTAGCATGAAGTTTATTTTTGAGTAAGTTAGTTAATTAGCCAATTAAATGTTGACACACATAGAGTTTCGCCTGCATGTCAGCACTCTATTGGTCAATTGACCAACTTACCCAAAAATAAATTTCATACTAACCACTTCCCTAATTCCCACACATTCATGTAAATTAAAAAAGACCTTGTGAAATAAACTTAAAAATTTCAATTTCTTTATCATCAACATATTTTCGTCTGCATTCCATATCATCCCAAATATAATTAAATAATATTTTGTAGAGTCCTGTTATGTATTGCGATTTTTTTTATTGAATTATATATAATTGATTAAAGCGTATACGATTATAAGGGTCACCTATTATATTAAATTAATACAATGTTAAAATATTCTCAATTATAATTATTTACCTAACTCGTAATAAAAAATAAAATAATAAGATATATGATAATCCTATATATATATATATATATAATTAGTTTTTGTTGACAATTAATTTTGTGACATGCCATGTGGAGTGCTCTTCTGAAAATTATAATCTTAAACTTTATACTCGTATATTGTCTATTCCAAGTTTTCTTTTCTAGTGTCGGGGAAAAAGATAAATTTTACAGGTTAAGTATCCATCCTTCTACTTGTTTGGATTCTAAATTTGCGACAATGATTTTGCATGAGAAAGAACGAAAAAAATATTCTGATTTTTAAATAAAAATAATATTCCAATTAGTAGTTTTTTAAATAAAAATCTGATTTTCAAGAATATTATTTAAGAAATAGGTTTTATCAGGATTTTAGCTAGTCAATTTGATCGTGACTAATAATAAATTATAAATTGTGTTTCACGTGTAACACTTGTAATTCAAAATATAATTAGACTCGCATATATGAAGTTAAATGTTTAAAATAATGGACGAATCGATTCAAATATTTTATAAACTGTTGATGTGACATATTCTACATCAGTATATTGATCAATAAATTGTTTTAATATAGTTTTCGGTCCCACATAAAAAATTGAGGTGAAGTATGTCATATCATCAGTTTATAAAATATTTATAAAATAGTTTGTATCTGTAACATTATTCTTTTTATATTATAGTAGTCAAAACTTTTAGGGTTGCGTTTATTTTTAATCGACAAAAATAAATTATATTAAAACTCAAAATCACACAAATGTGATAAAATCCAAATATATGTATAGGGTCATAATTGAATTATATAACACCATAGATTTGAAGCAGTAAACTGAGGGGAGTTTGATAAAATCTGAATCTGAATTTGAATCTGGATGAGCTGAATTTGAATGAAAAAAGTTGTTTGATAATTGACATGTCTGAGACATTTGAATAACAAAGTTTTATTATTTTACCCCTCTAAAAAAATTCAAAATTATTATAAATGTATTTAATATTACTTAATATAATAGTTAATATTGTAAAAAAAAAAAACTTCATTTAGCCCTCATTCGGCCAAAAAAATGACATTAAACCATTCATCCCAAATAAAATAATTATTTATTTAAATGACAAAATCTAAATTATTAAAATAATATATTAATTTAATACAAAATATTAAAAGCAAATTTTGTTTAAAGATAATTACACATCCAATCAATGAACTATATAAAAAGGCTTATATTATGCTATAATATATATAGGGCCACTGGTTTGAGAAATAATAAGTTAATAAACTTGTAAGTTAGTTTTTAAACAGCAAACATTCATCCTCTAATTGATTTGTTAGTTTTCAAACCACTAACTATATTAAACTATTGCATCAACACCATAATTGTGACTTGAAAAGAAAACATGATAATTGGACATGAGTGTTTTATAATTTTACCTGTTTATATTTTGACCCCAATGATAATTTTATTTATTTATATTTTTATCCCTCACTGGGGGTCAAAATATAAATAGATGAAATTATAAAACACTTATATAAGTCAGTTTGAGATATTTTCAAATTTAAAATTAATATGATTTATTTATATTTTAAAAATATTAAATTTTATAACTAATAGTACTTTTTAAGTAGTTTATGATATTCATGATTCTATTAACATAAATAAAATAAATTCATATCAGTTTTAAATTTAAAAATATTTTAAATTAACTTTTAAAAAGTTAATATTAACGGATTGATATTATGATAATTTAGCTATACCAAAATATTCTAAGATATTTTTTTGTTGGACATTATTCGAAGATAGTGCTCTCCAGTTATGATTTAGCAGAAAATATTCTCAAGCCCATTCAGTTCCATGGATAGGCGAAGAATACATGGATGGACCAAATAATAGTTATATATATAAGTTATGTTAAATTTTTTTTAAAAATTTATATTATTGTGTTACGTTCTCTCATGACTACTAGTATAATATTATACATTAAAAACTTTGTACATTATTAACATTATGACCGTTGAATTGAACATTAATTTTCATGTCGTTATTTCAACCAGCATGACTTTTCCTATTCATGGTTTGACCATCTGTTCGGTATTTGTGGAAGAAAGATGATGTCGTGAACAAAACGCATACCGTTTTAGAATTTTAAAATAAATAAATAAATTAGTCAATTAATAAGATATTACTCCTTCTGTTTTTTAATATAAATCATTTTAGAAAATTATTTTTATTCCTTAATATAAGTAGTTTGAAAATTTTAAATAAATATTAATTGTTTAGTTTCTAATATTATCCCAAGTAATAAATATAAATTTGGTTCTCTCATTATTTTTTGTCTAATAAATAACATTATCTTTTTTCAATACAAGGGCAATATAAATAATTGATATTATATTTAATACTATATAATTATTTTTTTTAATATTTAAAAATAATTCTAAAACGACTTAATCTAGAGGGAAGTTGCCATTAGTCTCTAAAATCTGAGAGCAGATCTTCTGTCTTTATTTTTTCTGTTTCATCACTTAAATTTTGATACCTAGACTCTTATTTAACACTAATTAAACTTAAAATTAAATAAAAGATTAGGTGTCAAAATTTAAGTAGAAAAACACAAATAAATAAGAAAAATGAGAACAGAGGATATGCTCTTCTAAAATCCGGCTTTGTTAGAATTTTCTTGGAGACGAGATTCAAATTATAAAAATAAAAATTTTATATTATAAGAGTTATATGAGTAGATCAAGTGACACGATTTGATTAACTTGTTCCTACCGACTAATACTATCTTCGCTTGGCAAATTTTGACTCTTCAAGGACACTCGATTAATACTTTTCAAAACTAAAAAGCATTATACTCTCCTACATAGGAGGTGAATTATGACTTATGAGCTCATCACCATCGTCACATAGGTAGCAATCACATCAAACCGACGGTCATGATCAAAGTATGTGAGGTACAAAATTCATTGAGATGGAAAAAACTCTAAGCCGACATGATAATTGGATATTATTATGTCCGTATAGAAGAACTTTTGGAATGATGGATATACAATCAATCTATATGAATAATAAGACTATTATTAAATGAAAATCGTTCGGATGCTGTTTACATACATTCACATGCATGTATATTGATATGACCCTCGTGCAGAGCAAGTCATGTGGATCATATTAATATGTATGTGAGCGATTTTATATGATAATAATATTACTCCTATATAGTTTCTTCTAACAAAAACTCTTATTTATGTATTTATAAAATTTAGTACTTAAAAATATATTTTTGGTCCTTGTATAGATTTATAATAAAGACAAATGATAAATCTAAAATTTTTACATCATATTATGTCATTTAATACCAACATAAAAAGAATTGAGGCTCTTTTTCTTAAATGAAAATTTGATAAGTTAGACACATTTAATTTGTACAACCGAATTGGTACTGGCTAGTAAATATATATAATTATTCGGAAATAATAATTCTCTAAATTAGCTTTTAGTTAATTTTAAAGAGTAGAAAATTATACAAGTGTCCCCACGCGTAATTTTTTCTTTCAATCTTAGATCCAAAGTTTAAATATTTTCACACTTTTCTCTCTAAACATAATAATATTCCTATTTTATTTTTACCAAACTAAAATATTTAAAATTAATAATATATTATAAAGTTATAACTAACGTGCAATGCAATTGGAGGTAGGTATAATTAGCTAGAGAGCAAGGTAACTTGTATATACAAAAGGAATGTTTAGGTTACTTTCCCTACAGTATTGTATGCGGGGCTATATCTCAATATACTGATTCGGTTAGTATGAAATTTATTTTTTGATAAGTTGATTAATTGGTCAATAGAATAGTGACACATATAAAATCTCGCATGCGTGTCAACAATCTATTGACCAATTGACCAACTTATTCAAAAATAAATTTCATGTTAACCACTTTCATCAATATACATATATAATATGTAACTATCAAAAAGTTTTAGAATCTGGTGGAAAGTATTGAAGGTTAAGAATGCATATATATATATATATATATATATATATATATATATATATATATATATATATATATATAGGCCGATTTTCCAACGAATTATAACAATGATATGAATCATCGGCATAGCATAGACCGACTATGAACCGTCACCATAACTAAAAAATTTGTCATTATAGTCGGTCAGTTAACGGACCATTCCGACTATATATATATAGTTAAGCCACTTGCCACCAACTTTTATAACATTACGTGTAGACCAAAAATTCTCTCACCTTAAATGCAGCCTTGGGGTTTTCCTCTCCATGTATATACATATATACATCTATATATAATAATTATGTGTATAATAAAAAAGAATATAATACAAGCAACAAAAGTGACATGTTAGATTAGGACATGTGAATGTGGTATTTATTAAAAAATTAAAATAATTTGAGCTTATATCTAATCTTTTAAATATCGAGTTTAATAAATGTAAATTTTTTGTGAAAGCAAAACATGCTAATTTTTTTTTTTTAAAAGTGTTAAAAGACAAACTTAACTTCTTGATTTAATTCATAGTGATATAGTTGATTTTAAAAATTTTACGACTAAGAGTGATAAAAAATATTACATTTCATTTGTGGATGATATGCCTAGATATACTCAAATTTATCTCCTTTCCTCTAAAGATGAAGCGGAAGAAATGTTTATTAAATATAAAGCAAAAGTTAAAAATCAGTAAGAAAGAAAAATTAAAAGACTTAGATCCGATCGTGGAGGTGAATATGAATATTCGGGAAGTTGTAAAAAAATTTCTGAACTAAATAAAATTATACACGAAACTTCTCCTCCTTATTCTCCACAGTCTAATGGAGTCGCGAAAAGAAAAAACAGAACACTTAAAGATATAATGAATGTTATGCTAATTAGTTCTGGTTTATCAACTAATATGTAGGGAAAAGCTTGTCTTTCTGCAAATCATATTTTAAATAAAGTTCCACATAAAAAGATAGATTTTACACCATATCAATTATTGAAGAAATATGCACTCAATTTGGGGAA
Organism: Panax notoginseng; assembly: GCA_016801055.1. Lineage (NCBI taxonomy): Eukaryota > Viridiplantae > Streptophyta > Magnoliopsida > Apiales > Araliaceae > Panax > Panax notoginseng. Next base: position 248,425,718 of record CM029012.1, read on the forward strand.
TCTTAAACTGTGGGGGTGTCTAGCTAAAGTAGCTATATCGAAATTTAAAAGGAATAAAATTAGACCTAAAACAATGAATTGTATTTTTATTGGATATGTTTTTAGTAGTGCTGTAGACTTTTTTGAAAATATATTTCTAATGAAAATAAGATATGTGAGCAGTCCTTTTTCAAATGAACATCTTAAAAGGAAACATAAAGAACTTGAATATGCACCTACTAGAAGTAAAATGCAACGTTTTGAGAAATTTTTTGGCCTAGATTTTATAACTGAAGACGACCCTAAAACTTATGAAGAACCAATGAAGTCAATTGATGCGATCTTTTGGAAAGATGTTATTAATAATGAAGTAGAATCTATTATGTCTAATTAACCATACATGAGAACTAATTAATTTGTCCAGAGGATGTAAACCTATTGGATGTAAATGTGTATTTAAAAACAAGTTAAAAGCTGATGAGTCTATTGATAAATTCAAGACAAAACTTGTGGTAAATGGTTTACTCAAAAGGAAGGGTTAGACTATTTTGACATTTGCTCACTATTGACTAAAATGACAACCATAAGAATTTTAATTGCTTCGGTATCTATTCATAATTTAATAATCCACCAGATGGACATTAAAACTATTTTTTTGAATGAAGAGTTAAATAAAATAATATATATGTGTCAACCAGAAGGGTTTGTTGTTCCAAGAAAAGAACAAAAAGTGTGTAAACTTGTCTAATGATTTTGTGACAAATGAATCTGATAGTTGTGTCTGTAGTAGATTCAATGAAAATTATGGTGTGATTATTTGTTTATATGTGGATGATTTGCTAATATTTGGTACAGATGAAAAAGTTGTGAAAATTACTTAAGATTTTTTATGTTCTAAATTTGACATGAAAGATTTAGGAGAAGCGAATTTGATTCTTGACGTAAAAATAAATAAACATACAAATGGTTTGGATCACAGTCTCATTATGTGAAAAATATACTTAAAAATTTTAATTTCTTTAATGAAAAGCCATTAAGAACATCTTATGACTCTAGTGTGCATTTAAAGAAAAATAAAGGGAATGATATATCACAAATTGAATATGTCAGAATCATTAGTAGTGTAATTTATTTAATGAACTGTACTCGACTTGATATTGCATATGCCATTAGTAGACTTAGCAAGATATATACATAATCCTTCACAAGTTCATTGGAATGCATTGTAACAACAAATGATGTATTTAAAAGGAACAGTTAATGTAGGTGCACATGCATTTTACAAGTCATCCTAATGTTCTAGAAGGATATTGTGATGCTAATTGGATATCTGATAATGGTAAGACAAACTCCACTAGTGGTTATGTGTTTACTTTAGGTGGAGAAGTTGTTTCTTAAAAATCTACTAAACAAACTTGTAATGCTAGATCTACTATGAAATTTGAATTTATTGGCAGACATACCCTTGTGGTCTAAATCAATTCCTTCGATTTCTCTACAATGTGATTCTCAAGCATCTATTGGCCGGGCAATAAATTATTTTTATAATAGAAAACAGAAATATATTAGTTTGAGACATAATATTGTACAAGAACTGATCAGTAACGCTGTTATTTCTATAGAATTTGTGAGGTCTGAAAAGAACCTAGCAGATGCTCACAGAGGGATTGAGTAAAAAGGTTGTCCAAGAAGCATCCAGAGGGATGAGACTATTGCCAATATCTTGAGTAAGTAATACGCGATAGAAACCCAACCCATGTGATTGGAGATCCCATGAATTGGGTTTAATGGGTAAAAACAAGTCACAGAATTACTTAATTATAACACTATAATTATTTATGTATTTTCCTATGTGTATGTGGTGCTTACTGACAAATTGTGATAGGATGAATAATTTATATTCTTAATGAAACTCATAGCCCTAAAGGGTGGTATATGTGACGCCCCCAAAACAGGTATACAACACCCATTCTGAGTCGTCAATAACATGGTACAGAAACAACTACAACTTTATTAATACAACATAAAAACTGTGAGTGTAAATACAAATATTGTCATCTAGACAATATCCACATTCAAATAAGTCCTCATTGCAATTATTGGTACAATATTTTACAAAAAAAAAATGGTGAGGACTACTAAAACAACTTCCTAGAACCTTCATTCCATACCCCGACTAGTACTTGCTACATTCTCGCCTCCTGAGAAGAAAATAGAACAACAAGGAAAAGGGTGAGCTCAACTAGCCCAGTAAAGAATATTATGACTAAGATAATATACAACAAATTATCGTTAGTCTTCAACAGGAAAAAAATTTAATAGAATACAATAGACAACAAGTTTTAAATCAATATTCGCAGCGGAAAATCATAATTCATAGAAAAGTTACGTAGAGAATGAAATCTACGATTATCTATGAATTTAAAAGCCCATCATCAACATTTTATCCCTGTAATATCAATCAATAAATATCTTGAATCAAATAGTCATCTTTGCACTACAGGCCAAAGATATTCATCAGTTGGTCATGTTCACCTCAACACCTGTTCATCTTTGCACTACGGGCCAAAGATATTCATCAGAAATCATTAATCTTTGCAATACAGGCCAAAGATATTCATTTATATCATCATTTAGGACTGAGGATGATGAAAAATATTTTTAAGGAAACGAATCTAATGAAACAAAATAATAAATATTAAGGATTCGTATTTCGATTTATCCATGTCCAAAAATACCTTTTAAATAATCATAGTGAAGTAAAATTCAAGAATGATCAAAATATGGATACAATCAAAGCTATTATCCAGAATAGATATTTGGACAAAAAGAAGAAAATTTCATTTTTCGGTGAATAGTAACTCGTGAATAGTAACTCATGAATAGTAACCCCGACATGAAAAGTTCTAAATTTGATAAAAAGTTCAGATCAATACTTCGGCATAATGATATTGAAGAAAATAATATCATTTAAGAAGAAATAACATCCCTTACCTCAAAAGGATAGTACTTCTGCCTGGATATAGTGCTGAAAGAACTTGCACCGTATAGAAATACTCAAAGTACTAAAATACTCACAAGAATACGCTCAATATATCGAGAGAGAAAGAGAGAGAAATCTGAAGTTTCTGGTGTGATTTTCAATTCTAACCTAAGCACCCTATTTATAGGAAAATGCTTAGAACACCAAAGCAGAAAATTTAATAAATTAATAATATTATTTTTTCAAATTTCCTACGCCCACTAATTTGGTCCAAGACATCAGGCACCATGTGACAAAACATTAAAAACGTTTTTCTTAATTTAAATAATTAAAACTTCCAAAATCAATTATTTCGAAACTACGGAACTTTAATAATTCATAATAAATAGCCCTTTTATCCGAAAATTCAAATCTCGCGAGTTTTTATAAGAAATTCAATTCTGTACAACTTTGCAGAAGGAAGTTTTTCCAAATTCCAAACAGAAACTGACCGAAATCTATAAACGGGTGATTTTACAGGCTATAATCAAATTTCAGTCAGGAAATGGGGTCCACCGACACACAAAACATGTGTTAAACAACTTTTGTAACAAAAATACTCTTCCTCATATACTCATATATCCCACATTCATTGTAAAAAATATCACCATTAATATATTATTAAAATAATATATTTAATTGAATTATTTTATCAGAAAAGATAAAATATTAATTTTCAACAATTGTCACATTTAAAAATTTTCTCCATCTATATCCACATAAAATTAATATTTTTCTCATCATATAAATCAATAATTAATTATTCACAAATAATATTACATAATCACAGTACTGGCAACCAGGCCGTTTCCAGGAAAGAGGGGGCTTTCCAATAAGGATATCTCCTTACTGGCGCGCAATTAGATAACCAAACCTCTCCTTAGACAGAACTTTCTAGACATTGCCAATAATGTTATCTAATAATATTATTCAGATAATATGAATTATTGCTCCGATAATAGAAAATACTGTGTAGTGACAATTATTAAAATAACAGTAATATAAAATATCAACGCATCAATTATTGAATCAATAAAATACAATATTGAACAGTAATTACTGTAACAATTATTGAGTAGTGCCTTCTTACGTAAGAATCAATAATTGGTGCAATACCGTGTGCTACTATGCAACAACGCGTATTACCGTGTTTTAACCTCCGGGTATTCCAACAGTATTAACGGTAACAACTACGCCGTTATTTATAAACAACTTGTTTTTGTCGTTTTCTTCATCCAATCATTTTCTGTTATGGGGCCCACACAAGGTTGCGCCGTCGTACGAATATTCCCCGACAACAAGAATATTCCACGACCAAACAAATATTCCCCGACAACAATGAATATTTTAGGACCACTTGCTTATTTGAAATATTTGCGCATTTTACCCATAACTAACCACATTAATCAAATCAACCCTTACTATTTCAGAATAATAAATAGAGGAAATTAAATTTCATTTATTAATAATTTGGGGTCTTACAGTATATATCAGTTTACACTTGATGGGTTCACTTATAAAAAAGTAGAGGTGTATACCGCTTCCTATGAGAGCTTTTGGCGAACTCTCTAGAGCATTTATAAAAATCTAGGATATGACGCATGGCTTAGAACACGCTCAAATGTGAACTTGTGTGGATTTAAGATTTTTGGAAATGTGTGCATGCCCAACCGTTTGTATCATAGATAATGAGTTCAAGAATATAGTTCACCTATAATCTACAATCATGAGTTTGTTCTACTAAGTGTTGATCTAAACTCACAAGGTATCGACGTTGTGTATCATTATAGTGTTGGACTTACTAACATGGTTGAGGAAAAATGGATGGGCTCGCACACATGAGGATGACTAAGGAATTGGGCTGAACTAATATTAGACTTCCGGCCAGAAAACCTTAATGCGTGTGTGCTAGCACAATTACACCCGCGCAGAGGAGGTGTCGATCTAGTCGATTAACGTTCATATATATTTTTCTCCTATAAAAATAGTCTGATTATAAGAGTTTCTTACAAAATATCATCTTCTTTTTATTGCGTCGGAGCTCATCTGTACCTGAGATTATAACTTGCGGGACGGAATCACTTTTTAATACTATAGCTTTGCTGCGGCTCCGATTTCCAGATAAATTATTCCAATTTTACTATTTGTTGGTCTAGTTAATACTGCTATTTTTTTCAATTTCCAACAGACAGTTTATTGCAGCTATAACAAATCCGTGAATGCCAATATGAAACTGATATTAGTTTATTTGGTTAATTTTAGACCATGCAATTATAAAAATCGTAAACTATTTAACTTGTACTCGGAAGATTAGTTAGTTTAATTAAGAGTTAATGATCAATCATGCATGTAATCCATCTTGAATTGAAAAGTATTTAAAATTAATTTTATAAAGTCGAACTTGATAATATATTCTGTATTGGAGGGGAATATATTAATTTAAAAATCATTTAATAATTCATAGAAGTAGCTAGATTTTAGAAAATAAATAAATAAAAGAGAAAGAGAACATAAGTTTAATTATATTATATTTGTGAACTTTTTAGCTCTGATGGTTGCAGCTAACTTTGTAAGTGTTGTTGAACTGAACCATCCAAAAACTAAGGTGGATCTTTCATTTTCATTGTTGCCAAACAAACAGCAAGCAAGGGTCACCTTTTTGGATATAAAAAAAAAAAGAAAAAAAAAGGAAAATGAGAAAAAGAAAACAAAGTTTGAAAGTTTGACAATTTTTAATCTTGTGAGTGTGGTGTGAGTGTGTGCGAAAATTAGCAAAAAAAAAAAAACAACTATACTCCGGCCGTCTGAAATTTAAATTTTGTTACTTTTGTATAATAATAACATTTTTTAAATATAAAAAAAAATATTGAATTTCGCCTCCAATTATGGTGTCTAGAAATGAAAAACACACCCATCAAAAAATAAGAAAAAAAGATATAAAAATAAATTAATAAATGAACACAACCTAATATATATTGTAATAAGCTTGTAACTTGATTTTTTTTTTCTCTCTATAGGATTCTGATTAGAAAAATAATAAGGAATTAAAGAAGTCAAATGAGAAAGACATAATTTCAAGATGTATATGAATCTGTTCTTCAAGTATAGATGTGAAACTAACTAACGTATTTATTCAATCCCTCACTAATGTGAAAATAGTAATTACTGCTTCAATGTGAGACTGGCCCATACAAAACTTTATACCTAAAATTGCTTTGTTATGTTATTAAGCAAACTAATGAAAAAACAGCATAAAATTGATGCCTCGCTCACTCTTATTTGCATGATCCAATAATGAAGGTATATTGTCTTTTAGTTCTTTGGCTTTTATAATGTAGGTGTACGTAGGTAGCTGGATTTTGTGATATTAGATTAGGGACGGTGGATGTTTATGGGTAAGAAAATTGGAAACAAATTTAGGCCTCCTTTAATACGGGGGAGTGAAATGGTATTGTATGTAATAGGTATTAGCATAGTACGGTCTGAATCATAAATTACACATGAAATCATCGTATTGGTGGGATTTGATAAATTTAAAATTATATATAAAATCGTTTGTGATTGGTGCGGTATGATTTTGAACTGTGCGGTGTGATTTTGATTCTAAAATCAATTGAAACAACAAAATTTTATGCAATTTAAATTAACAATTTAGCATTACGCAATATTAAATAACATTTTGATAATACACACAACCTTACTTATAAAGTTTTGTCTAAACAAATGCTAAATATAACCAAATCCAAACTATAAATTAGGTTTTATATAATGTAGGATGTGACTAATTTTATATAATGTAAGGTGTGACTTATTAATGTTGAACATAAAATGATAAAATAATTTAATTAATTAATGAGTCTGATCATGCTTATGATCATATTTCACATATCTGTTCACACACTACAAAAATAAGGGTCACTGCTGACGGGCATTGATGTTGCCATTGACTATACTATCGTCGGCAATGAGATCATTAGAGACGACAATGATCGTCATCCCTCCCGTCGCCCCACTGGTCGTCGCCCCTGTCTCCCGTCGATCGTCGTCGGCAACATCGTCATTGGCGACATGATCAGTGGCGATGACAACCCGTCGGCCTAGACTAATTGGTGACGGCAATGGCGACGGACTATTCGTCGCCAATGAGCATCAAAAATTATTTATTAGGATGTCATTGGCGACGGGCGCGCCGTTGCCAATGACTGATTTTTCGTCGGCAATGAGTTATTCTATTATTATTTAAAGGTTCAGTTGTTGTCGCCAAAACCGTCGATGTATGTCATTAGCGTCAAGGTTGCCGTCGTCGCCAATGCCCCCGTCGACAATAACATTGTTTTTTGATTTTTTTAAAAATTTCAAAATTTCCTTGTTCATTTACAAATATATATATATATATATATATATATATATATATATATATATATATATATTTGTACCTGTTATAAACTAATGAAAAACCATCAAATAACAATCAAATATCATGCGATATTATCATAACAATCAAATATCTTTTGTTATCAACCATCAAATATGTAGATACAAAACTCTAGTTTGTACAACTCAAAAACTGTACAAGTACATACATGAAAGTCAAAATACAAATATAAACCAATTATAACCCAAATCAGGAGTGTCAGTAGCATCATCACCGGTCCTATCGCCAGTCCCACCCTGTACTAGAGTCTGCTCGCCATCAACTCGGTGGTTATCACCATCACCTCCACGGTCATCGTCTGTGCCGCTACCTCCACCTCCACGAGTCTAGTCAACAAGACCCTACAAAAGTAAAATATTAATAACAAAGTTGAAAAGAGAACATATTTAAATTATTTTAGTTTGTGTTTTTCAAGTACTAACAAAGTAGGCAAACAGACAGATAAGTCGAACTCCGTATATCGGAATTGAGTCCTATAAGTTATAACGCGTGCCTTATACCTATACGGTGCTATGTGTGTGTTTGCGTGTCGTTTCGACTCCTAAGGCGAGTTTTGGTCTCTTTTTCGACTTTTGTTCTAAGTTTTCGTAAGTTAGATAAACGGGCTGATAACTCGGCCTCCATATATCGGAATCGAATCTCGTAAGTTGTAATGCGTGCCTAATACCTATGCGGTGTTATGTGTGTGTTTGCGTGTCATTTGGACGTTCGAGGTGGGTTTTTGGTCTCTTTTTTGACTTTTATTTTAAATTTTCGTAAGTTAGGCAAACGGGCCGATAACTCGGCCTCCGTATATCGGAATCAAGTCTCGTAAGCTGTAACGCGTACCTAATACCTATGTGGTACTTTGTGTATGTTTGTGTGTCGTTCGACGCCCGAGGCGGGTTTTGGTCTCTTTTTCGACTTTTGTTCTATGTTTTCGTATGTTAGGCAAATTGGCTGAAAACTCGACCTCAGTCTATATGAATCGAGTCTCGTAATTTGTAGCGCGTGCCTAATACCTATGCAATGCTATGTGTGTGTTTTCATGTCGTTTCGACGCCCGATGTGAATTTTGGTCTTTTTTTGACTTTTATTCTAAGTTTGCGTAAGCTAGGAAAACAGACTGATAACTCGGCCTCCGTATATCAAAATTGAGTCCCATAAGTTGTAACGCGTGCGTAATACCTATGCTGTGCTATATGTGTGTTTGCGTGTCGTTTCGACGCCTGAGGCAGGTTTTGGTGTCTTTTTTGACTATTGTTCTAAGTTTTCATAAGTTAAGTAAACAAACTGATAACTTGGCTTCCGTATATCGGAATCGAGTCCCATAAGTATTAATGCGTGCCTAATACCTATGTGGTGCTATGTCTGTGTTTGCGTGTTGTTTCGACGTTCGAGACGGGTTTTGGTCTATTTTTTGACTTTTGTTCTAAGCTTTTGTAAGTTAGGCAAAACAGGCTAATTAATAAATGGGCCTCAGTATATCGGAACCGAATCCCGTAAATTGTAACATGTGCCTAATACCTATGCGGTGTTATATATGTGTTTGTGTGTCGTTTTGTCGCCCGAGGCGGGTTTTGGTCTCTTTTTCGACTTTTGTTCTAAGTTTGCATAAGTTAGGCAAACAGAATGATAACTCGACCTTCGTATATCGAAATTGAGTCCCGTGAGTTGTAATGCGTGCCTAATACCTATGCGGTGCTATGTATGTGTTTGCTTGTCATTTTGACGCCCGAGGCGGGTTTTGATCTCTTTTTTAACTTTTGTTCTAAGTTAGGCAATAAGTTTTCCTTAATTTTAACAAGTTAGGCAATAAGTCGACAATAAGTCGGATAACTATTTGTTTGATAGTTTATATAAGCACTATAATTACAAATTGTGACGCCCCCAAAATAGGTATACAACACCCATTCTGAGTCGCCAAAATACATGGTACAGAAACAACTACATCTTTATTATTACAACACAAGAACTGTGAGTTTAAATACAAATATTGTCATTTAGACAATATCCACACTCAAATAAGCCCTCATTACAATTATTGATACATTATTTCATAAAAATAATGAGGACTACTAAAGTAACTTCTAGAATCATCATTCCATACCCCGACTAGTACTCGCTACATTCTCGCCTCCTGAGAAAAATGGAACAAAAAGGAAAAGGGTGAGCTCAACTAGCCCAGTAAAGAACATTATGACTAAGATAATACAGAACAAATTATCGTTAGTCTTCAACAGGGAAAAATCTAATAGAATACAATAGACAACAAGTTTTAAATCAATAACTGCAGCGGAAACAGCAAACCATTAGAAGAGTCAAGTAGAGAATGAGTTCTACTATCTTCTAAGATTTAAAAGTCCATCATCAATATTTTATCCCTGTAACAACAATCAATAACCATCTTTAATCAAATATTCATCTTTGCACTACATGCCAAAGATATTCATTTGTATCACCAGTCGGTCATGTTCATCTCAACACCTGTTCATCTTTGCACTACGGGCCAAAGATATTCATCAGTGAATCATTCATCTTTGCACTACGGCCAAAGATATTCAGTAATATCATCATTTAGGACTGAGGATGATGAAAAATATCTTAAAGAAAACGAATCCAGTGAAACAAAATAACAATATTAAGGATTCGTATTTCGATTTATTCATGTCCAAAAATACCTTATAATTATTCATAGTGAAGTAGAATTCAAGAATGATCAAAACATGGATACAATCAAAGCTAGTACCCAGAATAGATATTTTGGGCGAAAAGAAGAAATTTTATTTTTCGGTGAATAGTAACTCGTGAATAGTAACTCGTGAATAGTAACTCATGAATAGTAACCCCGACGTGAAAAGTTCCAAATTTGATAAAAATTTCCAACCAATATTTCGGCATAATGATATTGAAGAAATAATACCATTTTTGAATAAAATAACATCCCTTACCTCGTACAGACAGTACTTCTGGTCGGAATACCGGTATAAGGCTGAAAGACACTTGCTCTGATGAATAGAAACTCTCAAAGTATCTAAATACTCACAAAATACACTCAATAATCTAGAGAGAGAAAGAGAGAAAACTTGTTTCTGGTGTGATTTTCAATTCTAACTTAGCCCTCTATTTATAGGAAAATGTTAGCACGCCGAAGCAGACTTAACCTGCAACCTGATGGCTTTACCTGCTACTATTCCCACCCACCACATTTGAATAAAAATCTCAGCACATTTCTTCACCAACCAAGAGTGGGGCCCACCAATTCTAGAATTTTCTACCAAAATGATTAACTCCGAAAATTCAACAATTTCTGAACCAGTCATCTCGTAAAATTCATAATAAATCATACGTTCATTTTTAACGGTTCAAAATTTGTGGACATATACTCAACTTATATATGTATAACATATCCAAAAATTACCACGATCCAACGGTCGGATTAAAAATTATAACTCCCGCAAAATATCTCAAAAACCCTGATTTTTAATACCTCCATTCCGACAAAAATACTGATAAAAACCTCAACATTAACTCCTTCATTTTTAACCACAAAAATATATCCCTCATTTATATCCACAAAAATAAATATTTCCTTATCATATGAATCAATAATTAATTATTTACAAATAATATTACAGAATCACATTTATGACAACCAGGCCGTTCCCAGGAAAGAGGGGGCTTTCCAATAAGGATTTCTCCTTACTGGCGCGCAATTAGATGACCAAACCTCTCCTTAGACAGAACTTTCTAGACATTGCCAATAATGTTATCTAATAATATTATTCAAATAATATGAATTATTGATCTGATAAATGAAAATACTGTGCAGCAATAATTATTGAAACAACAATAATATAAAATATCAATGCAGCAATTATTGAACCAATAAAATAAAATATTGAACAGTAATCACTGTAACAATTATTGAGTAGTGCCTTCTTACGTACGAATCAATAATTCAACTATACTGTGCAATCCGTGTGCTACTATGCAACCACGCATTATTACTGTATTTTTAACCACCGGGTATTTAAACAGTATTAACGGTAACAACTACGCCGTTATTAATAAAAAACATATACTTGTCGTTTTCTTCATCCAATCGCTTTCCGTTATGGGGCCCACAAAAGACTGCGCCGTCGTACGAATATTCCCCGACAGGAAGAATATTCCACGACCAAACGAATATTCCCCGACAACAATGAATATTTTATAACCACTTGCGCATTTTACCCATAACTAACCTCATTAATCAATTTAACACTTACTATTTCAAAATAATAAATAGAGGGAATTTAAATTTCATTTATTAATAATTTGGGGTCTTACAACCTCCCCTCCTTATGAAATTTCGTCCTCGAAATTGACGTACGTACCTGGTGTTTCGAAAAGATGAGGATACCTCGCTTTCATTTCCGTTTCCAACTCCCAGGTCATTTCCTCAATAGCATGGTTTCTCCACAAAACTTTAACTTGTGGTATGACCTTCGTGCGTAGGACATGCTCCTTTCTATCCAAGATCTTGACAGGTACCTCTTCGTACGTTAAGTCTTCAGCTATCTCGTCCGGTTCTAACTCAATAACGTGGTCTGGGTCTTTCACATATTTACGTAACACAGATATATGAAAAACATTATGAACACGAGACATACTTGGAGGTAACGCAAGTCTATAGGCCACATTTCCTACTCGGTCAAGAATCTGAAATGGACCAATAAATCGTGGATTGAGCTTTCCTCTCTTCCCAAATCTTGTAACTCCTTTCCATGGAGCCACACGCAACAATACATGATCCCCAATGTCAAATTCCACGTCCTTCCGATGAAGATCCGCATAACTCTTTTGTCGATCCTGTGCCGTTTGTATACGTTGTCGAATCGTTTGGATCTTCTCTGTAGTCATGCGTACCAACTCTGGTCCCAACAATGTTGCTTCACCCACCTCGTCCCAGCATACTGGAGAGCGACACTTTCGTCCATATAATGCTTCAAATGGGGCCACACCTATACTTGCCTGATAACTGTTATTGTAAGAGAATTCCACCAATGGTAGGTACTTATCCCAACTCCCTTTGAAATCTAGGACACAAAGTCTTAATAGATCTTCAAGAGTTTGAATAGTCCTCTCTGATTGTCCGTCCGTTTGAGGATGGTATGCCGAACTAAATCGTAAATCTGTGCCCATAGCTTTTTGCAAGCTAACCCAAAATCTTGAAGTGAATCTTGGGTCACGATCCGAAACTATGGATACTGGCATGCCATGCAGTCTCACAATCTCATCTACGTATATACGAGCAAGACGTTCAAGGGAATAAGTCTCCCGTATCGGCAAGAAATGAGCAGACTTGGTTAATCTATCAACAATAACCCAAATAGCATTTATGCCTTGAGAAACCGTGGGAAGACCCGTAACGAAATCCATGGTAATGTGTTCCCACTTCCATTTCGGAATCTCAAGTGGTTGCAATGGACCCTTTGGTACTTGATGTTCCGCCTTTACACGTTGACAAGTTAAACACCTCGAGATAAACTTTGCAATCTCTCTCTTCATATTATTCCACCAAAATGTATGTCGTAGATCACGATACATTTTGGTACTTCCAGGATGGATTGCAAATGGTGTATTGTGTGCTTCCATCATGATCTTGTACTTCAAATCAGAATTGTTAGGAACACAGAGTCTAGAGTGAACTCGAAGTATTCCTTCTTCATCGATTCTTGCTTCTGGAATAGAACCTTCTTGCACTTTCTTCTTCATACGCATCAGCTCTATGTCCGTAGCTTGAGCAGCTTTAACTTTATCGATTAAAGTCGGTTCTACTCGTATATTTGATATCATCATGTGGGTACTTGGAGCCTTCATCTCTATCTCCATCCTTTGCAAGTCATACAAAATGGGCCTTTGTGTTAACAACATTGCACTCGTACCCGCATATGATCTTCTACTCAATGCGTCAGCTACTACGTTTGCTTTTCCAGGATGATATTGGATGGTATGATCGTAATCTTTCAACAGCTCGAGCCAACGTCGCTGCCGCATGTTGAGTTCCTTTTGGGTGAAGAAATATTTAAGGCTTTTATGATCTGTATAGATCTCCACTTTCTCCCCATACAGGTAGTGTCTCCAGATCTTCAACGCGAAAACTACTGCTGCCAACTCCAAATCATGAGTAGGATAATTCCTCTCATATTCTTTGAGTTGTCGCGAGGCATAGGCTATGACTTTCCCATGTTGCATGAGAACACATCCTAACCCTTTGCCTGAAGCATCACTGTAGATAACAAATCCATCCGAACCAGATGGTATTGTCAGAACAGGTGCCGAAATGAGTCTCCTCTTAAGCTCTTGAAAACTCTTCTCGCATTCCTTGCTCCATACGAATTTGATATCTTTCCGAGTCAGCTGAGTTAACGGGGTAGCGATTCGAGAAAACCCTTCCACGAATCTTCGATAATAACCAGCTAAGCCTAGAAAGCTACGTACTTCGGTCACCGTCTTTGGTTGCTCCCAACTTTGTATTGCTTCAATCTTCGCCGGGTCAACAGATACTCCATGTTTTGACACCACGTGCCCTAGGAAAGCTACTTCCTCAAGCCAGAACTCGCATTTCTTCAACTTGGCATATAACTTATTTTCACGCAGCCTTTGGAGTACCAGCTTCAAATGATGCTCATGATCTTCACGGCTTTTGGAATATATGAGGATGTCATCAATAAAGACAACAACGAACTGATCCAAATAATCCTTAAATACTCGGTTCATCATATCCATGAAAGCCGCAGGAGCATTAGTCAATCCAAAAGACATAACTAGGAACTCATAATGCCCGTACCGAGTTCTGAAGGCAGTCTTTGGAATATCCTCAGTTTTAACCTTCAGCTGATGATATCCAGAACGAAGATCGATCTTTGAAAAGAACTGTGCTCCTTGTAACTGGTCAAACAGGTCATCAATACGAGGTAGCGGATACCTATTCTTAATAGTGACATGGTTTAATTCCCGGTAATCAATACAAAGTCGCATACTCCCGTCTTTCTTCTTTACAAATAAAATAGGAGCACCCCAAGGAGATGTACTAGGACGAATGAAACCGATGTCCAACAACTCTTGTAGTTGGACCTTTAACTCCTGAAGTTCAATAGGAGCCATTCGATATGGGGTTTTAGAAATGGGCTTTGTACCAGGTTCAAGATCAATAAAGAATTCAATTTCTCGTTCCGGGGGTAGACCGGGAAGTTCTTCAGGAAATACGTCAGGAAAGTCAATAACAACAGGAATATTATTCAAATTTGACGTGTCTTTATTCAAATCCATAACATGGGCTAAGAAAGCTTGACATCCGTTTTTTAATAAACGAATGGCTTTATGGCTTGATATAACAGTGATTGATTTTAATGGCTTAGTTGTTTGAATTCGTACAACAGGTTGGTTAGGAATATGAAAACTAACAACCTTACGAAAACAATCAATTTTGGCATGATGAGTAGTTAGCCAATCAATCCCTAAAATCACATCAAAAGCAAGTATCTTTAAAGAGATAAGGTCAACAGGTAAGGTGATGGTACCAACTTGGATCACACAAGATTTATAAACAGTGGATGTGATGAAAGTTTCTCCTAACGGAGTCTCCACAGATAAATCAAAGTCTAACTTCTCCGGAGTCAAGTTTAAACGTTGAGCACAAGCAGGAGAGATAAAAGAATGGGTAGAACCGGTATCTAATAAGGTATAAACTTCGCATGAATTTATGATTAGCTTACCCGTGATCACCTCGTTTGGGTTCCTCGCATGTTGACCAGTCACGACAAACGCTCTTCCAGGAACCGTTGACTTTATCTTTTCTGGGACAGCTTTTTGAGTCACCATCCCCGCTGGACTTGGTTTTGCTACAGTGCAATCTCGAGCGATATGTCCTTCCTTTCCACAATTATAACATACCTTAAACTGTTGTGGACAGTTTGGGCTGATATGTCCTTCTTTTCCGCACTTATAGCATATAACCGGTGGTCGTTCTCCTCCCTTGGAACCAATTGCTGTTGGTGCTGACGTCTTCGTATTGTCATTGTTGAATCTCCTCTTTTTAAAATCTCCTCCCGACTCGCTTCTTCTATTTTCATAGCCACGATTACCACCAGAGTGGTTGCCGTTCTTGTCTGTATTTTTCTTTCTCCGCTGGTTATCATTGTTCTGATGACTGCTGTCACCGATATGATCCTGGTTGTGATCCCTCAGTTGACCGTACTCGTTATCTCGCTCTAATAATTGAGCCCTGTTGACAACATCTGAATAGAGAGAAAATTTATGAGAAATGAGATATTGACGTATGCCGGGTTTCAAACCTCTCAGAAACATCCTCGTCATACGTTCTTCATTCTCCACCAAATGAGGTGCAAACCTGGACAACTCTGCAAACTTTGCCTCGTACTGAGATACCGTCATATTATTCTGCTCTAGTCTAATAAACTCTACCTCCTTCATATGACGAATACTTTCAGGAAAGTACTTGTCATTGAACAGTTTTTGAAATGTCTCCCAAGACATGCTGAGTGCGGTTGGATGGGTACGCTTCACAGACTCCCACCAGTAATCTGCCTCGCCACGGAACATAAAGGTGGCGAATGGAACCTTCTGTTCCTCCGTGCATCCCAAGACATCGAATATCTTGGTAATTTGTTTGACCCACGTTTCCGCCATGATCGGATCCGGCTTTCCCTTAAATTCTGGTGGTCCCAATTCTTTGAACTGTTTGGCTGTGACAAACCGTGAATTGCTATCATTTCCTCCTGTATTTTGAACACGAGTCTCCCTTGTCTGGTTTTGCATGAATTGCAAAAAACTTCTAAACATTCCATCGTTCATCATCTGCTCATTGGTGTTGTTCACAGGAGGAACATTGCCAGCCTGTTGCACGTTCTCCTCGTTGGTAAGCACCGGTGTCTCCACGGTCTCATTTACTCCACTATTAACATTCTCAGTCGACATTCTCAAATACTGCCATAAAACAAGGGTTAATTAAATAAATTAACAAATCACATAATACCCCTATATTATGACTGACCAATAAATAAGCTTAGGTAGGACACACTAGCGAAGGATTCGTCTCTCCCCTCCTAGTACTATTCCCCGATCTCCGCCAGAGATCATATCCCTAAGCTCTGATACCAACTGTGACGCCCCCAAAATAGGTATACAACACCCATTCTGAGTCGCCAAAATACATGGTACAGAAACAACTACATCTTTATTATTACAACACAAGAACTGTGAGTTTAAATACAAATATTGTCATTTAGACAATATCCACACTCAAATAAGCCCTCATTACAATTATTGATACATTATTTCATAAAAATAATGAGGACTACTAAAGTAACTTCTAGAATCATCATTCCATACCCCGACTAGTACTCGCTACATTCTCGCCTCCTGAGAAAAATGGAACAAAAAGGAAAAGGGTGAGCTCAACTAGCCCAGTAAAGAACATTATGACTAAGATAATACAGAACAAATTATCGTTAGTCTTCAACAGGGAAAAATCTAATAGAATACAATAGACAACAAGTTTTAAATCAATAACTGCAGCGGAAACAG
Organism: Panax notoginseng; assembly: GCA_016801055.1. Classification (NCBI taxonomy): domain Eukaryota; kingdom Viridiplantae; phylum Streptophyta; class Magnoliopsida; order Apiales; family Araliaceae; genus Panax; species Panax notoginseng. The sequence goes on from CM029012.1 coordinate 248,442,727, forward strand.
CAAACCATTAGAAGAGTCAAGTAGAGAATGAGTTCTACTATCTTCTAAGATTTAAAAGTCCATCATCAATATTTTATCCCTGTAACAACAATCAATAACCATCTTTAATCAAATATTCATCTTTGCACTACATGCCAAAGATATTCATTTGTATCACCAGTCGGTCATGTTCATCTCAACACCTGTTCATCTTTGCACTACGGGCCAAAGATATTCATCAGTGAATCATTCATCTTTGCACTACGGCCAAAGATATTCAGTAATATCATCATTTAGGACTGAGGATGATGAAAAATATCTTAAAGAAAACGAATCCAGTGAAACAAAATAACAATATTAAGGATTCGTATTTCGATTTATTCATGTCCAAAAATACCTTATAATTATTCATAGTGAAGTAGAATTCAAGAATGATCAAAACATGGATACAATCAAAGCTAGTACCCAGAATAGATATTTTGGGCGAAAAGAAGAAATTTTATTTTTCGGTGAATAGTAACTCGTGAATAGTAACTCGTGAATAGTAACTCATGAATAGTAACCCCGACGTGAAAAGTTCCAAATTTGATAAAAATTTCCAACCAATATTTCGGCATAATGATATTGAAGAAATAATACCATTTTTGAATAAAATAACATCCCTTACCTCGTACAGACAGTACTTCTGGTCGGAATACCGGTATAAGGCTGAAAGACACTTGCTCTGATGAATAGAAACTCTCAAAGTATCTAAATACTCACAAAATACACTCAATAATCTAGAGAGAGAAAGAGAGAAAACTTGTTTCTGGTGTGATTTTCAATTCTAACTTAGCCCTCTATTTATAGGAAAATGTTAGCACGCCGAAGCAGACTTAACCTGCAACCTGATGGCTTTACCTGCTACTATTCCCACCCACCACATTTGAATAAAAATCTCAGCACATTTCTTCACCAACCAAGAGTGGGGCCCACCAATTCTAGAATTTTCTACCAAAATGATTAACTCCGAAAATTCAACAATTTCTGAACCAGTCATCTCGTAAAATTCATAATAAATCATACGTTCATTTTTAACGGTTCAAAATTTGTGGACATATACTCAACTTATATATGTATAACATATCCAAAAATTACCACGATCCAACGGTCGGATTAAAAATTATAACTCCCGCAAAATATCTCAAAAACCCTGATTTTTAATACCTCCATTCCGACAAAAATACTGATAAAAACCTCAACATTAACTCCTTCATTTTTAACCACAAAAATATATCCCTCATTTATATCCACAAAAATAAATATTTCCTTATCATATGAATCAATAATTAATTATTTACAAATAATATTACAGAATCACATTTATGACAACCAGGCCGTTCCCAGGAAAGAGGGGGCTTTCCAATAAGGATTTCTCCTTACTGGCGCGCAATTAGATGACCAAACCTCTCCTTAGACAGAACTTTCTAGACATTGCCAATAATGTTATCTAATAATATTATTCAAATAATATGAATTATTGATCTGATAAATGAAAATACTGTGCAGCAATAATTATTGAAACAACAATAATATAAAATATCAATGCAGCAATTATTGAACCAATAAAATAAAATATTGAACAGTAATCACTGTAACAATTATTGAGTAGTGCCTTCTTACGTACGAATCAATAATTCAACTATACTGTGCAATCCGTGTGCTACTATGCAACCACGCATTATTACTGTATTTTTAACCACCGGGTATTTAAACAGTATTAACGGTAACAACTACGCCGTTATTAATAAAAAACATATACTTGTCGTTTTCTTCATCCAATCGCTTTCCGTTATGGGGCCCACAAAAGACTGCGCCGTCGTACAAATATTCCCCGACAGGAAGAATATTCCACGACCAAACGAATATTCCCCGACAACAATGAATATTTTATAACCACTTGCGCATTTTACCCATAACTAACCTCATTAATCAATTTAACACTTACTATTTCAAAATAATAAATAGAGGGAATTTAAATTTCATTTATTAATAATTTGGGGTCTTACACAAATTACATGAATTAAATAGGGAAATACACAAATAATTATTTTTACCTGTCAAATATGTAGAGGAAAAATGTTAGCCAAGACAACTGCACATACACGGATGACATTCTCCCGGACTACACCCACGAGGTCGTTAGCGGCAGCTGTAGGATCTGTGGAGGCGTGGACAACCTCTTGAGCGTTGTCACATCAGCAGATGTGACACTAGTAGACTCGACTTATCAAGGTTCATCGTCTGGACGAGGAGCTGTTCAACCCCACTATGGTACTTAGAGTTAAGCCCACTCTTATCAGTGGCTACCCTACGTTCCATCCAACTTCGATCAATAGCGATCTTGGTCTATGCACTATGAGCTGCTATATATATATGAGGAAAAACAAAACACAAATAGGAGGGTTAATGTAACAACCCCAAAATAGGTCCATTCCATCCAACCCATTCTGAGTCGTCAAATACATGGTACAGAAAATAACTACAACTTTATTATAACAATTGTCGTGTAAAATACAACAATACATATGCTGTAAGTTTGGATACAAATATATACCAAATGTGACTCATGTTCTAACCGTGGACATCACCTCACAATGACACCTTACATAAAGGTATAGTCAAAAACTGTTCTAGAAATTAGAATCTTTGGGAAGTGTTCAAGGAAACCTTCGTACATGGGAGGCCACGCGTCTAGGTTATGATAGATATCATATGGCCACAGAATTATCCTTGGTTGACCCAATAGACCCCAAAGAAAAACGAGAAGATTACTATCATATTCTTCCCAATGGTGAGTCTTCTCTTGACTTATCATTATCTCCACTGTCTCTAATTGAGAATTATACTTCAAACAAACACCAAGATTATATAGGTAGTGCCCATAGATATACTCAGCAAGTGGATGAGCACAACCCTGTCATATGATGACACGAGGTTGTATGTCATTAGACATCTTGTATGATAGTGACAAAACACCCTTCCAACGTTGGGTTCGCCTCACCCTATTTTCTTCACCAAATATAACTACTAAATGATGACCACCGTTCCATTCCCCTGTTACCCCCGCTCGACCCAGCTACACTCTTATTACCTGAAAGGAATTGTGAAGCAAAAGGGTGAGCACAACTAGCTCAGTAAAGAATATCATGACTAAAGATAATTCAATTATCAATAGCCTTCATCAACAATAAATCAGAGATTTAGAACATATGGTAAATGATAAAAATTTCAACCATAGTTGCAGCGGAACGAGCAATCCATTAGAAGAGTCAAATAGACTATAAAGTCTATTATCTTCTCCATGTTAAAAATCCACCAATAATATTTTATCCATGTAACATCACTCAACAGTTCCTTTCCACAATCATATGAATAACTCATAATCATAATTGTGACTATAAATTTTTCTTCGCACCCAGGACGAAGAATATTTTCATCACCTGTCTTTACCTGAAACATCAAAGATCATGGTTATACCAAATCACAATTCCTGTTTATAATCATACTAACAAATCCATCTTTGCACTACGGGCCAAAGATATTCATCAACAAACCATCTTTGCACTACGGGCCAAAGATATTCAACAACAGTTCATCTTTGCACTACAGGCCAAAGATATTCAACAACAGTTCATCTTTGCACTACAGGCCAAAGATATTCATCAACAATTCATATTTGCACTACAGGCCAAATATATTCATATCTCAAAGAAATATATAATCATTTCAGAATTTATATAAACAATAATTATAACCATGTTGATCAATTCACCTTTGCACTTAAGCTTAAGATATTCAATTATAAATTCAATGGTCATGATCATACCAGTCACAATTCAACTTTGCACTACAGGCCAAAGAGAACCCTAGTCATGATCATACCAATAATCTACCCATCTTTACACTCCAGTGAAAGAGAATTTCAACATCAGGGTTATAAAAATGTTATATATGATGATAAAAATAATATGATCAACATATAGTTTTAATCTCAAGAGTAATATTCGTAACTCATGAATAGTAACCCCGACACAAAAGATAGAAATTCTACAATAAAATTCATACCAATATTTCGGTATAATGATATTGAAAGAATAACATTACTTAAATTTATAAACAATTTATTTTAATTGTTTACACTTTACTAATTAATGCATTTAATCATCATAAAATGCCAACTCTTACAATTTCATCATCAATAACCAAAACCCTCATCAAAAATCTGCATATACCTCATATAGGATTCTCAAGCCATAAAATCCTATTTTCCAATTTTCTTTCTTCACAAAACATATTTAATTCATTTACTCATAACTAGATCATTTTCATGAAAAATACCAAATCAGTTCCAAAAATATTTCTTTTCTGAGATTTAGCATAATATAGTCCCATAGTGAACATATATTTTTCTCAGAATTTTTAAAAGTCATTTACTATTTTTCATATGGCCAAAATAGCCGAATATTTAGACATTTATCAAAAATTGTACTTTTGTCTAAAAATTCTGAAATTTACAGAGTATACTTCTATCATATACATGTACTCCCAAAAAAAATTTCATCAATTTTGGAGTTAACCACAAGGAATTATAAGCGGTTACTTTTAAAATAGTCTTTTCCCGTAAAATTCATAACTCTTAATCTATACATCCAAAAATCACCATTTTTGGACACAATCAATAAAACTCATCAAAATATCATTTCAAATTTTTTCATAATTTTTGAAGATCAGAAAAATTACGAAACTGAAAATCATAACAACCCTTAAAATCCCTTAATATCCCTTACTATCCCTTACAATCCCTTACAATCCCTTACCTCAAAAGAGCAGTACTTCTGACTGGATATCGGATATGATGCTGAAGAAAACTTGCACTGATGAATAGCAACTCACCAAGTATCTAAAAACTCACAAAATATGCTTCATAATATAGAGAGAGAAAGAGAGAAAGCTTATGTTTCTGGTGTGATTTTCAATTCTAACTTAGCCCTCTATTTATAGGAAAATTTTGGTAGGTTTGACCTGCAACCTGATGGCTTTACCTGCTACTATTCCCACCCACCACATTTGAAATATAATTCAGCACATTTCTTCACCAACCACAAGTGGGGCCCACCAATTCTAGAATTTTCCACCAAAATGATAAACTCCGAAAATTCAACAATTTCTGAACCAGTCATCTCGTAAAATTCATAATAAATCATACGTTCATTTTTAACGGTTCAAAATTTGTGGGCATATACTCAACTTATATATGTATAACATATCCAAAAATTACCACGATCCAACGGTCGGATTAAAAATTATAACCCCCGCAAAATATCTCAAAAACCCTGATTTTTAATACCTCCATTCCGACAAAAATACGGATAAAAACCTCAACATTAACTCCTTCATTTTTAACCACAAAAATATATCCCTCGTTTATATCCACATAAAATAAATATTTCCTTATCATATGAATCAATAATTAATTATTCACAAATAATATTACAGAATCACATTTATGACAACCAGGCCGTTCCCAGGAAAGAGGGGGCTTTCCAATAAGGATTTCTCCTTACTAGCGCGCAATTAGATGACCAAACCTCTCCTTAGACAGAACTTTCTAGACATTGCCAATAATGTTATCTAATAATATTATTCAAATAATATGAATTATTGATCTGATAATAGAAAATACTGTGCAACAACAATTATTGAAACAACAATAATATAAAATATCAACGCAGCAATTATTGAATCAATAAAATAAAATATTGAACAGTAATTACTGTAACAATTATTGAGTAGTGCCTTCTTACGTAAGAATCAATAATTTTAAAAAATATTGTGCAATACCGTGTGCTACTGTGCAATAACGCGTATTACTGTATTTTAACCACCGGGTATTCCAACAGTGTTAACGGTAACAACTACGCCGTTATTTGTAAAAACTCAATTTGTCGTTTTCTTCATCCGACAGTTATTCGTTATGGGGCCCACAAATAGCTGCGCCGTCGTACGAATATTCCCCGACAGAAAGAATATTCCACGACCAAACGAATATTCCCCGACAACAATGATTATTTTATAACCACTTGCTTATTTTGAAAAAAAATTCATATTTCACCCATAACTTTAAACTTTTATCAATTTAACCATTTACTGAATAGTAATTATAAGAAAATTGAATACTTTTATTTCATAAAATTCGGGGTCTTACAATCTCCCCTCCTTATGAAATTTCGTCCCCGAAATTTACGTACCTGGTATTTCAAAGAGTTGAGAATACCTTGCTTTCATTTCAGATTCCATCTTCCCTGTCATCATTATTTCTCCATTGCTCATCTCCTGTATTTCAGATATCATTCTAGAATACAGCTTCAAAACAAGGGTTAATTGAACAAATTAACATATCACATAATATCCCGATATTATGACTGACCAACAAATAAGCTTAGGTAGGACACACTAGCGAAGGATTTACTCATCTCTCCCCTCCTAGTTATATTCCCCGATTTCCGCCAGATATCATATCCCTAAGCTCTGATACCACCTATGACAACCCCAAAATAGGTCCATTCCATCCAACCTATTCTGAGTCGTCAAATACATGGTACAGAAAATAACTGTAACTTTATTACAACAATTGTTGTGCAAAATACAACAACACATATGCTGTGAGTTTGGATACAAATATATACCAAATGTGACTCATGTTCCAACCGTGGACATCACCTCACAATGACACCTTACATAAAGGTATAGTCAAAAACTGTTTTAGAAATTAGAATCTTTGGGAAGTGCTCAAGGAAACCTTCGTACATGGGAGGCCACGCGTCTAGGTTATGATAGATATCATATGGCCACAGAATTATCCTTGGTTGACCCAATAGACCCCAAAGAAAAACGAGAAGATTACTATCATATTCTTCCCAATGGTGAGTCTTCTCTTGACTTATCATTATCTCCACTGTCTCTAATTGAGAATTATACTTCAAACAAACACCAAGATTATATAGGTAGTGCCCATAGATATACTCAGCAAGTGGATGAGCACAACCCTGTCTTATGATGACACGAGGTTGTATGTCATTAGACATCTTGTATGATAGTGACAAAACACCCTTCCAACGTTGGGTTCGCCTCACCCTATTTTCTTCACCAAATATAACTACTAAATGATGACCACCGTTCTATTCCCTGTTACCCCCGCTCGACCCAGCTACACTCTTATTACCTGAAAGGAATTGTGAAGCAAAAGGGTGAGCACAACTAGCTCAGTAAAGAATATCATGACTAAAGATAATTCAATTATCAATAGCCTTCATCAACAATAAATCAGAGATTTAGAACATATGGTAAATGATAAAAATTTCAACCATAGTTGCAGCGGAACGAGCAATCCATTAGAAGAGTCAAATAGACTATAAAGTCTATTATCTTCTCCATGTTAAAAATCCACCAACAATATTTTATCCATGTAACATCACTCAACAGTTCCTTTCCACAATCATATGAATAACTCATAATCATAATTGTGACTATAAATTTTTCTTCGCACCCAGGACGAAGAATATTTTCATCACCTGTCTTTACCTGAAACATCAAAGATCATGGTTATACCAAATCACAATTCCTGTTTATAATCATACTAACAAATCCATCTTTGCACTACGGGCCAAAGATATTCATCAACAAACCATCTTTGCACTACGGGCCAAAGATATTCAACAACAGTTCATCTTTGCACTACAGGCCAAAGATATTCAACAACAGTTCATCTTTGCACTACAGGCCAAAGATATTCATCAACAATTCATATTTGCACTACAGGCCAAATATATTCATATCTCAAAGAAATATATAATCATTTCAGAATTTATATAAACAATAATTATAACCATGTTGATCAATTCACCTTTGCACTTAAGCTTAAGATATTCAATTATAAATTCAATGGTCATGATCATACCAGTCACAATTCAACTTTGCACTACAGGCCAAAGAGAACCCTAGTCATGATCATACCAATAATCTACCCATCTTTACACTCCAGTGAAAGAGAATTTCAACATCAGGGTTATAAAAATGTTATATATGATGATAAAAATAATATGATCAACATATAGTTTTAATCTCAAGAGTAATATTCGTAACTCATGAATAGTAACCCCGACACAAAAGATAGAAATTCTACAATAAAATTCATACCAATATTTCGGTATAATGATATTGAAAGAATAACATTACTTAAATTTATAAACAATTTATTTTAATTGTTTACACTTTACTAATTAATGCATTTAATCATCATAAAATGCCAACTCTTACAATTTCATCATCAATAACCAAAACCCTCATCAAAAATCTGCATATACCTCATATAGGATTCTCAAGCCATAAAATCCTATTTTCCAATTTTCTTTCTTCACAAAACATATTTAATTCATTTACTCATAACTAGACCATTTTCATGAAAAATACCAAATCAGTTCCAAAAATATTTCTTTTCTGAGATTTAGCATAATATAGTCCCATAGTGAACATATATTTTTCTCAGAATTTTTAAAAGTCATTTACTATTTTTCATATGGCCAAAATAGCCGAATATTTAGACATTTATCAAAAATTGTATTTTTGTCTAAAAATTCTGAAATTTACAGAGTATACTTCTATCATATACATATACTCCCAATAAAAATTTCATCAATTTTGGAGTTAACCACAAGGAATTATAAGCGGTTACTTTTAAAATAGTCTTTTCTCATAAAATTCATAACTCTTAATCTATACATCCAAAAATCACCATTTTTGGACACAATCAATAAAACTCATCAAAATATCATTTCAAATTTTTTCAGAATTTTTGAAGATCAGAAAAATTACGAAACTGAAAATCATAACAACCCTTAAAATCCTTAATATCCCTTACTATCCCTTACAATCCCTTACAATCCCTTACCTCAAAAGAGCAGTACTTCTGACCGGAATGTAAAGCTGAAGGAAACTTGCACTGAATAGCAACTCTCAAAGTATCTAAATACTCACAAAATATGCTTCATAATATAGAGAGAGAAAGAGAGAAAGCTTATGTTTTTGGTGTGATTTTCAATTCTAACTTAGCCCTCTATTTATAGGAAAATTTTGGTAGGTTTGACCTGCAACCTGATGGCTTTACCTGCTACTATTCCCACCCACCACATTTGAAATATAATTCAGCACATTTCTTCACCAACCACAAGTGGGGCCCACCAATTCTAGAATTTTCCACCAAAATGATAAACTCCGAAAATTCAACAATTTCTGAACCAGTCATCTCGTAAAATTCATAATAAATCATACGTTCATTTTTAACGGTTCAAAATTTGTGGGCATATACTCAACTTATATATGTATAACATATCCAAAAATTACCACGATCCAACGGTCGGATTAAAAATTATAACCCCCGCAAAATATCTCAAAAACCCTGATTTTTAATACCTCCATTCCGACAAAAATACGGATAAAAATCTCAACATTAACTCCTTCATTTTTTAACCACAAAAATATATCCCTCATTTATATCCACATAAAATAAATATTTTCTTATCATATGAATCAATAATTAATTATTCACAAATAATATTACAGAATCACATTTATGACAACCAGGCCGTTCCCAGGAAAGAGGGGGCTTTCCAATAAGGATTTCTCCTTACTGGCGCGCAATTAGATGACCAAACCTCTCCTTAGACAGAACTTTCTAGACATTGCCAATAATGTTATCTAATAATATTATTCAAATAATATGAATTATTGATCTGATAATAGAAAATACTGTGCAGCAACAATTATTGAAACAACAATAATATAAAATATCAACGCAGCAATTATTGAATCAATAAAATAAAATATTGAACAGTAATTACTGTAACAATTATTGAGTAGTGCCTTCTTACGTAAGAATCAATAATTTCAAAAATACTGTGCAATACCGTGTGCTACTGTGCAATAACGCGTATTACTGTATTTTAACCACCGGGTATTCCAACAGTGTTAACGGTAACAACTACGCCGTTATTTGTAAAAACTCAAATTTGTCGTTTTCTTCATCCGACAGTTATTCGTTATGGGGCCCACAAATAGCTGCGTCGTCGTACGAATATTCCCCGACAGAAAGAATATTCCACGACCAAACGAATATTCCCCGACAACAATGATTATTTTATAACCACTTGCTTATTTTGAAAAAAAATTCATATTTCACCCATAACTTTAAACTTTTATCAATTTAACCATTTACTGAATAGTAATTATAAGAAAATTGAATACTTTTATTTCATAAAATTCGGGGTCTTACAATCTCCCCTCCTTATGAAATTTCGTCCCCGAAATTTACGTACCTGGTATTTCAAAGAGTTGAGAATACCTTGCTTTCATTTCAGATTCCATCTTCCCTGTCATCATTATTTCTCCATTGCTCATCTCCTGTATTTCAGATATCATTCTAGAATACAGCTTCAAAATAAGGGTTAATTGAATAAATTAACATATCACATAATATCCCGATATTATGACTGACCAACAAATAAGCTTAGGTAGGACACACTAGCGAAGGATTTACTCATCTCTCCCCTCCTAGTTATATTCCCCGATCTCCGCCAGAAATCATATCCCTAAGCTCTGATACCACCTATGACAACCCCAAAATAGGTCCATTCCATCCAACCCATTCTGAGTCGTCAAATACATGGTACAGAAAATAACTACAACTTTATTATAACAATTGTCGTGTAAAATACAACAATACATATGCTGTAAGTTTGGCTACAAATATATACCAAATGTGACTCATGTTCTAACCGTGGACATCACCTCACAATGACACCTTACATAAAGGTATAGTCAAAAACTGTTTTAGAAATTAGAATCTTTGGGAAGTGCTCAAGGAAACCTTCGTACATGGGAGGCCACGCGTCTAGGTTATGATAGATATCATATGGCCACAGAATTATCCTTGGTTGACCCAATAGACCCCAAAGAAAAACGAGAAGATTACTATCATATTCTTCCCAATGGTGAGTCTTCTCTTGACTTATCATTATCTCCACTGTCTCTAATTGAGAATTATACTTCAAACAAACACCAAGATTATATAGGTAGTGCCCATAGATATACTCAGCAAGTGGATGAGCACAACCCTGTCATATGATGACACGAGGTTGTATGTCATTAGACATCTTGTATGATAGTGACAAAACACCCTTCCAACGTTGGGTTCGCCTCACCCTATTTTCTTCACCAAATATAACTACTAAATGATGACCACCGTTCCATTCCCCTGTTACCCCCGCTCGACCCAGCTACACTCTTATTACCTGAAAGGAATTGTGAAGCAAAAGGGTGAGCACAACTAGCTCAGTAAAGAATATCATGACTAAAGATAATTCAATTATCAATAGCCTTCATCAACAATAAATCAGAGATTTAGAACATATGGTAAATGATAAAAATTTCAACCATAGTTGCAGCGGAACGAGCAATCCATTAGAAGAGTCAAATAGACTATAAAGTCTATTATCTTCTCCATGTTAAAAATCCACCAACAATATTTTATCCATGTAACATCACTCAACAGTTCCTTTCCACAATCATATGAATAACTCATAATCATAATTGTGACTATAAATTTTTCTTCGCACCCAGGACGAAGAATATTTTCATCACCTGTCTTTACCTGAAACATCAAAGATCATGGTTATACCAAATCACAATTCCTGTTTATAATCATACTAACAAATCCATCTTTGCACTACGGGCCAAAGATATTCATCAACAAACCATCTTTGCACTACGGGCCAAAGATATTCAACAACAGTTCATCTTTGCACTACAGGCCAAAGATATTCAACAACAGTTCATCTTTGCACTACAGGCCAAAGATATTCATCAACAATTCATATTTGTACTACAGGCCAAATATATTCATATCTCAAAGAAATATATAATCATTTCAGAATTTATATAAACAATAATTATAACCATGTTGATCAATTCACCTTTGCACTTAAGCTTAAGATATTCAATTATAAATTCAATGGTCATGATCATACCAGTCACAATTCAACTTTGCACTACAGGCCAAAGAGAATCCTAGTCATGATCATACCAATAATCTACCCATCTTTACACTCCAGTGAAAGAGAATTTCAACATCAGTGTTATAAAAATGTTATATATGATGATAAAAATAATATGATCAACATATAGTTTTAATCTCAAGAGTAATATTCGTAACTCATGAATAGTAACCCCGACACAAAAGATAGAAATTCTATAATAAAATTCATACCAATATTTCGGTATAATGATATTGAAAGAATAACATTACTTAAATTTATAAACAATTTATTTTAATTGTTTACACTTTACTAATTAATGCATTTAATCATCATAAAATGCCAACTCTTATAATTTCATCATCAATAACCAAAACTCTCATCAAAAATCTGCATATACCTCATATAGGATTCTCAAGCCATAAAATCCTATTTTCCAATTTTCTTTCTTCACAAAACATATTTAATTCATTTACTCATAACTAGATCATTTTCATGAAAAATACCAAATCAGTTCCAAAAATATTTCTTTTCTGAGATTTAGCATAATATAGTCCCATAGTGAACATATATTTTTCTCAGAATTTTTAAAAGTCATTTACTATTTTTCATATGGCCAAAATAGCCGAATATTTAGACATTTATCAAAAATTGTACTTTTGTCTAAAAATTCTGAAATTTACAGAGTATACTTCTATCATATACATGTACTCCCAATAAAAATTTCATCAATTTTGGAGTTAACCACAAGGAATTATAAGCGGTTACTTTTAAAATAGTCTTTTCCCGTAAAATTCATAACTCTTAATCTATACATCCAAAAATCACCATTTTTGGACACAATCAATAAAACTCATCAAAATATCATTTCAAATTTTTTCATAATTTTTGAAGATCAGAAAAATTACGAAACTGAAAATCATAACAACCCTTAAAATCCCTTAATATCCCTTACTATCCCTTACAATCCCTTACAATCCCTTACCTCAAAACAGCAGTACTTCTGACCGGAATGTAAAGCCGAAGGAAACTTGCACTGAATAGCAACTCTCAAAGTATCTAAATACTCACAAAATATGCTTCATAATATAGAGAGAGAAAGAGAGAAAGCTTATGTTTTTGGTGTGATTTTCAATTCTAACTTAGCCCTCTATTTATAGAAAAATTTTGGTAGGTTTGACCTGCAACCTGATGGCTTTACCTGCTACTATTCCCACCCACCACATTTGAAATATAATTCAGCACATTTCTTCACCAACCACAAGTGGGGCCCACCAATTCTAGAATTTTCCACCAAAATGATAAACTCCGAAAATTCAACAATTTCTGAACCAGTCATCTCGTAAAATTCATAATAAATCATACGTTCAATTTTAACGGTTCAAAATTTGTGGGCATATACTCAACTTATATATGTATAACATATCCAAAAATTACCACGATCCAACGGTCGGATTAAAAATTATAACCCCCGCAAAATATCTCAAAAACCCTGATTTTTAATACCTCCATTCCGACAAAAATACGGATAAAAATCTCAACATTAACTCCTTCATTTTTTAACCACAAAAATATATCCCTCATTTATATCCACATAAAATAAATATTTTCTTATCATATGAATCAATAATTAATTATTCACAAATAATATTACAGAATCACATTTATGACAACCAGGCCGTTCCCAGGAAAGAGGGGGCTTTCCAATAAGGATTTCTCCTTACTAGCGCGCAATTAGATGACCAAACCTCTCCTTAGACAGAACTTTCTAGACATTGCCAATAATGTTATCTAATAATATTATTCAAATAATATGAATTATTGATCTGATAATAGAAAATACTGTGCAACGACAATTATTGAAACAACAATAATATAAAATATCAACGCAGCAATTATTGAATCAATAAAATAAAATATTGAACAGTAATTACTGTAATAATTATTGAGTAGTGCCTTCTTACGTAAGAATCAATAATTTTAAAAAATATTGTGCAATACCGTGTGCTACTATGCAATAACGTGTATTACTGTATTTTAACCACCGGGTATTCCAGCAGTGTTAACGGTAACAACTACGCCGTTATTTGTAAAAACTCAATTTGTCGTTTTCTTCATCCGACAGTTATTCGTTATGGGGCCCACAAATAGCTGCGTCGTCGTACGAATATTCCCCGACAGAAAGAATATTCCACGACCAAACAAATATTCCCCGACAACAATGATTATTTTATAACCACTTGCTTATTTTGAAAAAAATTTCATATTTCACCCATAACTTTAAACTTTTATCAATTTAACCATTTACTGAATAGTAATTATAAGAAAATTGAATACTTTTATTTCATAAAATTCGGGGTCTTACAGTTAATGTCTATGCATACGACATATGAGTGTCCTAACTTCATCTTCACTCTAACGGGTTAGGCTTTTATCCCATTCCCGAATGCGTCGCCCCACCTGATACCAACACCATGAACACATCTTTAAATTTTAAGAAATTTTGGCAGCACCTCTCCATGGTCTTCAATTACATATCAACAAACAATATTACTTGTATTCGTTATTGAGGTGGTAAAGAGTAAGAGTGAGCGTGGTGCAGTTTGAAACTTAAACCGCACTTGGAATCATTTTAATACGGTTTAACAAATCCAAAACTGCACATGAAATCGCTTGTAATTGGTGCGATGTAGTTTTGAACCGTGCGGTGTGGTTTTATTTGGTTCGATTTCGGTTCCAAAATCAATTGAATTAATCTACTTTTAGAAATATCATTACAATTACTCAAAATTTAAATGATTAATCATAATTTTTTATATAAGAGAAATATTTGAAGAGGTTATATACAAGATGTTGGCCCAAGGGCAAATTAGGGTTCACAGGACCTAATTGAATTAAATACATAAATTAGGGTTCACACTATAATTAAATGAATGACGGAAAAGACGAAAACAAATGAACAAGATCGCAATTAATGAATGAAGCATTAAATGAGCAAAAAGAGAAAACCCTAGAGTTTTGGCCCTTAGGGCGCACACTAACACATTTTCTCGATTGGCATGCTAGAAGAGGTTTGATCGATGCAATGACAGAGCAATAAGTCCGGATTGACTACAGAAAGAAACTAAAATCTTGTGGAACTCCAAGGAATAATTAGCCTTATAATCTCTATGACAAGAAGAGCTTTTTACAAGACCAAGAATCATGAGAAAATGATGAAAACCGACTAAGAAAGGCTGAAATGAACGGGGGAAAATTGAAGGAGGCCCCCTTAGGGTTTGACACCCTAAGGTTTAGTTCCCTTTAGGGTTTGACACCCTAGGGTTTGGTCACTTGGGCGGGGTCTCCCATGTCCCGCGCAGAGTTCTTCTGAGGATTTCTAGCAATGAGATTCTCAAATAAAGAAGGAAGAGCAAGAAAGCATTGTTTGAGCAACAAGAGTTTTGAAACATGAGATCAATGAGGAGCCTCCATGAGTCTCAAGGTAGAAGGCTTATGGAGGCAACTCATTTTGGGAATTGGTTGAGAGATTGGATTGGTGGCTAGAAGGATAGAACGATATGAGTATTACTCTGGTGACTAAGTGTATTTCTGGAATATCCTCGAGGTCATGTGCTTGACACGTTATCACTTTTTAGGAAACTCTATAAATACTCCTTCCATTCTATGAAAAATGAACTTTTTTTAGAGGATTGAAGACTTAGAGATTATCTCTCAACCGAAGCACACCCTAGAAGCCCCCCAGTATCCGTGATACCTTGAAAAGGTTCTCGGATCCTAAGAGTTCTGCCACGTGTCATTGGAGTAATTACTCACATGTTCTTCTCCCCTCTTCAATTTATCAATCAATTTCATACTCTTCGTAGATTTCTCTCCTGCTCAAGCAACACAAAACCCCTAACCCTTGCAAGGTACGACTTCCTTGTCCACACAAGAAAAATTGTATATTAAAAAAAGCTGGATACTTGAATGAATATTGGATTATTTGACTTGTTTATCATTATATATCGAGAAAATAAATAAGAAAAATGCATTAAAAGACTAATTCCTTGTTTATAATACAAAATTAATTCAATTTAACAGTTTATAGTTTTTTTTACCAATTTTTTATTTTATTTTTCTTCTGTGTTGTAAATGGCAAAAAAGTTTTTCGAATGTGTGTGAAGAAGTAAGATGTGACGCCCCCAAAATAGGTATACAACACCCATTCTGAGTCGCCAAATACATGGTACAGAAAGCAAACTACAACTTCAATAATATAATTGTCGTGCAAAATACGACAACACATACTGTGAGTTTAAATACAAATATTGTCTTCTAGACAATATCCACACTCAAATAAGTCCTCATTACAATTATTCAAACACTATTTTACAGAAAATAGTGAGGACTGCTAAAACATCTTTCTAGAACCATCACTCCATATCCCGACTAGATCCTGATATGTTCTCACCTCCTGAGAAGAAAAATAAAACAAAAAAGAAAAGGGTGAGTTCAACTAGCCCAGTAAAGAATATTATGACTAAGATAATATATAATAAATTATCATTAGTATTCAACAGGGAAAAATATGATAGAATATAATCGACAACAAGTTTTAGATCAACAACTGCAGCGGAAACAACAAACCATTAGAAGAGTCAAGTAGAGAATGAATTCTACTATCTTCTAATATTTAAAAGTCCATCATCAATATTTTATCCCTGTAACATCAATTAATAATCATCTTTAACCAAATATTTATCTTTGCACTACAGGCCAAAGATATTCATTTGTATCACCTGTCAGTCATGTTCATCTCAACACATGTTCATCTTTGCACTACAGGCCAAAGATATTCATCAAGTAATCATACATCTTTGCACTACAGGCCAAAGATATTCAGTAATATCATCATTTAGGAATGAGGATGATGAAAAAATATCTTAAAGAGAACGAATCCAGTGAGACAGAAGGACAAATAGTAGGGATTCGTATAACAGTTTATCCAAGATCAATAATACTTCATAATAATCAATTGTGAAGCAGAATTCAAAAATAAAGATCAAAACATGGATACAATCAAAGATAGTAACCATAATAGACATCTTGGACAAAAAAAAAATTTTATTTTTCGGTGAATAGTGTCGTATTCGTGAATAGTGCCGTATACGTGAATATTAACGTATACGTGAATAGTAATCCCGACACAAAAAGTTCCAAATTTGATAAAAATTTATGTTAATATTTCAGCATAATGATATTGAAGAAAATAATATCATTTAAGAAGAAAATAATATCCCTTACCTCAAAATATCAGTACTTCTGGTCGGAATACCGGTATAAGGCTGAAAGAAACTTGCTCTGATGAATAAAAACTCTCAAAGTATCTAAATACTCACAAAATACACTCAATAATCTAGAGAGAGAAAGAGAGAAAACTTGTTTCTGGTGTGATTTTCAATTCTAACTTAGCCCTCTATTTATAGAAAAATGTTAGCACGCCGAAGCAGACTTAACCTGCAACCTGATGGCTTTACCTGCTACTATTCAAGCCTACCACATTTGAATAAAAATCTCAGCACATTTCTTCACCAACCAAGAGTGGGGCTCACCAATTCTAGAATTTTCTACCAAAATGATAAACTCCGAAAATTCAACAATTTCTGAACCAGTCATATCGTAAAATTCATAATAAATCATACGTTCATTTTTAACGGTTCAAAATTTGTGGACATATACTCAACTTATATATGTATAACATATCCAAAAATTACCACGATCCAACGGTCGGATTAAAAATTATAACACCCGCAATATTTCTCAAAAACCCTGATTTGATTTTTAATACCTCCATTCCGATAAAAATACTGATAAAACACCTCAACATTAACTCCTTCATTTTTAACCACAATAAATATATCCAACATTTATATCCACATAAAATAAATATTTCCTTATCATATGAATCAATAATTAATTATTCACAAATAATATTACAGAATCACATTTATGACAACCAGGCCGTTCCCAGGAAAGAGGGGGCTTTCCAATAAGAATTTTTCCTTACTGGCGCGCAATTAGATGACCAAACCTCTCCTTAGACAGAACTTTCTAGACATTGCCAATAATGCTATCTAATAATATTATTCAAATAATATGAATTATTGATCTGATAAAGGAAAATACTGTGCAGTGACAATTATTGAAACAACAATAATATAAAATATCAATGCAGTAATTATTGAATCAATAAAATATTGAACAATAACTACTGTAACAATTATTGAGTAGTGCCTTCCTTCGTAAGAATCAATAATTGGTGTGATACCGTGTGCTACTGTATTTTAACCACCGGGTATTCCAACAGTATTAACGGTAACAACTACGCCGTTATTTATAAACAACTTATACTTGTCGTTTTCTTCATCCAATCGTTTTCTGTTATGGGGCCCACACAAGGCTGCGCCGTCGTACGAATATTCCCCGACAGTAAGAATATTCCACGACCAAACGAATATTCCCCGACAAAATGAATATTTTATAACCACTTGCTTATTTTGTAAAATTTGCACATTTCACCCATAACCAAAGTATTATATCAAATTAATCCCTTATTATTCACAATAATATTTAGAGAAAATTTGATTTTATTCATTAATAAGTTGGGGTCTTACATAAGAGATATTCAAAAAAGTCAATGAATAGTGAGATCAATGAGATGAAAATAATAAGAAGGAAGAACATCAATTTTATGTAATGAAACCTCATCCTTGTTAGTAATTTAAATTAAAAAAAAAAACTCAAAAGAAGTATGGTGCAGTTTCAGTTTTATGCATGTGATTTTGGTCGGTAACTAAATTCAAACTGTAAATTTAATTTTTCAACTCACCTAAAATTACCACATGCGTCAGAACTGTGGTACGATTTTAATTGTTATGATTTATGTAATTTTTGATACAATTTCGGAGTCAAATTAATTCCTTATTCAGCCTAATAAAGAGCTAGAGATGGCCACTTAATTTAATAAATATTTGTAGCACACAAAATCTTGGTAAAAACAATCAAAAGGATAAGTAGGTTGAATTAACCTTGGATTACTACTACTACTATTTTTTTAAGAATAAGTCTGGGCAGACATGAAAGTTGGACCGGAAAATTGGACCGGTCTAATTTTTTTTTTTTTTTTTGCTAGTGACCTTTAAAAAATGTATAGTATTTATTCCAACAGGAATTTCTACAAAATATAGTGTTTTAGGTGTAATTTGGATACATATACAAATACAGGATTATACAGTCTGTATAACCCTGTATTTGTATATGTATCCAAATTACACCTAAAATACTATATTTTATAGAAATTCCTGTTAGAATAAATACTATACATTTTTTAAGGGTCACTAGCAAAAAATAAATAAATAAATTGGACCGGTCCAATTTTCCGGTCCAACTTTCCTGTGCGCGTAGCATTACTCTTTTTTTAAACTTTTCACATTGAAATCGGAAACTAGCGGAATATTACTAACTACGCGCGCGGCACACTTTGACCGCTGGCAGTCCCCATCCTATCCTGATCCATGCTCTCTCTCTCTCTCCCTATCAATGGGGACCCCACTCTGATCTTTTTAGTGGAAATGTGAGCTGAAGCCGCCTCTCTTTTACAGAAATATATGAATGGTTAAACGCCAACCTCCTCCTTTCTCTCCCTTTCTATTTTTCGATATCCTCTGCTCCATACTGGTAAAACCCTAATTCAAGTTCATCATCCCATATCACCATCATCAGTTCCTTGAAATACAAATACAAAGCTTGCTCTCATCCTCATGACCCTTCTGCTGTTTATTCTTTCTCCTCTTCTTCTTCTTCTATCCTCGATCCAAATTACACAGGACAGAAAAAACTTCAAAAGAGACTTCCCCTCTTTAATTTGCTGATCATCAGAGCTTTAAAGACATATATACCTACTTTTTGAATTTAACCTCTTTCTCAAAAATCAAAATCCTTCTACTTTTATAGCTTCGCCTGTTGTTTTGCAGTTCCTCATAAATACTTGTGGTAGCGGTATGCATTCTTAAATTACTAAGCAAATTATACTAATGGTCTGAAAGATTTTCCCCTTACCTTTATTATTATTCGTTTCTTTTTCATCTTCTCTCTAAAAAACACAGACGACCACATGGATTCTGGAAACAGTGAGAGCTTACAATCATCAAGTGGCGGTGATGACGAGTACGGTTTATGCGCCGCGGATTCCTCCTTCCTGAGCCCCATTTTTAACCCCTTATCTCAATCTCAACCTTCCCCCATGTTTGATCCTTTATCCAACTATTTCGACCCACCCATTTCTTCTTCTTCTTCACGCCCACATAACCCAAACCCACTCTTAAATCTCGACATGGTTTGGCCCAAATTCCATCCAAATCCTTCCGATCCAAATCCGACCAACCCTTTCTTTAACCCTCAAACACAAACACTCCAATTTGCGCAACTCACACAAAACACACCACCGTCAGTAACAGCCACAGCAGCATCATCGTCAATGCTGAATGCTCCAGCGGATCAAGCTCAGTCCCAGGTGGCACGTAACCCGAAGAAAAGATCCAGAGCTTCTCGGCGTGCGCCTACCACTGTGTTGACCACAGACACAACAAATTTTAGAGCCATGGTTCAGGAGTTCACTGGCATACCAGCTCCACCCTTCACATCATCCTCACCGTTCCCCAGAACCAGACTCGATCTCTTCGGTACACCCTCCTCCATCAGATCCAACCCCTCCTCCACCTCTCAACCACCACCTTATCATAATCTCCTTCGTCCATTTCCTCAAAAATCCCAGCCGTTATTAAATGGTACTAACAATATTACTACCACTACTAGTAGTACTTGTCAATTAGGCCTTTTGAATCCACCTCGAGCAACTAGTAAAAATTCACTCAACAACATGCAAATTCAGAGCCCAATTCTCACATTTCAATCTTTCCTTCAATCTCCTAAATACCCACTACACGAAATTGCTTCAAATGATTCGTCACATCTTAAAATGGGTGTACGTGTTTTGGATGAATTTGGCTTGACCCATGGGCCTCAACTTACGAATAGTACTAATAATAATAATGCGCACATAATTTCAGGCCTCGTCTCGTCGGACCGAGCTAGCCCGAGGAACGAAAATGGAGATGGGAGTGGTTATAATTATTCGGGTTCTTCGTCGAATTTTCATAGCAGCAAGGGGTTGGCGGATAATGTTTCTGTTTCTGTTTCTGTTTCTACTACAAGAGGTGAGGGTTTGAATATGGAATCATGGATTTGTTCTTCGGATTAATTATTAATGGCCTTTCATTTCAATGAATTATTAGTGAAATGAAAAATGATTACATCATTGAAAATATGGAGAGAGAGTGAGAGAGAATGATGAATTTTTCTCATTAATCAATTGCTTAATTGGTACTTTATTTATTAATCATATTAACCATGACTTTCAGTTTCACCATAGTATATATAAATACTACGTACTCGCTACTCCTAATGTATAGTATTAGTAGTTGTTTTGTATAAATAATAATACTCCTATTAGAGTGTATATATATATATATTCCTTCCTAGCTAGCTAGTCATTAGTAGTATTTCATACATATATTTGTATATATGTACATTCTGTTGTTATTTGGACTACTGGTAATTCATGTTGTTGGGTTTTTTGTTTTATATTGGTGTACACTGTGCATGGACTTTATATTCATGAGATTTGACTGCTGTTAAAACTGTTATATGTAATATATAGTATTATTTAATATATATAGATATAATAATAATAAATTATACAAAACAGAAGCAATTTATAAAATAAAAAATATAAATTCGAGTCCTTTGAATTCACAAAGTCTCCTTAAAGCAAATTTATTTTCCCACAGATGCTAAGGGTTAATTAAATAATTACTTTCCAAGATAAAACGGATTTCAATTCTTAATTAGTAGCATTACAAAATTAAGAATTCATCGAACATAAATTTTATGTTATGTACTCGAACTTTACTATTAATAATAATGATGCATTAAAGTGGTGCATGAATACACTTACCCAGAAAACGGGAAAAGATTTGCAGAACGGGAAAACACTGCAGAACGGTGGGAAGGAACGGAATCTGCAAAAACGGGATTCTTGCAGAAACAGAACGGGAATTGCAGAAGGGAACGGGAATTCTATTAAAGTGCAGAACGGGAAAGGTTACTGCTAAACGGACCGGGAAATTTTCTGCAAAACGGGAAGGAAAAATTTTCTGACGGGACGAAACAGAGAGAACGGAAAAATAATTTTTTAGAAATACGCCCCACATCGTCCATTTATAGAAAAATTCGTGTGTAACCGTCGTCAAAACGACGTAGTACTGTGATGATAAAAAAATATATATCACGAACCCGTTCGTCACGTCGACGACCCGACCCGAGTCAATTTTCTCATTCAAATCTCATTTCCAACAATCCCCCACATAAATGTAAAATTGGCTTTACAATATGCAAAATATGTTATGAATACGCAGACACTAGTTCGAGTACATAAGAAAATATATTTCATCAGGTTAAGTAGCCTAGTGGCTTTGAACTTGCCTTAGTAAAATCAATCGGATTTACTTGGCTAATCAGTAGACTTGATGTCTTTGAACTGTCAGCTTTTTGTGTAAACCAAGACAATAGAATTCACAAAATATCTCTTCAGACATGGTTGATTCTCACGTTTGTGTTCATTTTGGCCTTGAAACACCTTTTGGTTCCGTGAGTATATTAGAGAATTCAGCCTTCAAAATTCTCACAGAAGTGGCCCCCTTCTTACTCACGTAGGTGACTTCTATCAAGAGTATCCTGCAATACCCCACTTGAACGTATTTCAAGATATAAAAGTCATTAAAAGCATAACTTATCCTAATTTTCGCGGCAGATGTGCACTGTCTCATTTTAGGAATGGTTAGGAGTAAATATCTCCTCAGTGCTTTACTGAGTACTACATAGTTCGGTTTTCCCATTGAACCTAGATCTTGGGATCTCCAGGCAGCTAGGTTGGGTTGCCACTATGACGACTCTTATTTAAACAGTAGGCTTTAAACCCATTCCCTTTGATGATTTTTTCACTTGCTCTCTTGTTAAACCTTTCGTAAGCGGATCCGCAATATTATCTTTTGACTTTACATAGTCAATTGAGATAATTCCATTTGAGAGCAATTGTCTAACGGTATTATGTCTTCGTCGTATATGACGTGACTTACCGTTATATAAATGACTCTGTGCTCTTCCAATCGCTGATTGGCTATCACAGTGTATACATATAGCTGGCACAGCTCTTGACCAATTTGGAATATCCTCTAAGAAATTACAAAGCCACTCAGCTTCTTCTCCAGCTTTGTCTAATGCAATGAATTCCGATTCCATTGTAGATGTAAGACCCCAATTTTTTATAAATAAAGATGAATTTTCTATAAATATCATTTTTGAATATTATGGAGTTAATTTGATATAATGTTATAGTTGTGGGTAATATTTATAAATTTTGCAAAGTAAGCAAGTTGTTATAAAATATTCGTTTGGTCGGAGAATATTCTTTTTGTCGGGGAATATTCGTACGACGGCACAATCATTGGTGGACCCCACAACGGAATTATTGTCGAATTGAGAAAACGACAAAAATATTTTATTAAAAATAACGGCTGAAGTGTTACCGTTAAAACCGTTAAAACTGTTGAACTACTCGGTAGTAAAAGTACAGTAATACGCGTGGTTGCATAGTAGCACACGGTATTGATTATTGATGCTTACGTGAGAAGTCACTCAGCTATACTCAATTATTGCTATAGTAATTGCTGCATCATATCTCTTAAATTATTGTCATAGTATCGTCTGTATAATATGTTATATTATTAAATCAATAATTGAGACGTTGTGGTAAGTTTGGTTATTTTATGGGGGGCCATATGTCATCATCTAAGAGTCTCTTCGTCAATAGTAATTACCGTCGTCAATAATAATTACCGTCGTCAATAGTATTTACCTTGGTCAATAGTAATTACCTTCGTCAATAGTATTTATCTTGGTCAATAGTATTTACCTTGGTCAATAGTAATTACCTTCGTCAATAGTATTTACCTTGGTCAATTGTAATTACTTTCGTCAATAGTAGTTGTCCCTTCAATATTACCAAGAGTCATTTGACCCTTCGTTAAGACCAAGAGTCATTTGACCCTTCGTTAAGACCAAGAGCCACCCTCAGTTTTTCTATAAATAGAGGCCTAGGGCTTCATTATTTTTCACGAATTCATTCAAGCTATAGAGAGAGAAAGTATAGAGAGAATAAGAGAGAGAGAATAAAAGTATTCTGCTACATCACTTTTCCAATATCCAGTTCTTTTAAGGTAGGGAATATTATTTCTTTTATATTCATGAAGAGAACTTCTGTTATTCCATTTGTTATTATTCTGTTGGAATAACCAGTATACGCGGTCTACCCTATACTTGGTGACATTCTTCTATTATTCTGTTGGAACATCCTGTCTGTGTGTTTTACACCGGACCTGGTTCCGTTTATTATTCTGTCGGAATATCCTGTCTGTGCGTTTACGCCGGACCTGGTTCCATTATTTATTATTCTATTGGAATAACCTGTCTGTGCGGTCTATCGCATGCATGGTGATTTCTTTTGTTATTCCATTCTTTATTGTACTCAGTTGGTTAAGTTTTGACTTCTATACTCCATGAAAGTTGTGGAATATCCTTGATAGTTGCGTTTCATCTAGTATCTTTTCAAGAAAATATTCTTCTAAGCGTTCTTGAATTTTACTCCACAATGCAGTATCATGTTGACAATTTGGACGTTGTTAATTCCTGGATAAATTAATTCTTGAACTTGTTTTATTGAATTCTTATATCATTGTCATCATCCTCATGTTTATAAAATGTTGAAAGTCATCTGTGGCATGTAGTGCATAGATGGACTTGGTATGATTATGACCAGGGATTATTCGGTATAATCATGACCGTAATGTTACAAATGATGTGGTAAAAGTCCTCATTGGCCCGTAGTGCATTGATGGACAGTTGTTGGCATGATCATGACCATTAATGAATATACGAATATCCTTGGCCGTAGTGCAGGGGTGATTCGATGATGTGGATTATTTTATTAAGCTGAGTCCCAGCGATCACAGTGTTGAAAAACTTTTTAAATCATAAAAGATAGTAGAGTTTATTTTCTACTTGACTCTTTTAATGGATTGCTTGTTCCGCTACAGTTAAACTTGATGTCTATTATATTTTATCAGTTTAACATTGTTGAAGGCTAATGATAATTTATTCTGCATTATCTTAGTCATAATATTTCTTACTGGGCTAGTTGAGCTCACCCTTTCTTTCACTGTTCTCTTCAGGAAATGAGAACGTAGCTGGGGCAAGTCGGGGAACGGAGTGATGGTCCAAATGATAGTATTAGTTAGTAGTCCTCACTATTCTATGTAATGGTGTGTTAATAAATGTAATGAGGACTCCTTTTGAGTATGAATACTCTCTAGAAGATAATATTTGTATTCAAACTCACAGTTTATGTTTTGTCGTATTGTACACGACAGTTGTATTAATCAGTTGTATTTGTATTCTGTACTATGTATCTGACGACCCAAGATGGGTGATGTATACCTAATTTTGGGGGCGTCACAGTTGGTATCAGAGCTTAGGGATATGATCCCTGGCTAAGATGTGAGAATAGAACTAGGAGGGGAGAGACGGGGAATTCCTTCGCTAGTATGACATACCTAAGTTTATTTGCATGGTATTTAATTGGTCGGTCATAATATAAGGATAATATATGACATATCAATTAATTTTTATTTTGTGGCAGTATCTGAAAATGGCATCTGAGAACGTTGAGAATAGCAATGGAGCACAGACGACTGTTGATTCACCACATATCAATAATCAGGATAATGTGCATCAGGAAGGTGTCAATCCTCATGCAAACAACAACACTGACCAAATGATGAATGATCAAATGTTCAGAGGCTTTATGCAATTCATGCAACAACAGGTGAAAGCGGCTCCTGTCCACAACGTAGGTGGAAATACTGGAAACTCTCTGGCGGTCACCGCTAAACAGTTTAAGGAGCTGGGACCACCGGAGTTTAAGGGAGAACCCAAACCACTTGTAGCTGAAACATGGATAAAGCAGATCACCAAGATATTTGATGTCTTGGGTTGCTCCGAGGAGCAAAAGGTTCCCTTTGCCGCCTTTATGTTGCGAGGAGAGGCAGATTACTGGTGGGAATCGATAAAGCGTACTCAACCTGCCGCACTGAAGATGTCCTGGGAGAAGTTCCAAGAGCTGTTTAACGACAAATACTTTCCCGAGAGTATTCGTCACATGAAGGAGGTGGAGTTCATCAAATTGGAGCAGAATAATATGACCGTGTCGCAGTACGAGGCAAAATTTGCGGAGTTATCCCGGTTTGCGTCCCACCTGGTGGATAATGAAGAAAGAATGACGCGGATATTTTTAAGAGGTTTGAAGCCGGAGATACGTCAACATCTTGTTTCTCATAAACTGTGTTTGTATTCAGATGTTGTAAATAGGGCTCAGTTGGTGGAGCGCGATAACGAGACAACGCAACCAAAAGAGAGCAGCCGGCAAAATGATAATACCAGTGAGAGCAGTCATCGAAGCGGTGACAACAAGCGTGGAGGGAATCAACAGGCCAGAAATGGTAACCACTTCGGTGGTAATCAGGGCCAAAACAATAAGAATGGACATTTCAAGAAGAGGAGATTCAACAATGATGGAAAGACGTCAGCACCAGCACCTGTCGTTAAGGAAGGAGAACGACCACCTATCATATGTTTCAAATGCGGAGGGGAGGGGCACATCAGTCCAAACTGCGCGATGCCGTCCAAAGCATGTTATAATTGTGGAAGAGAAGGTCATTTAGCCCGATTTTGTCGTTTACCGAAGACAAATTCAGCTAGGATGGAGGCACCAAAAGCCGTCCCAGAAAAGTCAAAATCGGTTGTGCAAGGGAGAGCGTTTGTTGTGAACTCCCAGAGAGCAAGGAACCCGAATGAGGTCATCACGGGTAAGCTTATTATAAACTCTAAAGAAGTTTATACTTTATTTGATACCGGTTCAACCCATTCTTTTATTTCTCCTACTTGCGCTCATCGATTAAATTTGATTCCGGAGAAATTAGACTTTGACTTATCTGTGGAAACTCCGTTGGGAGAAACCTTCATTACCTCCACTGTTTATAAGTCTTGTTTGGTTCAAGTTGGTACCCACACATTACCTATCGATCTGATTTCATTAAAAATACTTGCATTTGACGTGATTCTAGGGATTGATTGGTTAACTACTCATTATGCAAAAATTGATTGTTTTCGTAAGGTTGTTAGCTTTCATATTCCTAATCGACCTATTATGCGAATTCAAGCAACCAAACCATTAAAATCAATCGCTGTCATCTCAAGCCATAAAGCTATTCGTTTATTGAAAAACGGATGTCAAGCTTTCTTAGCTCATGTCACAGATCTAAACAAAAATACGTCAGTTTTGAATGATATTTCTATTGTTAATAAATTCCCTGACGTATTCCCTGAAGAACTTCCTGGCCTACCCCCAGAGCGTGAAATTGAATTTTGTATCGATCTTGAACCCGGTACAAAACCCATTTCCAAAGCCCCATATCGAATGGCTCCTATTGAACTTCAGGAGTTAAAGATCCAACTGCAGGAATTGTTAGACATTGGCTTTATTCGTCCTAGTACTTCTCCTTGGGGAGCTCCTGTTCTATTCGTGAAGAAGAAAGATGGAAGTATGCGACTTTGTATTGATTATCGGGAGTTGAATCATGTCACCATCAAAAACAGGTACCCATTGCCACGTATTGATGACCTGTTTGACCAGTTGCAAGGAGCACAATTCTTTTCAAAGATCGATCTTCGTTCTGGATATCATCAGCTGAAGGTTAGAACTGAGGATATTCCAAAGACGGCTTTTAGAACTCGGTACGGGCATTATGAATTCCTAGTCATGTCCTTTGGATTGACTAATGCTCCTGCTGCCTTCATGGATATGATGAACCGGGTATTCAAGGAATATTTGGATCACTTTGTGGTCGTCTTTATTGATGACATCCTTATTTATTCCAAAAGCCGTGAAGATCATGAGCAACACTTGAGGCTGGTACTCCAAAAGCTTCGTGAATACAAACTTTATGCCAAGTTGAAGAAATGCGAGTTCTGGCTGGAGGAGGTAGCATTCCTTGGGCACGTAGTATCAAGTCGTGGAATATCGGTTGACCCGGCAAAGATTGAAGCTATTCAAAGCTGGGAGCAACCTAAATCAGTGACCGAGGTACGTAGCTTTCTTGGTTTAGCTGGTTATTATCGGAGATTCGTGGAAGGATTTTCTCGAATCGCTACTCCATTAACTCAGCTGACTCGGAAAGATACAAAGTTTGGTTGGAGCGAAGAATGTGAGCAGAGTTTTCAAGAACTCAAGAGGAGACTCATTTCAGCACCTGTTCTAACAATACCATCTGGCTCGGAGGGATTTGTCATCTACAGTGATGCTTCGAGCAAAGGGTTGGGATGCGTTCTCATGCAACATGGAAAAGTCATAGCCTATGCATCAAGACAACTCAAGGAATATGAGAGGAATTATCCTACTCATGATCTAGAGTTGGCAGCTGTTGTCTTTGCACTTAAAATTTGGAGGCATTACTTGTATGGGGAGAAGGTGGAGATCTTTACGGATCATAAAAGCCTCAAATATTTCTTCACTCAAAAGGAACTCAACATGCGACAACGACGTTGGCTTGAACTGTTGAAAGATTATGATCATACCATTCAATACCATCCTGGAAAAGCGAACGTGGTAGCTGACGCATTGAGTAGAAGATCATATGCGGGTACAAGTGCAATATTAACAACGCAAAGGCCCATTTTGTGTGACTTGCAAAGGATGGAGATAGAGTTGAAGACTCCAGGGACCCATGTGATGATGGCGAATATACGAGTAGAACCGACTTTAATCGATAAAGTTAAAGCTGCTCAAGCTACAGACCTGGAGCTGATGCGTATGAGGAAGAAAGTGCAAGAAGGTGTTATGCCGGAAGCAAGAATCGATGAGGAAGGAATACTTCGAGTCAACTCCAGACTTTGTGTTCCTAACAACCCTGATTTAAAGTATGAAATCATGATGGAGGCGCACAACACACCGTTTGCAATCCATCCTGGAAGTACCAAAATGTATCATGATCTTCGTCATACATTTTGGTGGAGCAATATGAAGAGAGAGATAGCGTTGTTTATCTCAAGGTGTCTAACTTGTCAACGAGTCAAAGCGGAGCATCAAGTACCAAAAGGTCCATTGCAACCACTTGAAATTCCAGAATGGAAGTGGGAGCACATTACCATGGATTTCGTTACCGGTCTTCCTAGGGTTTCTCAAGGTATTGATGCGATTTGGGTCATTGTTGATAGATTGACCAAGTCTGCTCATTTCTTACCGATACAAGAAACTTATACACTTGAACGTCTTGCTCGTATGTACATAAACGAGATTGTAAGACTGCATGGTATGCCAGTATCCATAATTTCTGATCGAGACCCAAGATTCACTTCACGATTTTGGGTTAGTTTACAAAAAGCTATGGGCACGGAGTTACGATTTAGTTCAGCATATCATCCTCAGACGGACGGACAATCAGAGAGGACTATTCAAACTCTTGAAGATCTATTAAGACTCTGTGTCTTTGACTTCAAGGGAAGTTGGGACAAGTTCTTACCATTGGTGGAGTTTTCCTACAACAACAGTTATCAAGCAAGTATTGGCATGGCTCCATTCGAAGCATTGTATGGAAGAAAATGTCGTTCTCCAGTATGCTGGGATGAGGTGGGCGAAGCAACGTTGTTGGGACCGGAGTTGGTACGTATGACTACAGAAAAGATTCAAACGATCCGACAACGTATAAAAACCTCACAAGATCGACAAAAGAGTTATGCTGATCTTCATCGAAAGGACGTGGAATTTGATGTAGGAGATCATGTGTTCTTACGTGTTGCTCCATGGAAAGGAGTTACGAGATTTGGAAAGAGAGGAAAGCTAAATCCTCGATTCATCGGTCCATTTTTAATCCTCGATCGAGTAGGAACTGTGGCTTATAGACTCGCTTTACCGCCAAGTATGTCTCGTGTTCATAACGTTTTCCACATATCCATGTTACGCAAATATGTGGAAGACCTGAACCACATTATTGAGTTAGAACCGAACGAAATAGCGGAGGATTTGACGTATGAAGAAGTTCCTGTTCAAATCTTGGATAAGAAGGAACATATTCTACGCTCCAAGGTTATACCTCAAGTCAAAGTTTTGTGGAGAAACCACGATGTTGAGGAAATGACTTGGGAGTTAGAATCAGAAATGAAATCAAGGTATCCTTACCTCTTCGACATACCAGGTACGTAACCTAATTTCGAGGGCGAAATTTCATAAGAAGGGGAGGTTGTAAGACCCCAATTTTTTATAAATAAAGATGAATTTTCTATAAATATCATTTTTGAATATTATGGAGTTAATTTGATATAATGTTATAGTTGTGGGTAATATTTATAAATTTTGCAAAGTAAGCAAGTTGTTATAAAATATTCGTTTGGTCGGAGAATATTCTTTTTGTCGGGGAATATTCGTACGACGGCACAATCATTGGTGGACCCCACAACGGAATTATTGTCGGATTGAGAAAACGACAAAAATATTTTATTAAAAATAACGGCTGAAGTGTTACCGTTAAAACCGTTAAAACTGTTGAACTACTCGGTAGTAAAAGTACAGTAATACGCGTGGTTGCATAGTAGCACACGGTATTGATTATTGATGCTTACGTGAGAAGTCACTCAGCTATACTCAATTATTGCTATAGTAATTGCTGCATCATATCTCTTAAATTATTGTCAGAGTATCGTCTGTATAATATGTTATATTATTAAATCAATAATTGAGACGTTGTGGTAAGTTTGGTTATTTTATGGGGGGCCATATGTCATCATCTAAGAGTCTCTTCGTCAATAGTAATTACCGTCGTCAATAATAATTACCGTCGTCAATAGTATTTACCTTGGTCAATAGTAATTACCTTCGTCAATAGTATTTACCTTGGTCAATAGTATTTACCTTGGTCAATAGTAATTACCTTCGTCAATAGTATTTACCTTGGTCAATAGTAATTACCTTCGTCAATAGTATTTACCTTGGTCAATAGTAATTACTTTCGTCAATAGTAGTTGTCCCTTCAATATTACCAAGAGTCATTTGACCCTTCGTTAAGACCAAGAGTCATTTGACCCTTCGTTAAGACCAAGAGCCACCCTCAGTTTTTCTATAAATAGAGGCCTAGGGCTTCATTATTTTTCACGAATTCATTCAAGCTATAGAGAGAGAAAGTATAGAGAGAATAAGAGAGAGAGAATAAAAGTATTCTGCTACATCACTTTTCCAATATCCAGTTCTTTTAAGGTAGGAAATATTATTTCTTTTATATTCATGAAGAGAACTTCTGTTATTCCATTTGTTATTATTCTGTTGGAATAACCAGTATACGCGGTCTACCCTATACTTGGTGACATTCTTCTATTATTCTGTTGGAACATCCTGTCTGTGTGTTTTACACCGGACCTGGTTCCGTTTATTATTCTGTCGGAATATCCTGTCTGTGCGTTTACGCCGGACCTGGTTCCATTATTTATTATTCTATTGGAATAACCTGTCTGTGCGGTCTATCGCATGCATGGTGATTTCTTTTGTTATTCCATTCTTTATTGTACTCAGTTGGTTAAGTTTTGACTTCTATACTCCATGAAAGTTGTGGAATATCCTTGATAGTTGCGTTTCATCTAGTACCTTTTCAAGAAAATATTCTTCTAAGCGTTCTTGAATTTTACTCCACAATGCAGTATCATGTTGACAATTTGGACGTTGTTAATTCCTGGATAAATTAATTCTTGAACTTGTTTTATTGAATTCTTATATCATTGTCATCATTCTCATGTTTATAAAATGTTGAAAGTCATCTGTGGCATGTAGTGCATAGATGGACTTGGTATGATTATGACCAGGGATTATTCGGTATAATCATGACCGTAATGTTGCAAATGATGTGGTAAAAGTCCTCATTGGCCCGTAGTGCATTGATGGACAGTTGTTGGCATGATCATGACCATGAATGAATATACGAATATCCTTGGCCGTAGTGCAGGGGTGATTCGATGATGTGGATTATTTTATTAAGCTGAGTCCCAGCGATCACAGTGTTGAAAAACTTTTTCAATCATAAAAGATAGTAGCGTTTATTTTCTACTTGACTCTTTTAATGGATTGCTTGTTCCGCTACAGTTAAACTTGATGTCTATTATATTTTATCAGTTTAACATTATTGAAGGCTAATGATAATTTATTCTGCATTATCTTAGTCATAATATTTCTTACTGGGCTAGTTGAGCTCACCCTTTCTTTCACTGTTCTCTTCAGGAAATGAGAACGTAGCTGGGGCAAGTCGGGGAACGGAGTGATGGTCCGAATGATAGTATTAGTTAGTAGTCCTCACTATTCTATGTAATGGTGTGTTAATAAATGTAATGAGGACTCCTTTTGAGTATGAATACTCTCTAGAAGATAATATTTGTATTCAAACTCACAGTTTATGTTTTGTCGTATTGTACACGACAGTTGTATTAATCAGTTGTATTTGTATTCTGTACTATGTATCTGACGACCCAAGATGGGTGATGTATACCTAATTTTGGGGGCGTCATAGTAGACCTAGCAATACATGTTTGTTTTGAGGATTTCCAAGATACCGCTGCACTACCAAGTGTAAATACATATCCACTTGTGGATTTTGAATCTTTAGTATCAGATATCCAATTAGCATCAGTATATCCTTCCAATACTGCTGGATATCTTGTATAGTGCAGTCCATAGTTTTGAGTATGTTTTAAATATCCCAAAACTCTCAAAATAGCCTTCCAGTGATCTTTACCTAGATTACTCGTATACCTACTTAGCTTACTTACTGAATAAGCTATATCTGGTCCAGTACAGTTCGTGACATACATTAAACTGCCTATTATACGAGAATATTCTAGTTGAGATATGCTATCACCTTCATTTTTAGCTAGATGAAGATTTATATCTACTGGGGTCTTATTTAGAATTATATTATACTTTTTAAAATTTTCAAGTATTTTCTCAATGTAATGAGATTGAGATAATATAATTCCATCATAGGTTCTAGAAATCTTGATTCCTAAAATTATATCAACAACCCTCAAGTCTTTCATATCAAATCTATTTAACAACATACATTTTGTTGAGTTGATAAATTCATTGTTGCTTCCCATGATTAACATATCATCGACATAAAGACAAACAATGACATATTCTTTTTGAGTACTTCTGACATAAACACATTTGTCACACTCATTGATTTTAAATCCATTTGATAACATAACATTATCAAATTTCTCATGCCATTGTTTTGGTGCTTGTTTTAATCCATACAAAGATTTAACAAGGTTGCATACTTTCCTCTCTTGTCCATAAGCTATGAAACCTTCAGGTTGTTCCATATATATTTTTTCTTCTAATTCACCATTTAAGAATGCAGTCTTTACATCCATTTGATGTATTTCAAGTCTATTTAAAGATGCTATTGCTATTAGCATTCGAATAGATGTAATTCTTGTAACAGGTGAATAAGTGTCGAAATAATCCAATCCTTCCTTTTGTCTATAGCCTTTAACAACAAGCCTTGCTTTATATTTATCAATTGAGCCATCAGCTTTCATCTTCTTTTTGAAGATCCATTTATACTCTAAGGGTTTTGAACCAGGTGGAAGGTCCACCAATTTCCATGTATGATTTTGCATAATGGACTCAATTTCGCAATTTATTGATTCTTTCCAATGAGAAGCATCTGGAGAGGATACTGCTTCCTTGTAGGTTCGAGGATCGTTTTCTAATAAAAATGTTAGAAAATCCGGACCAAACGACGTTGAAGTCCTTTCCCTTTTGCTACGTCTAGGTTCATCCACTACAGACTCTTTGTCTATATTTTTAGGATTATCCCTAGTAGCATCCAAAGGTCTTTTGTTTAAATTTGAATCATTATTTCCATTATATGGAAAAATATTCTCAAAAAATGATGTATCTCTTGATTCAATAAATGTATTAACATGAATATCGTTAATTTCAGATTTATGAACAAGAAAGCGATAAGCACTGCTGTTATTTGCATAACCAATGAAAACACAGTCAATTGTTTTTGGTCCTATCTTAACCTTTTTAGGTTTAGGAACCATTACCTTTGCTAGACACCCCCACACTCGTAAGTATTTATAGCAAGGTCTATGACCTTTCCATAATTCATAAGGTGTTTTGTGAGTTTTCTTATGAGGCACTTTATTAAGAATATAATTGGCAGAAAGCAAAGCTTCCCCCCCACAAATTCTGGGGTGCTCCAGAACTGTTTAACATAGCATTCAACATTTCTTTCAATGTTCGGTTCTTGGGTTCAGCAATACCGTTAGATTGAGGTGAATAAGGAGCGGTAGTTTGGTGAATAATACCATGAGTAGAGCATATCTCTTCAAATGGTGATTCATATTCACCACCTCTATCGCTTCTTATTGCTTTAATCTTTTTGCTAAGTTGATTTTCAACTTCATTTTTTATAAAGTTGAAATATTTCTATTGCCTCATCTTTGCTTCTTAGCAAATATATATAACAATATCTTGTGCAATCATCAATAAAGGTTATGAAATATTTTTTCCCACCTCTAGTTTGCACAACCTTTAAGTCACATATGTCAGTGTGAATTAAATCTAGAGGTTCAGTTTTTTCTTTCAACAGAATGAAAGGGTAATATTGTCATTTTTGATTCCACACAAATTTCACATTTATGTTTTGGATTAATATCAAATTTAGGCAAGAATTCTAAAATAATTAATCTACGCATTGTATCATAATTAACATGTCCTAATCTAGCATGCCAAATATTTGAAGATTCCAACAAGTAAGCAGAAGAATTAATTTTATTATTATCAATAGACTTCGGTACAACAGTCATAACATTCATCTTAAAGAGCCCATCATTCATGTAGCCCTTTCTTACAAACATATCATTCTTTGTAAGTACAAACTTATCAGACACAAACACCAACTTAAAGCCATTCTTGCTAAGTAGTGACCCAGAAACTAGATTCTTATAAATATCTGGCACATGAAGCACTTCATTCAAAGTTAGTTCTTTGCCAGATGTCATTTTCAGTTTAATCTTTTCACGTCCTTCAACCTTTGAACTTGAGGAGTTTCCCATGAAGAGTTGATCATCATTTTCTACTGGTTTGTAACTAGAAAACATCTATTTGTTGGAACATATGTGGCGAGTAGCCCCAGTGTCCACGTACCACTCTTTAGGGTTTCCTACCAAATTGCATTCAGATACAACTGCAGAAAGATTAATGTCTGAAACATCTTCAGACAATTTTTTCAGTTCAGTCACATTTGCTTGAGACTTCTGTTCTTTCTTGAACTTCTTTGGCTTGCGACATTCACTTGATTTATGTCCTTGGATGCCACAGTTGAAGCATTTGCCCTTGAATTTCTTCTTGGCCTTGAAGGCTTCTTCTTTGCCTTCACGCTTTCTTTTGTTGTTGTTTGACCTTTGTTCTACAACATTTGCCTTTGCTTCAATAAAATTCTTCCCACTCTTCTTCTCAGATCCTCGATTGTCCTCTTCAATCCTAAGTCGCACAATCAATTTTTCAAGATTCATCTCTTTACGTTTATGCTTCAGATAATTCTTGAAGTCTTTCCATGATGGTGGAAGCTTCTCAATCATTGCTGCAACTTGGAATGATTCACTTAATGACATTCCTTCAAAATGAATGTCATGTAGAATTACTTATAATTCTTGAACCTGAGTGATAACTGCTTTGGAATCTACCATTTTATAATCAAGAAATCTACCGACAATGAATTTTTCATGTCAGCATCTTCAGTTTTATATTTCTTGTCTAAAGATTCCCAAAGTTCCTTTGCCGTTTGAATTGTACAATACACATTATACAATGTATTGTCTAATCCATTCATTACATAATTTCTACAAAGGAAGTCTGCATGTTTCCATGCATCAACTGCAGCCACCTTTTCTTTGTCAGTTTCTCCTTCTACAAGAGTAGGACAGTCCTATTGTAGAAACCGAGTCAAATTCAATGTTATGAGATAGAATAGCATTTTTTTGTTGCTAACGCTTGAAATCAGTTCCATTGAACCTTTCAGGCTTTTTTCCATGAGACATACTCACGGCAGGAATGGTACTAGTGGATGCCATTTTTGTTATACAAAAAGGTAACTATTAATAGACAGAAACAAATTTTCGTTGTACAAAAAATTTGTAAACAAATATTCTAAAACAGAAATTTTTTAAACAAATTTTGTTTTACAAATTTGTATAGCACAAATCCAAATTCTGTTTACAAATTATAGTTTACAAATATCCGTTTAAAAAAAATTTGTTTCTAAAGTTGGAGAGATTTTCAGTTTTCTGTTTAAATATTTAAACAGAATTAACATGTAATATATTAAAGCAAGATAACATGTAATATATTATAAATATTTACAGATAACATGTAATAACAACCACAAAGGATTTGAAATCAACCAGTCAAGGAATTTTTTAAAAATTTTTTTTTCATGAACGTGCCACTGTTATTCAATATATATAATAACAAGTTTCAAAATTTCTGTTATAATCTATTTGTTTACAACATGCAATATTAATATATTAATATTGATATGAGATGCATCACAAAACATAACAAAACAAACCATAACAAAACATGCAATACCGATTTACAGAAGGGAAAAAAAAAATCTTAAACGTATTTAATTCCTCGTTGAATGCAACATTCATTTACAGGAACCATATAAATGCATGAACATAAACATATTTAATTTACTTAAAAATACTTATGACAATAATCATGACAGAATAGATAATTCATGAATAGACAGAATAGACAAATGCATGAATAGTCTTTACTGATTACAGGATTTATTGGATATGTATTGTGTGTTATACAAGTACACATCATTTAACTACATTTAACGTATTAACATGCAATTAAATTCTGGAGTTCCGTTGGTACAGAAAATTTGTTTTATCAACGAATTTCTGTTCAAATAAAATATATAAATTAAATACTACTATATTTACAGAATTGGTAAATTTGCTTTAAGATTGTTATCTGTAATATATAGTAATATTTAATATATATAGATATAATAATAATAAATTATGCAAAACAGAAGCAATTTGTAAAATGAAAAATATAAATCCGAGTCCATTGAATTCACAAAGTCTCCTTAAAGCAAATTTATCCCCCCACAGATGCTAAGGGTTAATTGAATAATTGCTTTCCAAGATAAAACGGGTTTCAATTCTTAATTAGTACTCCCTCCATCCCATAATAACTGTCGCTTTAGCTTGATGCATATGGATTATGAAAGTCATTTAGTGTTATCATTTATTAATTAAAATTGGTGTGAAATTTCATCACGATCCCTTTATGGGAAGTTGAAAACTATTAATACAAGGAAAAAATTTCTTGGGACAATGAGAGAAGGTAGGGGTGATATAGGAAAGTAAATAATTTATTCTCCTAGAAAGTTGTAAACGACAAATAAATTGGGAAAAAAATTTCCTTCTAAAACGACAGTTATTATGAGATGGAGGTAGTAGCATTACAAAATTAAGAATTCATCGAACGCAAATTCTATGTTATGTACTCGAACTTTACTATTAATAATAATGATGCATTAAAGTGGTGCATGAATACACTTACCCAGGAAACGAGAAAAGATTTGCAGAACGGGAAAACACTGCAGAATGGTGGGAAGGAACGGAATCTGCAGAAACGGGATTCTTGCAGAAACAGAACGGGAATTACAGAAGGGAACGGGAATTCAATTGAAGCGCAGAACGGGAAAGGTTACTGCTAAACGGACCGGGAAATTTTCTGCAAAACGGGAAGGGAAAATTTTCTAACGGAACGAAACAGAGAGAACGGAAAAATTATTTTTTAGAAATACGCCCCACATCGTTCATTTATAGAAAAATTCGTGTGTAACCGTCGTCAAAACAACGTAGTATTGTGATGATAAAAAAATATATACCACGAACCCGCCCGTCACGTCGACGACCCGACCCAAATCAATTTTCTGATTCAAATCTCATTTCCACCAAAAACTTAAAAGGATGTGTATGAACATAGAGAGAGATATAGTTTTCCTTCTTTTCTTTTTAATTGGATTTAAAAATAATTGGGAACAGACGTAGAGGAGGGAAGTGTTAGGCGCCGCAATTGCACAGTTTAATATTGAAATGTTCATTGATCTAGAGATCAGGCATGCTGCAGGTCGTACTTAGTAGTGACGGCCGGTAATTTATTTTTCATATTTAATATTGTTAGGGATGTGTTTTACAAAATTGTATAATACGTTATGGTATCATTATATTGGATTTCATTTGGGTTAAATACACTTGTGTCTCTTGGATTTATTATACAACTAGAACGCCCTTCACAAATTATAAATACTAGTTGTTAAGAATTAATTGAATAGAAGATATAATGTCATCGTTCGCTAGAATCGAAATATCTACAAGATCAGGGTCACTTGTGATCCTAATAGTTAAAATTTTACATTAGCATACTCCAAGTACACTTGAGTAAACAAGAGTGATCCTAAATCCATTTCCGGTCAAAAAAATCACCTGAGTGTTGACCTGTCACCCAAAAAACCGAATTTTTATAATTTTCAACGTATTTCAGTTTATAATTAAAAAATTAATACATGTATATACTTGTATTAAATTTGTATAATTTGATTGTAAAATTATAAATACAATTTAAAATTATAAAAAATTACAAATAAAATTATAAAAACAAATTAAAAACATTAGGAAACAAATTAAAGATATTTGAATACAAATTAAGAGTAGATTAACAAACAAACAAAATAAATTAGCCACTCTTAATTATCAATTTGGGTAATTTTTGTGACCCCAAATCGTCAAATCATTACAATATCCCGAACAAATCGTTTATTAAACTAGCAGCTTTATCTTCCTCACCATACCAACAACCATCGGAAACCCTAGCCAAAGCCAAAGCCAAAGCCAAAGCCATAGCCATAGTCACAAACTCATAACGCATCTGGAAAGGTAAAAGAAAAGGAGACAGAAGAGGGGAACAATGATTTATCTAACCATTGTCATAACAATATTTGGGAAGTAACGAGATGAATTTTCAATTCGACGGAATTTGGTACAGGTGGTCGGTAGTGGGTTGTGATTTGATCTTCTTGTGGATTGAAATGGATTTGTTTAGATTTCACTTTTTGTGAAACAAATCTTTGTCACCGCCAATTATGAAATTTTGATGATTGCGGTGGCATGAAGCTATGGTGTTGGCGGCAGCCATGAAGGAAGGTTATTAAGAAGTGAAGATATGGGTGGAACTGATTATGAGAACTTAGAGAATTTTTTGACAAGTTTTTTGAATTAATGAATTGGGCAAATATAATGCAAAACAAGTGTTTGCTATGATATTTTGGCTACTAATATTTGTTTTGTAATTTTGGATTTTGGATTTGATTGTGTGTTATAATTGAGGATGAATGAAGAATCTGGGTTAGAGAGTCCCAAATGTTTTATCAATTTGGATATAATTTTTGTACCTAATTTTTTTAATTAATCTACTCTTACTTTGTATTTAAATATTTTTAATTTGTTTCTTAATATTTTTGATTTGTTTTTATAATTTTAAATTGTTCTTTTAATTTCATAATCAAATTATACATATTTAATATATGTATACAAATTTAACAAGTATATACATATATTCAATTTTTTTAATTGTAAAATACAATGAAATATATTGAAAATTATAAAAGTAGGGCTTTCCCGGTCACACGTCAACACTGAGGCCATTTAAATTTTTTTTGCTAGAAATGAATTTAAAGTCACTTTTATTTATTTAAGTATATTTGAAACATGCTAATATAAAATTTTAAATATTATAATCATATATATTTTCAGAATAATAATAATAGTACTATTGAGCCCTACGCAAGCGTTTTCATAATTGAACTTCATGGAATCGATGCCCCAGTCTGTCACAACATATTTCAACATAACTTATGAACTTAATTCAACAAATTTATTCAATAAGTCGAGCCATTCTGTTTGATGCCAAAAAAAATTTCTATATCTTTAACAAATAAGCTGAAAAGGGTACAAACTTTTATAAGTATATTTTTTTGCTTGGATAGATAGGTTGTGTTAAACACTATTTTTTCAGTTTATTTGCACCATCTTCAATCTCCCTCCCTTATCTTTTTGTTGCAAATTGATATTACATGAAGGATACATTTAATCTGTAAAATTACATCCCTCAGCTTAAAAGTGAGAAGAATTTGTGTCTAGTGATGATAAATACATTCATAATGTTTCATGCATTTTCCATAAACATTTACATAATACTTTTTCTGTTCCAAAATATAATATTATTGTTGATTTTTGAAAGTTAATGCAATGATAATCAATATTATAAATTATCTAAAAAGTGTTAGTTATTGTAAAAAAAATTTAATTTTTAATAAATTATTTTTAGTTTGAAAATATCTCAAGTTGATTTTAAAAAATGAACACTAATTTTGTATTATTATTTTGAAACTATCAATTAATTTACCATTGATGCTTGCTTTTAACGGTACAGAGCTACTTATATATTGAGTTGTCACTTTTTACGTACGCTAGTTTACTTTACTTTCTAATATATGGGCTACATGTATATTACACAGTTGTGTATATATAATTTTCTATATATATATAGAGAGAGAGAGATTGACACTCTTCAACGAACCATAATGAACGAACTAAAAACGAACCGGTTATAACGACAGTATAGTATAGAAAATTGGCTTTCTATGTTATAGCGACGGTACCGTCGCTATAGCCGGTTTGTGACGCCCCCAAAATAGGTCTATACAACTCATTCTGAATCGCCAAATACATAGTACAAATTCAAATACAAACTTCCTTTATATAACTATTAACATTAATTATCGTGTAAAATACGATAAAATATAAGTTATGAGTTTCAATACAAATATTGTCTCGCAGACAATATTCAAACTCTAATAAAGTCTTCATTATAATTATTATCACATTATTTTATAGAGTAATGAGGACTATTATAGTAACCATCTTGGACTATCACTTCATTCCCCGATTAGTCACAACTATATTCTCATTTTCTGAAGAGAATAATGAAAAAAGCTCAGTAAAAAATATTATGACTAAGATAATGTAGAACAAATTATCCTTAGTTCTCAACAGAAAAAAATTTGACATAATACAGTAGACAACAAGTTTTAGATCAACAGTTGCAGCGAAAATAACAATCCATTAGAAGAAATAAGTAGAGCATTATGTCTACTATCTTTTATGATTTAAAAGTCCATCATCAATATTTTATCCCTGTAACTTCAATCAATAATTATTTTCAATCAACGAATTATCTATCCACTATATATGAGCCAAAGATAATCATTTGTATTACCAGTGGTCATGATCATGTCAAACACCTATCTATCTATGCACTACGGGCCAAAGAGGACTTTCACCACAAACCTTTATCTGTAACATTAAAAGTCATGATTATACCAATACATAATTACTGGTCATAATCATACCAACAAACAGTTTATCTTTGCACTACGGGCCAAAGATGACTTTCACTACAATATAAGCATGAGGATGATGACAATGATATAAAGAATGAAACAGGTGAGATCAAAGATAAATATTAGAGATTTATAATTTAATTTATCCAAAGTTTGAAAATGTCAAAATTGTCAACATGATCACTAATTGTGGAGTAAAATTCAAGAATGATATTCAAGATTCATATTTCAAATATAATTTGGACAATGAAAGAAAATACTAATTTCATCGTGAATAATACTCCGGCATGAATAGTAACTCGGATGAATAGTACTCTGGCATGAATAGTACCCCGGATAAATAGTACTTTGGCATGAATAATGTCCCGGATGAATAGTATTCTGAAATAAAAAGATTAAAATTAAATAAGAAAGTTCATACCAATATTTCAGTGAAATGATATTAGATGAAGCGCAAACTATTAATGATATTCTGCTAATTTCATAGATTATAGAAGCAATACTTATCAAAGTAAGTGTAGATTTAGGAATATAAAATGAAATAATATCACTTACATACTATAGAGTATGAAAGAAAATAATATTCCTTACGAATATTGAACGAAAATAATATTCTTTACCTTAGTAGGAGACTAAATATGATTGGTATATCGGAGATTATTTTGAGAAAATCTTGCACTATTTGCTACACTAAAAGTAGCCTTATACTCAAAAGAAATACGCACAATATTATAGAAGAAGAATTATCTGATTCTGGTGTGATTTTTATTTCTTAACTAAGCAATCTATTTATAGGAGAATGGTAGGGCACTATTTAAGGAAATCACGGACCAACAGTAAGAAAATCACAGACGAATTCACG
This sequence comes from Panax notoginseng, assembly GCA_016801055.1. Lineage (NCBI taxonomy): Eukaryota > Viridiplantae > Streptophyta > Magnoliopsida > Apiales > Araliaceae > Panax > Panax notoginseng. The sequence continues at coordinate 248,485,509 of CM029012.1, forward strand.
GGCGAAAATTTAATTTTACTATACAGCACTATGCAATAAAATATTCTAATAAAATAAAAATTTTATATATAACATAATATATTCTATTTATATTCTAATAAAACAAATAACTTTATATATATTATAAAAAGTATTATGTTTTATATATAAAGTTTTTTATTTTATTACTATTATAATAATAAAATAAAATTAAGATAACTTTCTACAAACGGTTTGACAAATTGGCACATGGGGGTCTATGGAATAATAGATCAAACTTACAACAAACGTCTCATGACAAACTCCTCTATTTATATCAAAAATTGAATAAATATTTATCACAATCTCTTATCTCCAATCAACACATTTTTAATCTTTCAACAATTATTAATCATTAATATTATAACTCACAATATTGACAACCAGATCGTTCCAAAGAAAGAAGGGGCTTTCCGATAAGGATTTCTCCTTATTGGTGCGCAATTAAATAACTTAACCATTTACTCGACAAAACTTTCTACACATTGTCAATAATATAAATAATAATATGAATAAATGTGTCGTATCAATTATTGATTTAATAATATAAAATATTGTGAAGATGATATTGTGATAATAATTAAATCAATAATGTTAGATACTATGTAACAACTACTGTGACAATTATTGAATGAAACTGAGTGACTTCTTACGTAAGAATCAATAATTAGAGATATTGTGCAATACCATGTGCTACTGTGCAATACCGTGTATCACTGTGGAATAACGCGTATTATTGAACTTTTATCACAAGGTATTTCAACAGTTTAACGATAAAAATTTTGTCGTTATTTTTATAAAAAAAGGTTATGTTTGTTGCTTTCTATATTTGACAGTTATTCCGTTGTGGGGTCCACTAATGATTGTGCCGTCATACGAATATTTTTCATCAAACGAATATTTTTCGACCAAAAGAATATTTTATAACAACTTGTTTACTTTGCAAAATTTGCACATATCACCCATAACTATAGCATTTATTAGATCATCAGCTATATATATATATATATATATATATATATATATATATATACATATATAGCTAAAGTTGTAAACTTAAGGATATCCTTACAACACATCGTGACCCTACATTTGATGATCAAACGGTTAATAAGGCCCTCGTCCGCAAATTAATTTTTGATATTCCACAGTTTAATTATATTGCTGAAGGGATAGATGATCAAAATACACACTACTTGTAAAAGCCCCTCGTTCACAGTATTCAACTGCGGACGCTAGGTATGGCTAGCCAATTGAAAAATTAAAGACGTCGTTTTTAAATAAATATCATCCGCTAACGCTAGGTATGTCCCAAATTCAAATTTTTTCTTTAATTTTCTCTAAATCATGATGGACCCTATTATTATAATTAATATTGATTGAATACTATTGTGCCATCTGCTTATATTGGGAGATATTCGATCAATTAATATTGTGCCATATACTCATCTTCGGGTTCGACATCCGTAAATCCAAACTCTCTTCGGCCACCAAAACCAAGCTCTATCATCAAATGATAGTATCCAATTTCCTGACAAACCCATCAGCAGAACACGTTCGGCGTTCTCGTCGACAGTTTATTGTGGTTTTTGGTTGGCGGAGGGGAATTATATTTTGATTTGGAGAAAATTAAAAAAAAATTAAATTTGGTCCATACCTACAAGGAGATATATTTAGGTCATATATCCCGTCTATAATATTAAACTGCAGACGAAAACTCTATTAATTATTTTATCTACGGATGGACGGTTATATATATATATATATATATATATATATATATATATATATATATATATATATATATATATATGCCTTAGTAGTAAAGTAAGGTAACGTGAGTATGGCGCTTATATATAATGTAACGAGGATTAATATATATTCCAACATTTCACATTTCATAACATGATGTATATAGATATAGTACGTTCAATCCTAGGAATTCTAACTATTGATCCAAATTCAACGAAATTCACTAAATGAACAAATCCCTACTTTTGTTTGGATGACCACTAGGACCATTCACTTTTAATGAATAGGAAAGACCCGAACCACATAATTGAGTTAGAACCAGACGAGATAGCCGAAGATTTAACGTACGAGGAGGTACCTGTTAAGATTTTGGATAGGAAAGAGCATGTTCTACGCACGAAGGTTATACCACAAGTTAAGGTTTTGTGGAGAAACCATGCTATTGAAGAAATGACCTGGGAGTTAGAATCAGAAATGAAAGCGAGGTATCCTCATCTTTTTGAAACACCAGATACGTACGTCAACTTCGAGGACGAAATTTCATAAGGAGGGGAGGTTGTAAGACCCCAACTTATTAATGAATAAAATCAAATTTTCTCTAAATATTATTGTGAATAATAAGGTGTTAATTTGATATAAAACTTTGGTTATGGGTGAAATGTGTAAATTTTGCAAAATAAACAAGTGGTTATAAAATATTCATTTTGTCGGGGAATAATCGTTTGGTCGTGGAATATTCTTTTTGTCGGGGAATATTCGTATGACGGCGCAGCTATTTGTGGGCCCCATAACGGAAAATGATTGGATGAAGATAACGACAAAAATTGAGTTTTTATAAATAACGGCGTAGTTGTTACTGTTAACACTGTTGGAATACCCGGTGGTTAAAATACAGTAATACGCGTGGTTGCACAGTAGCACACGGATTGCACAGTATTTTTGAATTATTAATTCTTACGAAGGAAGGCACTACTCAATAATTGTTACAGTAGTTACTGTTTAATATTTTATTTTATTGATTCAATAATTGCTGCATTGATATTTTATATTATTGTTGTTTCAATAATTGTCACTGCACAGTATTTTCCATTATCAGATTAATAATTCATATTATTTGAATAATATTATTAGATAACATTATTGGCAATGTCTAGAAAGTTCTGTCTAAGGAGAGGTTTGGTCATCTAATTGCGCGCTAGTAAGGGAAAATCCTTATTGAAAAGCACATCTTTCCTCGGAACGGCTTGATTGTCATAAATGTGATTCTGTAATATTGATTGTGAATAATTAATTATTGATTCATATGATAAGGAAAAATTTATTTTATGTGAATATAAATGTTTGATATATTTTGTGGTTAAAAATGAAGGAGTTAATGTTGAGGTATTTTATCATTATTTTTGTCGGAATAGAGGTATTAAAAATCAATCAGGATTTTTGAGATATATTGCGGGGGTTATAATTTTTAATCCGACCGTTGGATCGTTGTGATTTTTGGATATGTTATACATATATAAATTGAGTATATGTCCACAAATTTTGAACCGTTAAAAATGAATGTATGATTTATTATGAATTTTAAGAGATGACTGGTTTAGAAATTATTGAAGTTTCAGAATTTATTATTTTGGTAGAAAATTCTAGAATTGGTGGGGCCCAATTTTAGTTGATGAGAAATATGCTGAAATTTTTATTCAAATATGGTGGGTGGAAATAGTAGCAGGTAAAGCCATCAGGTTGCAGGTCAAGTCTGCTTCGGCGTGCTAACATTTTCCTATAAATAGAGGGCTAAGTTAGAATTGAAAATCACACAAGAATTCATAAGTTTTCTCTCTTGTTTTCTCTATATTATCGATCGTATTCTTGTGAGTTTACTTTGAGTGTTGCTATACGGTGCAAGTTTCTGTCAGCACTATATCTGAAATTCAGTCAGAAGTACGATTATTTTGAGGTAAGAGATATTATTTTCTTCTTAAATGATATTATTTTCTTCAATATCATTATGCTGAAATATTGATATGAGTTTTTTTTTTATCAAATTTAGAACTTTTTGTGTCGGGATTACTATTCACGTATACGACACTATTCACGAATACGACACTATTCACCGAAAAATGAAATTTTCTTCTTTTTATCCAAGATGTCTATTATGGTTACTATCTTTGATTGTATCCATATTTTGATCTTTATTTTTGAATTATGCTTCACAATTGATTATTATGAAATATTATTGATCTTGGATAAACTGTTATACGAATCCCTACTATTTGTCCTTCTGTCTCACTGGATTCATTTTTTTAAGATATTTTTCATCATTCTCAGTCCTAAATGATGATATTACTGAATATCTTTGGTCTGTAGTGCAAAGATGAATGATTAACTGATGAATATATTTGGCCCGTAGTGCAAAGATGAACAGGTGTTGAGATGAACATGACCGACTGGTGATACAAATGAATATCTTTGGCCTGTAATGCAAAGATGAATATTTGATTAAAGATGGTTATTGATTGTTGTTACAGGGATAAAATATTGATGATGGACTTTTAAATCTTAGAAGATAGTAGAACTCATTCTCTACTTGACTCTTCTAATGATTTGCTGTTTCCGCTGCAGTTGTTGATCTAAAATTTATTGTCTATTATATTTTATCAGATTTTTCCCTGTTGAAGACTAATGATAATTTGTTGTATATTATCTTAGTTATAATATTCTTTACTGGGCTAGTTGAGCTCACCCTTTTCCTTTTTGTTCTATTTTTCTTCTCAGAAGGTGAGAACATAGCAGGATCGAGTCGGGGTATGGAGTAATGGTTCTTGAAAGATGTTTTAGCAGTTTTCACTATTTCTGTAAAATAGTGTTTGAATAATTGTAATGATGACTTATTTAAGTATGAATATTGTCTAGAAGACAATATTTGTATTTAAACTCACAGTATGTATTGTCGTATTTCACACGACATTTGTATTATTGAAGTTGTAGTTTATTTTATGTACCATGTGTTTGGTGACTCAGAATGGGTGTTGTATACCTATTTTGGGGACGTCACAATGACTGAACCGTCACCGAGTCCGTCGCTAAAGGGGGGTGAGCTCGAATGAGTTGGATAAGGGGTGAGCTTAAGATCCGAATCGTGTATATATATATATATATATATATATATATATATATATATATATATATATATATATATATATATATAGGTATGTATGTATTTATGTAGTCTAGTAACCTACTTATGCATGCTGAAAGTACTCTTTATACGTGCGACCTTTTCTCAAAAAGCATAGAGGCCAAATTTGAAGTAGATTAGTTACTATTAAAAAAATTAGTTACTAAGGAGAAGTAAAATATATCTAGTGTTAAATTAAAAATGAAGGGAGAACCCAAAAAGAAGATCTCCATCTATTACAGAGTTGGAAACTTTACTCAACGGTGATCTCTATGATAAAGGCCCTATTCTTTCCCATAGTCGTTGATTGATAGATCATCAACTTTTTCCACTTCAATTATATATACTCTAAATTTCCCACCCTTGGTTAAAACTTATAATGATGATAGTAGTGATGATGCATATGGTGGGGGATAGAACATGCGGACTCAGAAATATTTTATAATAGGGGTGAATTTTAATTAATCTTTTTTTGTTGAAATTAAATAAAAATAATGAACTAATCATAATATTAATTAATTATAATAATATTTATAAATTAAAATAAATATTTTTAATTCAAACTAAAAAAGAATTTCAAATAAAAAATATTTAAATATAATTTAGAATTAAACTTATTTCAGTTACTTGTCATAGTTCAATTTAAATAATTCTCCAAATGTTCAAAGCCTCAAACCAAATTTACTTTTTATATTCGAACAAAACCATGAATTAATTTTAAAATATAATTTAGTTTTGTTATCTTTTTATAAGTTTCAAATAAGTTTTACTTAAAATAAGAGAAATAAACTATTCAAAATTTATATTCAGAATACCAAAAATTATACAGAATCTTTTAGTTAGATATATACAGGAAAGTAAATTGATTATAACTATTAGAAATGAGGGGATGCTAAAGGCTCATAATCATTTTCTATTTCCCATTATAAAATAAGGCAAACTCATAATTATAAGTTATCACAATAAAAGACAAAAACTACTCAACCAAAATGATACCATTTTTAATTGAAGATCAAACAATCCAAAAATTAAAAAAAAAAACCCAATCAGACCAAATAAATAGTAACCATAGTTGACCAAATCAATAACAAAAAAAATCAAACTTGAATAAAAAAATTCCTTCCGATTCATACGATGATGAACATTCAAAACCAAAAATAATATAAAAAATATTTATAAGATTTCACCAAGCCTTAAAACTAAGAAAATTTTTATACTTGTATTTAGAATTGGTCTATGAAATTTTTTTTGCCTCCTCCAAATTTAACTCTTCCATTAATTTATCCTCTTAAATTTATTAATTTACATATCTATCCTACTCCTATACCTATAAAAAAACCAGCACGGGCAGCATAGGAATTCAATTATTATATGTATTTTTAGTTTTAGAAAACATTTGTGTCATTTTTTGATGGGAAAATATGATGATAAACATTGGATTTTGGAAATTTATTGTCTTTTTAGCTCACACATGAATTTTCAATCCAAAACAAAAATACTCCTGACCTCCGTTTTAAATAGGAGATAATTATCGAATTTTTAAAATTCAATTTATATAATTTTAATTTTAAACTAATATGATTTATGTAGGATTATAAAATTAAAAGCAGCGTCAGTACCTGGCAAAATAAAAAATAAAAACATTGCAACGACAGTCAAAATTTTTAATTATACTTTTTAAAATAATTTATATTTTAATTATTTATATTAACTAAAATGAAATAAATTTATAATTATTTTGAATTTAAAAAATTAATTCAAACTAAGTTTTTAAAAATAAATAAAAGTCTTTGGAACAAGTCGAGTAGAAGATTTTGAGCATGGGATTTTGGGTTTTAATTTGGAAAGCAGTAGGGCTTTTTATGAGGAGTGACATTCATTAAGCATAATGAATAGTGGCCTCACCCTCATAGTCATTGTAATGATGGCTCTTGTCTCTCATCTCCTCTCATCTCAGCCCACAGAATGTGCCACTGACCACACTGCTCAGTGGCATCATAGCCTGAATGAATACACCAACTCCTCCGTATGCTCAATTAAGTACGTGCCAATTTAAAATATATTGGGACATGAAAAAGTGACACCTTTTTGGCGTATACCCATTAAAAGAAGTTTTTATCAGATTTTATACACACAAAGATATTATATAAATTTATTTAAATTTAGTTGATATAATTATTATAATAATATGGTATATAATAAAATTTATTTATCACAAAATTTATTTTATTTTAAGCTTTTATGAGTCATATTAATTTTAAAATTTAATATGTCATCATTTGACCTTAAGTCAAATTGTATATCTAATTTTGAAACGAAATACGGAATTGTCATCCCACATCAATTCATATCAAATACAGTGCACACCTGTGTAAACTGACTCAATAAGCATGTTGGATCACTTCGTTACCTAAAACGTTAACCAATAAGGTTAAGTCTCCATATTAAATCATCTATATTCTTGAATTTATCTGATGTGAGATTCATGTAAAATATCCAAATATATTAAAATATTATGTAAAGAATTTCAAAATTTAAGAAATGGTAAAAAACAAGAAGCAAAAGTGAGGTTGACTTGTGAGTAACAATTATATCTTTTGAGAATTGATATTTTTACAAGTAAATTTAATAATTTTATAAAAAAAATTCACGTAAATAATAAGTGAGGTCCACCCCGTATAAAAGAAGATTTTATAGAATTATCAAATTTATTTGTGAAATATCAATTTTCTATATTTTACTTGATATATGTTTATGAGGTACATCTCTAGAGATTTGGCATGTCTCAGCAGCAACTGACTAAAAAATGTAGTTTCTCATACATTACTAACCAACTAGTTGTTGGCTATAGGCATGTACTCAAAAGTAAAATTTTGTTATTATTAAATTTTAGTTTTTTTTCCTATTAGATATTTTATCACAATATTACACACCAATTTTATACATTTGTGTGTTATTATAAATAAACTCACCCACTCCGCGCAAAGATAGTATGGCGTGGATAGTGATTTATTATATTATTAAATAAATAAATATTTAATTAAGATTTTGAAAAGATAATTATAATTATTAAATATTTATTTAAAAATTCAATTATTAAATTATATATTATAAGTTCCTTCGATCAATTATTAAGTTTAACGTTTGAATGGAGTGAATACTTAGTTAATTATAATTATGAGAAATTATTTATTTTAATTTTATTTAAGTTTGTAAGGAAATTTATATTACTGTGTATATTGAAAATTTTGATTTAAATTCTAATTCGAACAAAAATATGAAATTCAAGCTTTAAGAAATTTTAATTTAGTCATGATCTCCACTGTAATTTTTCAACTAATTTACGGTTACTATGCTTTAAAAAGTTCACATATATTATTAATAGGTTAAACATAAATAACTACCCTAAATTATTAATTTTTTTTCACTTCGTCATAATTTAAACTATCAGGTAATTAAACTATCATTTTTTAGTTTTTGTTAAATTACATTATATTTATGCCTATTTAGTTTTTATAAAATGATTTAAACTAATTATAAAATGAGTATTATTTTAACACATCATCAGTAACATCCTTGGTGTTAAAGTCACTTCATCAATTTATGACATGACAATTTCATTTGAACCAAAGTAAAAAAAATAAAAGTTTAATCACCTGATTGAAAAACTTGAAAGATTAATCGTCAAAGTGAAAAAAGTCAATAGTTCAGGATAGTAATTTATATTTAAGACTTATTAATATAATTAATCATGTAATATTAATATAATAAATCGCGCAATATTTTAAGAGATTTTTGATATCTTAATAAAATTGTAATAATAGAACTATCCAATATAAAATTTGTTAAAATATATTATATTACATAAAACTGTGGTAAAACAATTGCAATAAATTTGGTAAAACCAAAAATAGAAATTCTTTTAGAAGTTACTTTTCCTATATATTAGAGATATAAATTAACACAAAAACATCTTCCTTTTTTCTAACATGTTGGGATTCCTTATGAATATATATATTACAAATTTAAATAGTATTTAATTGTTATAACTTTGGATAATATATACTTATAATAATTTAAATATAAAAGCGAGCGAAAGGTTGAACAAAAAGTTTGTGAAATTGAAATTAAGTTTGTATTTTTTAATTATATAGTCGATTATGATAACTTGTGTATTACATTTAAGTTTAATATATGTATGTGATGTTCAATTTTTTAGCTTTTTCTTTTCCCCTCCATTTTATTTATTACCAATTAATGTGTTACTTCTTTTTGATGTTTTTATTTCCATTATCACTATCTCTTCTTGTTAATAAAGTTGATTTATTTCGTTGTCATTTCTTCCCATGAGGGAAGAGCATAGGAAAACAACTAAACAATCATTGGTTGTGCTTATATTGATTGTTAGTTATCTTCCTACTGCGATTATTCTTTATTCAACCTGGCCAAAAGATTAGTTTTACAGTGTATAAGTCTTGACAAAGTTGTTTACGTAATAGAAATTAAAAAGGCAAAACTAATGATTTAACTATCGAAATTGACACGTTTTATTGAATATCAGATTGAATTTTTAATTTTTTAAATTAACTCATCGAACTAATTTTTATTTTTAAATTGGGTCATTCCGTTAAAAAAAGTTGACAGGCGTTAATTTTTTATCTTCGTGGCGCTGATGTGGGCGTAAAAAAGAAAAGAAAAAAATTACATGAAAAATAAAAGACAACATAAAAAATTAAAAAATATTACTTATGTGACAAAAAAATCAATTAAATATACCCCCTGTCAAACTAAACATATTCTCCTTTGATAAAATGACACCATTAATAACAAAACATTAACAAAAGCAAAACAAAATCAAATAATTGTGTTCTCCCCCCATCTTCCTCTTTTATTTCTTCTGAGGGAAAATCCCAATTTATTCTGCTATCGCCGGCTGAGTAGTGTACATTAAATTGATTGTTTCAAGTAAGAATTTTCAGTTGAAATTCAAAAGTAGTGTACATTAAATTGATTGTTGTAGTCAGAATTTGGGTGAAAATAAATATCCCTCATCATCTTCATTTCATTTCCACGTCTCAACCCCATCTTTAACACCCGATATCTCTTGAAGTCTCTTCTAAATCGATTCTTTGTTATTTCTCATTTCTGAATTCTCATTCTAAATCTGTAAAGATCGTTCCTTGATATACGAGGATTCGGCTATGGATTTATGTTATTTCTCCATTCATTTTGTTATTGTTCCTGTTCAGATTTGTTGCATTAGCCTTTTTTTTATGGAGTTCGGGTGAAAATCGCTTTTAGTTCTATAGAGATCTATTGAGGTATGCTATAGATCTGATTTATTTCGGTGATTTTTTGTATTGGTTCTATAGATCTGTTTGAGGTATGTAATAGATCCGATTTATTTCGCTTTTGTAAGGATGGTCTGTACATTGCATGCTGCCATCACCAGAATATTGTTGGAGACCTTCCATTATGATTCTGCTATCGCCGGCTGAGATTTCTGGCCTTTTAATGCGTTTTGATTAATGGTTTTGCTGTTTCGTTTTGTTGTGCTGGATTGATTCATCATGTTTCAAACTGTATGATTAGTCTATCTGGGTTAGTCATATCGTGATTCATGGATATTTCCGTAAGACTACGGCGGTTTGTAATTTTAAGATGATGAATTAGAACTTGAGATGAAGAAGACGATGAGTTTATTTGGATGGTTGAGTTGTAACGAGAGAAAATTTAAAGTTAGGGTTTTGATTTTGGGATTTTTCCCCAAAAGAAATAAAAGAGGAAGATTGGGAGAACACAATTATTTGATTTTGTTAATGTTTAGTTATTAATGTTGTCTTTTTATCAAAGGAGAATATGTTTAGTTTGACGGGTATATTTAATTGATTTTTTTGCCACATAAACAATATTTTTTATGTTGTCTTTTATTTTTCATGTCATTTTTTTTTTCTTTTCTTTTTTACGTTCACGTCAGTGCCACGTAGATAAAAAATTAATGTCTATTAAATTTTTTTAACGGAATGACCCAATTTGAAAATAAAAATTAGTTCAATGAGTTAATTTGAAAAATTAAAAGTTCAATCAGGTATTCAATAAAACGTGCCAACTTCGGTGACTAAATCATTAGTTTTGCCAAATTAAAAATGTTCAGATGATTAATACGTTATCGATACACTCGAGTATATGTTTTCAACAAGCCACACTCACAGATAACTAATGAGCTAAATCTTTTAAAAAGAAACATGTAATACTGGATGCGATGTTTGGACTGAAAAGACCACAAACGGTTTTCGAAATGTTCACAACTAACTTGTCATATATGGTCGTTTAGAAGAGGAAGCAAATATCACTACAAGAAAAAAGTTTTTCTACGATCAACCATCAGCGACCGCAGTTGGTTGTCAATGGCCATCAGCGACCGAAGACAGTTGTTAATACAGGTCGCACATAATTTGGTCGATGTGTGGAAATCAGCGACCACTTTTAGCGACCGGCAAATAGCGATTGAGGCAGTCTTTAACACCCTCGAGCTATATGCAGTCGCTGAAAAGTATTAACGACCACATGCTGTCATTGATAATTAATTTTTTTAAAAAAATTGCATGTTTTGTTGATTTTCAAAATTTTTTTAACCTGTTTTGTACCTGTTTTATATTCCAACACACAATAATATATATAAATTGTTAGGGTTTATGCCCTATAGGCCAATTATTTGATATAATTGCTTAACGTTTTGATATTATATTTGATTGAATAAATAAATAGTTTTATTATGGTTTTATTTACTGCGTAATATAATTTTTAACATAATAAAATTCCTTAGAATAGTGATACAAATTATATAGTTTCAAGTATGTGACTTGAACATGAAATTATATAATTACAATTAGTATCATTGTTCTTAAATGTCCCTAGTCGAGTTTCATTATTGATGGGACAACAATGATGCATTGAGACTAGTATGTGGATTGACTGATGACGAAATCTCATTGGTCATAAATATATGAGATATTAAGTCAATACATAGGTACATGTTAGATAACGATGTACTGGACAGACCCACCATGAGAATTTTATATGGAGTATTATGCGAAGTGTCATTAGCAATTCTCATAGTGACAATGATGTAATGGTCCTCCGACCAGAAATCGCTATATTACTGTACGAGAATTTATGTACTTTGATATCATCAAATGTCACCTTTAATATGGTGGACTATAAAGGTGATTATTGGGTTAATTATGAATCGTGTGAGAAATATGAGTGAACTAGATGGAATTTAACCATCCTATATATTATGGGTGATATCCATAGGCCTCTTGATTGAGTAGGACTATGAAATGCATGACCATGCTCAAATAGTGATTTGTTTCATATAGTCTACTCATTGATCAAGAAAACTCAGATTAAATTATGAAGAGTATGACACATTCCATTACTCGAGTTTAATCTAGGATATTAAGGTTAAAAGGATTAAATTACATTGAAACATTGGTCACGAAAAGGTTGCATCGAAGCATCAAAGCATCGATGTAAGACCCCAATTTTTATAAATAAAGATGAATTTTCTATAAATATTATTTTTGAATATTATGGAGTTAATTTGATATAATGTTATAGTTGTGGGTAATATTTATAAATTTTGCAAAGTAAGCAAGTTGTTTTAAAATATTCGTTTGGTCGGAGAATATTCTTTTTGTCGGAGAATATTCGTACGACGGCACAATCATTGGTGGACCCCACAACGAAATTATTGTCGGATTGAGGAAACGACAAAAATAGTTTATTAAAAATAACGGCGGAAGTTTTACCATTGTTACTGTTGAACTACTCGGTAGTAAAAGTACAGTAATACGTGTGGTTGCATAGTAGCACACGGTATTGATTATTAATATTTATGTGAGAAGTCACTCAGTTTGATTCAATTATTGTCAGTTAATAATATGAATTATTTAGCGATAATGACGTTTTGTTTTATTCGTATTATTAACGTAATAAAACAGAAACATCTTTTTATATAAAACAGAATACTTTATTAAAGTTATTCTATAAATAGAATATATTATATTTTATTTAAAAGATTTTTCTTTAAATATGGACCGTCAGATTAAAGTAATCAATCTGGACCGTTCATGGATTAGTTACTATGCATTCTATTTTTCTATAAATAGCAGCTCATTCCTTCATTATTTCTTACGAATTCACTGAACTCTAGAGAGAGAAACTATAGAGAGAAACTATAGAGAGAGAGAAGAAGAGTATCCTGTGTGACGCCCCCAAAATAGGTATACAACACCCATTCTGAGTCGCCAAATACATGGTACAGAAAGCAAACTACAACTTCAATAATACAAATGTCATGCAAAATACGACAACACATACTGTGAGTTTAAATACAAATATTGTCTTCTAGACAATATCCACACTCAAATAAATCCTCATTACAATTATTCAAACACTATTTTACAGAAATAGTGAGGACTACTAATACATCTTTCTAGAACCATCACTCCATACCCCGACTAGATCCTGCTATGTTCTCACCTCCTGAGAAGAAAAATGGAACAAAAAAGAAAAGGGTGAGCTCAACTAGCCCAGTAAAGAATATTATGACTAAGATAATATACAACAAATTATCGTTAGTCTTCAACAGGGAAAAATCTGATAAAATATAATCGACAACAAGTTTTAGATCAACAACTGCAGCGGAAACAGCAAACCATTAGAAGAGTCAAGTAGAGAAAGAATTCTACTATCTTCTAAGATTTAAAAGTCCATCATCAATATTTTATCCCTGTAACATCAATTAATAATCATCTTTAACCAAATATTCATCTTTGCACTACAGGCCAAAGATATTCATTTGTATCATCAGTCGGTCATGTTCATCTCAACACCTGTTCATCTTTGCACTACAGGCCAAAGATATTCATCAAGTAATTATACATCTTTGCACTACAGGCCAAAGATATTCAGTAATATCATCATTTAGGACTGAGGATGATGAAAAATATCTTAAAGAGAACGAATCCAATGAGACAGAAGGACAAATAGTAGGGATTCGTATAACAGTTTATCCAAGATCAATAATACTTCATAATAATCAATTGTGAAGCAGAATTCAAAAATAAAGATCAAAACATGGATACAATCAAAGATAGTAACCATAATAGACATCTTGGACAAAAAGGGAAAATTTTATTTTTCGGTGAATAGTGCCGTATTCGTGAATAGTGCCGTATACGTGAATAGTGCCGTATACGTGAATAGTAACCCCGACACAAAAAGTTCCAAATTTGATAAAAACTCATATCAATATTTCAGCATAATGATATTGAAGAAAATAATATCATTAAAAAGAAAATAATATCCCTTACCTCAAAATATCAGTACTTCTGGTCGGAATATCGGTATAAGGCTGAAAGAAACTTGCTCTGATGAATAGAAACTCTCAAAGTATCTAAATACTCACAAAATACACTCAATAATCTAGAGAGAGAAAGAGAGAAAACTTGTTTCTGGTGTGATTTTCAATTCTAACTTAGCCCTCTATTTATAGGAAAATTTTGGTAGGTTTGACCTGCAACCTGATGGCTTTACCTGCTACTATTCCCACCTACCACATTTGAAATATAATTCAGCACATTTCTTCACCAACCACAAGTGGGGCCCACCAATTCTAGAATTTTCCACCAAAATGATAAACTCCGAAAATTCAACAATTTCTGAACCAGTCATCATGTAAAATTCGTAATAAATCATACGTTCATTTTTAACGGTTCAAAATTTGTGGACATATACTCAACTTATATATGTATAACATATCCAAAAATTACCACGATCCAACGGTCGGATTAAAAATTATAACCCCCGCAAACTATCTCAAAAACCCTGATTTTTAATACCTCCATTCCGACAAAAATACTGACAAAAACCTCAACATTAACTCCTTCATTTTTAACCACAAAAATATATCCCTCATTTATATCCACATAAAATAAATATTTCCTTATCATATGAATCAATAATTAATTATTCACAAATAATATTACAGAATCACATTTATGACAACCAGGCCGTTCCCAGGAAAGAGGGGGCTTTCCAATAAGGATTTCTCCTTACTGGCGCGCAATTAGATGACCAAACCTCTCCTTAGACAGAACTTTCTAGACATTGCCAATAATGTTATCTAATAATATTATTCAAATAATATGAATTATTGATCTGATAAATGAAAATACTGTGCAGCAACAATTATTGAAACAACAATAATATAAAATATCAACGCAGCAATTATTGAATCAATAAAATAAAATATTGAATAATAACTACTGTAACAATTATTGAGTAGTGCCTTCTTACGTACGAATCAATAATTCAACTATACTGTGCAATCCGTGTGCTACTATGCAACCACGCGTTATTACTGTATTTTTAACCACCGGGTATTCCAACAGTATTAACGGTAACAACAACTTATACTTGTCGTTTTCTTCATCCAATCGCTTTCCGTTATGGGGCCCACACAAGGCTGCGTCGTCGTACGAATATTCCCCGACAGCAAGAATATTCCACGACCAACCGAATATTCACCGACCAAAAATAAATATTTTATAACCACTTGCTTATTTTGCAAAATTTGCACATTTCACCCATAACCAAAGTATTATATCAAATTAACCCCTTATTATTCACAATAATATTTAGAGAAAATTTGATTTTATTCATTAATAAGTTGGGGTCTTACAACCTCCCCTCCTTATGAAATTTCGTCCTCGAAATTGACGTACGTACCTGATGTTTCAAAAAGGTGAGGATACCTCGCTTTCATTTCTGATTCCAACTCCCAGGTCATTTCTTCAATAGCATGGTTTCTCCACAAAACCTTAACTTGTGGTATAACCTTCGTGCGTAGGACATGCTCTTTCCTATCCAAGATCTTAACAGGTACCTCCTCGTACGTTAAATCTTCAGCTATCTCGTCTGGTTCTAACTCAATAATGTGGTTCGGGTCTTTAACATATTTACGAAGCATAGATATGTGAAAAACATTATGAACACGAGACATGCTTGGAGGTAATGCGAGTCTATATGCCACATTTCCTATTCGCTCAAGAATCTCAAATGGACCAACAAATCTTGGATTGAGCTTTCCTCTCTTCCCAAATCTTGTAACTCCCTTCCATGGTGCAACACGTAACAATACATGATCCCCAATATTAAATTCCACGTCCTTCCGATGAAGATCCGCATAACTCTTTTGTCGATCCTGTGCCGTTTGTATACGTTGTCGAATCGTTTGGATCTTCTCTGTAGTAATGCGTACCAATTCTGGTCCCAACAATGTTGCTTCACCCACCTCGTCCCAGCATACTGGAGAACGACATTTTCTTCCATACAACGCCTCAAATGGAGCCATACCTATGCTCGCCTGATAACTGTTGTTGTAGGAGAATTCCACCAATGGTAGGTACTTATCCCAACTCCCTTTGAGATCTAAGACACAAAGTCTTAATAGATCTTCAAGAGTTTGAATAGTCCTCTCTGATTGTCCGTCCGTTTGAGGATGGTATGCTGAACTGAATCGTAAATCCGTGCCCATAGCTTTCTGCAAGCTAACCCAAAATCGTGAAGTGAATCTTGGGTCACGATCCGAAACTATGGATACTGGCATGCCATGCAATCTCACAATCTCGTTCACGTACATACTAGCAAGACGTTCAAGGGAATAAGTCTCACGTATCGGCAAGAAATGAGCGGACTTGGTTAATCTATCAACAATAACCCAAATCGCATCTATGCCTTGAGAAACCTTGGGAAGACCTGTAACAAAATCCATAGTAATGTGTTCCCACTTCCATTTCGGAATCTCAAGTGGTTGCAATGGACCCTTTGGTACTTGATGCTCCGCTTTTACACGTTGACAAGTTAAACATCTCGAGATAAACTCCGCGATCTCTCTTTTCATATTGCTCCACCAAAATGTATGTCGAAGATCGTGATACATTTTGGTACTCCCAGGATGGATTGCAAACGGTGTGTTGTGTGCCTCCATCATTATTCTATGCTTCAAGTCAAAATCGTTAGGAACACAAAGTCTGGAGTTGACTCGAAGTATTCCTTCTTCATCGATTCTTGCTTCTGGAATAGCACCTTCTTGCACTTTCTTCTTCATACGCATCAGCTCTATGTCCGTAGCTTGAGCAGCTTTAACTTTATCGATTAAAGTCGGTTCTACTCGTATATTTGATATCATCATGTGGGTACTTGGAGCCTTCATCTCTATCTCCATCCTTTGCAAGTCATACAAAATGGGCCTTTGTGTTAAAAACATTGCACTCGTACCCGCATATGATCTTCTACTCAATGCGTCAGCTACTACGTTTGCTTTTCCAGGATGGTATTGGATGGTATGATCGTAATCTTTCAACAGCTCAAGCCAACGTCGTTGCCGCATGTTGAGTTCCTTTTGGGTGAAGAAATATTTGAGGCTTTTATGATCTGTATAGATCTCCACTTTCTCCCCATACAGGTAGTGTCTCCAGATCTTCAACGCAAAAACGACTGCTGCCAACTCCAAATCATGAGTAGGATAATTCCTCTCATATTCTTTGAGTTGTCGTGAGGCATAGGCTATGACTTTCCCATGTTGCATGAGAACACATCCTAACCCTTTGCCTGAAGCATCGCTGTAGATAACAAATCCATCCGAACCAGATGGTATTGTCAGAACAGGTGCCGAAATGAGTCTCCTCTTGAGTTCTTGGAAACTCTTCTCGCATTCCTCACTCCATACGAATTTTGTATCTTTCCGAGTCAGCTGAGTTAACGGAGTAGCGATTCGAGAAAATCCTTCCACAAATCTCCGATAATAACCAGCTAAGCCTAGAAAGCTACGTACTTCGATTACCTACTTAGATTGCTCTCAACTGTGACTCATATCCCAACCTTCGATAGCACGTCACAATGACACCTATCAGTTTACTACCGCACGAATATGGCGTCCCCTACGGAGAGTCTGGATTCAGTGCATTCCATAAAGGAAGTCACCAGATAAAGGCTCGGTTATCAACTTCTATAGTTAGGTTTTTAACTCCCGAAGTTCAATAGGAGTCATTCGATATAAGATTTTAGAAATGAGTTTTGTATCGGGTTGAAGATCAATACAAAAATTCAATATCACGCTCTGGGTTAAGCCAGGAAATTCTTCAGGAAATACGTCAAAAATTTTACTAACAATAGAAATATCATTCACATCTGACGTATTTTTGTTCAAGTTCATAACATAGCTAAGAAAGCTTGACATCCGTTTTTCAATAAACGAATGACTTTACGGCTTGATATGAAAGAGTTTGACTTCAATGGTTTGGTTGCTTGAATTTGAATAACAGGTTGCTTAGGAATATGAAAACTAACAACCTTACAAAAGCAATCAATTTGGCATGATGAGTAGTTAACCAATCGATTCCTAAAATCACATCAAAAGCAAGTATCTTTAAAGAGATAAGGTCAACAGGTAATGTGATGGTGCCAACTTGGATCAAACAAGATTTATAAATAGTGGATGTAACGAAAGTTTCTCCTAACGGAGTTTCAACAGATAGGTCAAAGTTTAATTTCTCCGGAGTCAAGTTTAAACGTTGAGCACAAGCAGGAGAGATAAAAGAATGGGTAGAACCGGTATCTAATAAGGTATAAACTTCGCAAAAATTTATAATTAACTAACCCGTGATAACCTCGTTCGGGTTCCTCGCATTTTGGCCAGTCACGAAAAACGCTCTTCCAGGAACCGTTGACTTTGACTTATCCGGGACAACTTTTGGAGTCACCATCCCCGCTGAACTTGGTTTTACTACAGAACACTCTCGAGCTATATGACCCTCCTTTCCACAGTTATAACATACCTTGAATTGTTGTGGGCAGTTTGGACTGATATGTCCCTCCTCTCCGCATTTGTAACATCTAACTGGCGGTCGTTCTCCTCCCCTAGAATTTGTTCCTGGTGCTGGTGCTGCTATCGACATCTTCCTGTCATCGTTAAATCTTCTCTTCTTGAAATTTTCACTTGACTCACCTCTCCTATTATCATGGCCACGATGACCACCCGAGTGGTTACCGCTTTTGTCCGAATGCTTTCCTTCCCTCTGGTTGTCATTGCTTCGATGACTGCCGCCACCGGTATGACCCTGGTTGTGGTCCCTCGGTTGAACATACTCATTATCTCGCTCTAATAATTGAGCCCTGTTTACAACATCTGAATATAAAGAAAATTTATGAGAGATAAGATATTGTCGAATCTCGGGTTTTAGACCTCTCAGAAACATCCTTGTCATTCGTTCCTCATTTTCGACCAAATGAGGTGCAAACCTGGATAACTCTGCAAACTTCGCCTCGTACTGGGACACCGTCATGTTGTTTTGTTCCAGTCTAATAAACTCAACCTCCTTCATATGACGAATACTTTCAGGAAAGTACTTGTCATTGAACAGTTTTTGAAATGTTTCCCAGGACATGTTGAGTGCGTCAGGCTGGGTACGCTTCACAGACTCCCACCAGTAGTCTGCCTCACCGCGGAACATAAATGTGGCGAATGGAACCTTCTGTTCCTCCGTGCATCCCAAGACATCAAATATCTTGGTAATTTGCTTGACCCACGTTTCCGCCATGATCGGATCCGGCTTTCCCTTAAATTCTGGTGGTCCCAATTCTTTGAACTGCTTAGCTGTGACAAACCGCGCGTTGTTATCATTTCCACCCGTATTCTGCACACGAGTCTCCCTCGTCTGATTTTGCATGAACTGCAAAAAGCTCCTAAACATTCCATCATTCATCGTTTGCTCGGTAACGTTGTTTACAGGAGGAATATTGCCTTCCTGTTGCACGTTCCCCTGGGTAGTGATCAAAGGTGTCTCCACGGTCTGATTTACTCCATTATTAACGTTCTCAGCTGCCATTCTTAAATACTGCCATAAAACAAGGGTTAATAGTCATGTCATATATTATCCCTATACTCTGACCGACCAAATAAACACCAAATAAACTTAGTCAGGTCATACTAGCGAAGGAATTTCCCGTCTCTCCCCTCCTAGTTCTTGTCTCACATCTCAGCCAGGGATCATATCCCTAAGCTCTGATACCAACTGTGACGCCCCCAAAATAGGTATACAACACCCATTCTGAGTCGCCAAATACATGGTACAGAAAGCAAACTACAACTTCAATAATACAATTGTCGTGCAAAATACGACAACACATACTGTGAGTTTAAATACAAATATTGTCTTCTAGACAATATCCACACTCAAATAAATCCTCATTACAATTATTCAAACACTATTTTACAGAAATAGTGAGGACTGCTAATACATCTTTCTAGAACCATCACTCCATACCCCGACTAGATCCTGCTATGTTCTCACCTCCTGAGAAGAAAAATGGAACAAAAAGGAAAAGGGTGAGCTCAACTAGCCCAGTAAAGAATATTATGACTAAGATAATATACAACAAATTATCGTTAGTCTTCAACAGGGAAAAATCTGATAAAATATAATCGACAACAAGTTTTAGATCAACAACTGCAGCGGAAACAGCAAACCATTAGAAGAGTCAAGTAGAGAAAGAATTCTACTATCTTCTAAGATTTAAAAGTCCATCATCAATATTTTATCCCTGTAACATCAATTAATAATCATCTTTAACCAAATATTCATCTTTGCACTACAGGCCAAAGATATTCATTTGTATCATCAGTCGGTCATGTTCATCTCAACACCTGTTCATCTTTGCACTACAAGCCAAAGATATTCATCAAGTAATTATACATCTTTGCACTACAGGCCAAAGATATTCATCAAGTAATTATACATCTTTGCACTACAGGCCAAAGATATTCAGTAATATCATCATTTAGGACTGAGGATGATGAAAAATATCTTAAAGAGAACGAATCCAATGAGACAGAAGGACAAATAGTAGGGATTCGTATAACAGTTTATCCAAGATCAATAATACTTCATAATAATCAATTGTGAAGCAGAATTCAAAAATAAAGATCAAAACATGGATACAATCAAAGATAGTAACCATAATAGACATCTTGGACAAAAAGGGAAAATTTTATTTTTCGGTGAATAGTGCCGTATTCGTGAATAGTGCCGTATACGTGAATAGTGCCGTATACGTGAATAGTAACCCCGACACAAAAAGTTCCAAATTTGATAAAAACTCATATCAATATTTCAGCATAATGATATTGAAGAAAATAATATCATTAAAAAGAAAATAATATCCCTTACCTCAAAATATCAGTACTTCTGGTCGGAATACCGGTATAAGGCTGAAAGAAACTTGCTCTGATGAATAGAAACTCTCAAAGTATCTAAATACTCACAAAATACACTCAATAATCTAGAGAGAGAAAGAGAGAAAACTTGTTTCTGGTGTGATTTTCAATTCTAACTTAGCCCTCTATTTATAGGAAAATTTTGGTAGGTTTGACCTGCAACCTGATGGCTTTACCTGCTACTATTCCCACCTACCACATTTGAAATATAATTCAGCACATTTCTTCACCAACCACAAGTGGGGCCCACCAATTCTAGAATTTTCCACCAAAATGATAAACTCCGAAAATTCAACAATTTCTGAACCAGTCATCATGTAAAATTCGTAATAAATCATACGTTCATTTTTAACGGTTCAAAATTTGTGGACATATACTCAACTTATATATGTATAACATATCCAAAAATTACCACGATCCAACGGTCGGATTAAAAATTATAACCCCCGCAAACTATCTCAAAAACCCTGATTTTTAATACCTCCATTCCGACAAAAATACTGACAAAAACCTCAACATTAACTCCTTCATTTTTAACCACAAAAATATATCCCTCATTTATATCCACATAAAATAAATATTTCCTTATCATATGAATCAATAATTAATTATTCACAAATAATATTACAGAATCACATTTATGACAACCAGGCCGTTCCCAGGAAAGAGGGGGCTTTCCAATAAGGATTTCTCCTTACTGGCGCGCAATTAGATGACCAAACCTCTCCTTAGACAGAACTTTCTAGACATTGCCAATAATGTTATCTAATAATATTATTCAAATAATATGAATTATTGATCTGATAAATGAAAATACTGTGCAGCAACAATTATTGAAACAACAATAATATAAAATATCAACGCAGCAATTATTGAATCAATAAAATAAAATATTGAATAATAACTACTGTAACAATTATTGAGTAGTGCCTTCTTACGTACGAATCAATAATTTAACTATACTGTGCAATCCGTGTGCTACTATGCAACCACGCGTTATTACTGTATTTTTAACCACCGGGTATTCCAACAGTATTAACGGTAACAACAACTTATACTTGTCGTTTTCTTCATCCAATCGCTTTCCGTTATGGGGCCCACACAAGGCTGCGTCGTCGTACGAATATTCCCCGACAGCAAGAATATTCCACGACCAACCGAATATTCACCGACCAAAAATAAATATTTTATAACCACTTGCTTATTTTGCAAAATTTGCACATTTCACCCATAACCAAAGTATTATATCAAATTAACCCCTTATTATTCACAATAATATTTAGAGAAAATTTGATTTTATTCATTAATAAGTTGGGGTCTTACATCCTGCTACTTGACTACTTCCTTATTTCAGCTCGTCTTTAAAACGGTAAGGGGTGTAATTCTTTCTTATTCATGAAGAGAACTGTTAGTCCATTTCTTATTATTCTGTTGGAATAACCTGTATACGCGGTCTACCCTATACTTGGTGACATTCTTCTATTATTCTGTTGGAACATCCTGTCTGTGTGTTTTACACCGGACCTAGTTCCGTTTTTATTATTATTCTGTTGGAACATCCTGTCTGTGTGTTTTACACCGGACCTGGTTCCGTCTTTATTATTATTATGTCGGAATATCCTGTCTGTGTGTTTTACACCGGACCTGGTTCCATTATTTATTATACTGTTCTTTATTATTCTGTCGGAATATCCTGTCTGTGCGTTTACGCCGGACCTGGTTCCATTATTTATTATTCTGTCGGAATATCCTGTCTGTGCGTTTACGCCGGACCTGGTTCCATTATTTATTATTCTGTTGGAATAACCTGTCTGTGCGGTCTATCGCTTGCATGGTGATTTCTTTTGTTATTCCATTCTTTATTATACTCAGTTGGTTAAGTTTTGACTTCTATACTCTATGAAATTTGTGGAATATCCTTGACATTTGCGCTTCATCTAGTATCTATTCATGAAAATATTCTCCTGATCATTCTTGAATTTTACTCCACAAAGCAGTATCATGTTAACAATTTGGTCGTTATTAATTCCTGGATAAATTAATTCTTGAACTTGTTTTATTGAATTCTTATATCATTGTCATCATCCTTATGTTTATAAAATGTTGAAAGTCATCTGTAGCCTGTAGTGCATAGATGGACTTGGTATGATTATGACCAGGGATTATTCGGTATAATCATGACCGTAATGTTACAAATGATGTGGTAAAAGTCCTCATTGGCCCGTAGTGCATTGATGGACAGTTGTTGGCATGATCATGACCATTAATGAATATACGAATATCCTTGGCCGTAGTGCAGGGGTGATTCGATGATGTGGATTATTTTATTAAGCTGAGTCCCAGCGATCACAGTGTTGAAAAATCTTTTAAATCATAAAAGATAGTAGATGTGACAACCCCAAAATAGGTTCATTCCATCCAACCTATTCTGAGTCGCCAAATACATGGTACAGAAAACAACTACAACTTTATTACAACAATTGTCGTGCAAAATACAACAACACATATGCTGTGAGTTTGGATACAAATATATACCAAATGTGACTCATGTTCCAACCGTGGACATCACCTCACAAAGGTACCTTACATAAAGGTACAGTCAAAAACTGTTTTAGAAACTAGAATCTTTGGGAAGTGCTCAAGGAAACCTTCGTACATGGGAGACCACGCGTCTAGGTTATGATAGATATCCAGAATTATCCTTGGTTGACCCAATAGACCCCAAAGAAAAACGAGAAGATTACTATCATATTCTTCCCAATGGTGAGTCTTCTCTTGACTTATCATTATCTCCACTGTCTCTAATTCAGAATTATACTTCAAACAAACACCAAGATTATATAGGTAGTGCTCGTATATATACTCAGCAAGTGGATGAGCACATCCCTGTCTTATGATGACACGAGGTTGTATGTCGTTAGACATCTTGTATGATAGTGGCAAACCACCCTTCCAACGTTGGGTACACCTTACCCTATTGGATTCACCAAATATAACTACTAAATGAACTTTTCTATACTGCTTCGGGAGAACATCCACAGCTAGAGACCACCATTCTATTTCCCCGTTACCCTCGCTCGACCCAGCTACACTCTTATTACCTGAAAGGAATTGTGAAGTAAAAGGGTGAGCACAACTAGCTCAGTAAAGAATATCATGACTAAAGATAATTAAATTATCAATAGCCTTCATCAATAATAAATCAGAGATTTAGAACATATGGTAAATGATAAAAATTTCAACCATAGTTGCAGCGGAACGAGCAATCCATTAGAAGAGTCAAATAGACTATAAAGTCTAGTATCTTCTCCATGTTAAAAATCCACCAACAATGTTTTATCCCTGTAACATCAATCAATAATTCTGGTCCACAATCATATGAATAACTCATAATCATAACTGTAGTTCTAAATTCCTCTTCTCATCCAGGACGATGATAATTTTCATCACCTATCTTTACCTGAAACATCAAAGATCATGGTTACACCAAATCACATTTCCTGTTCATAATCATACTAATAACTTCATCTTTGCACTACGTCCAAAGATATTCATTTGTATCACCAGTTGGTCATGTTTATCTCAACATCTGTTCATCTTTACACTACTGGCCAAAGATATTCAACAACATGTCATCTTTGCACTACGGGCTAAAGATATTCATCAACAATTCATCTTTGCACTACAGGCCAAAGATATTAATATCTCAAAGAAATATATAATCATTTCAGAATTTATATAAACAATAATTATAACCATATTGATCAATTCACCTTTGCACTTAAGCTTAAGATATTCAATTATAAATTCAATGGTCATGATCATACCAGTCACAATTCAACTTTGCACTACAGGCCAAAGAGAACCCTAGTCATGATCATACCAATAATCTACCCATCTTTACACTCCAGTGAAAGGGAATTTCAACATCAAGGTTATAAAAATGTTATATATGATTATAAAAATAATATGGTCAAAATATGGATTTAATTTCAAGAGCAATATTCATAAATCAACTATAATTTGGTTAGAAAAAGAAACTAATTTTGTCGTGAATAGTAACTCGTGAATAGTAACTTATGAATAGTAACTCATGAATAGTAACCCCGACACAAAAAGATATAAATTCTACAATAAAATTCATACCAATATTTTGGTATAATGATATTGAAAGAATAACATTTCTTAAGCTTATAAATAATTTATTTTAATTGTTTACACTTTACTAAATAATGTATTTAATCATTCTAAAATACCAAACTCATAAGATTTTATCACCAATAATCAAAACCCTCATCAAAAATCTGCATATACCTCATATAGGATTCTCAAGCCATAAAATCCTATTTTCCAATTTTCTTACTTCACATAACATATTTAATTCATTTACTCATAACTAGTCCATTTTCATGAAAAATACCAAATCCGTTCCAAAAATATTTCTTTTCTGGGATTTAGCATAATATAGTCTCATAGTGAACATATATTTTTCTCAGAATTTTTAAAAGTCATTTACTATTTTTCATATGGCCAAAATAGCCGAATATTTAGACATTTATCAAAAATTATACTTTTGTCCAAAAATTCTGAAATTCACAGAGTATACTCCTATCATATACATGTACTCCCAATAAAAATTTCATCAATTTTGGAGTTAACCACAAGGAATTATAAGCTGTTACTTCTAAAATAGTCTTTTCTCATAAAATTCATAACTCTCAATCTATACATCCAAAAATCACTATTTTTGGACACAATCAAGAAAACTCATCAAAATATCATTTCAAAATTTTCCAGAATTTTTGAAGATCAGAAAAATTACGAAACTGAAAATCATAACAACCCTTAAAATCCCTTAATATCCCTTATCTCAAAAGAGCAGTACTTCTGACTGGATATCGGATATGATGCTGAAGGAAACTTGCACTGATGAATAGTAACTCACCAAGTATCTAAAAACTCACAAAATATGCTTCATAATACAGAGAGAGAAAGAGAGAAAGCTTATGTTTCTGGTGTGATTTTCAATTCTAACTTAGCCCTCTATTTATAGGAAAATTTTGGTAGGTTTGACCTGCAACCTGATGGCTTTACCTGCTACTATTCTCACCTACCACATTTGAAATATAATTCAGCACATTTCTTCACCAACCACAAGTGGGGCCCACCAATTCTAGAATTTTCCACCAAAATGATAAACTCCGAAAATTCAACAATTTCTGAACCAGTCATCTCGTAAAATTCATAACAAATCATACGTTCATTTTTAACGGTTCAAAATTTGTGGACATATACTCAACTTATATATGTATAACATATCCAAAAATTACCACGATCCAACGGTCGGATTAAAAATTATAACCCCCGCAAAATATCTCAAAAACCCTGATTTTTAATACCTCCATTCCGACAAAAATACGGATAAAAATCTCAACATTAACTCCTTCATTTTTAACCACAAAAATATATCCCTCGTTTATATCCACATAAAATAAATATTTCCTTATCATATGAATCAATAATTAATTATTCACAAATAATATTACAGAATCACATTTATGACAACCAGGCCGTTCCCAGGAAAGAGGGGGCTTTCCAATAAGGATTTCTCCATACTAGCGCGCAATTAGATGACCAAACCTCTCCTTAGACAGAACTTTTTAGACATTGCCAATAATGCTATCTAATAATACTATTCAAATAATATGAATTATTGATCTGATAATGGAAAATACTGTGCAGCAACAATTATTGAACAACAATAATATAAAATTTCAACGTAGCAATTATTGAATCAATAAAATAAAATATTGAACAGTAATTACTGTAACAATTATTGAGTAGTGCCTTCTTACGTAAGAATTAATAATTTCAAAAATACTATGCAATACCGTGTGCTACTGTGCAATAACGCGTATTACTGTATTTTAACCACCGGGTATTCCAACAGTGTTAACGGTAACAACTACACCGTTATTTGTAAAAACTCAAATTTGTCATTTTCTTTATCCGACAGTTATTCGTTATGGGGCCCACAAATAGCTGCGCCGTCGTATGAATATTCCCCGACAGAAAGAATATTCTACGACCAAACGAATATTCCCCGACAACAATGATTATTTTATAACCACTTGCTTATTTTGAAAAAAATATTCACATTTCACCCATAACTTTAAACTTTTATCAATTTAACCATTTACTGAATAGTAATTATAAGAAAAATTGAATACTTTTATTTCATAAAATTCGGGGTCTTACAATCTCCCCTCCTTATGAAATTTCGTCCCCGAAATTTACGTACCTGGTATTTTAAAGAGTTGAGAATACCTTCCTTTCATTTCAAATTCCATCTTCTCTGTCATCATAATTTCTCCATTGCTCATCTCCTGTATTTCAAATAACATTCTAGAATACAGCTTCAAAATAAGTGTTAATTTAACAAATTAACATATCACATAATATCCCGATATTATGACTGACCAACAAATAAGCTTAGGTAGGACACACTAGCGAATGATTTACTCATCTCTCCCCTCCTAGTTGTATTCCCCGATCTCCGCCAGAGATCATATCCCCAAGCTCTGATACCACCTGTGACAACCCCAAAATAGGTTCATTCCATCCAACCTATTATGAGTCGCCAAATACATGGTACAGAAAACAACTACAACTTTATTACAACAATTGTCGTGCAAAATACAACAACACATATGCTGTGAGTTTGGATACAAATATATACCAAATGTGACTCATGTTCCAACCGTGGACATCACCTCACAAAGGTACCTTACATAAAGGTACAGTCAAAAACTGTTTTAGAAACTAGAATCTTTGGGAAGTGCTCAAGGAAACCTTCGTACATGGGAGACCACGCGTCTAGGTTATGATAGATATCCGGAATTATCCTTGGTTGACCCAATAGACCCCAAAGAAAAACGAGAAGATTACTATCATATTCTTCCCAATGGTGAGTCTTCTCTTGACTTATCATTATCTCCACTGTCTCTAATTCAGAATTATACTTCAAACAAACACCAAGATTATATAGGTAGTGCTCGTATATATACTCAACAAGTGGATGAGCACATCCCTGTCTTATGATGACACGAGGTTGTATGTCGTTAGACATCTTGTATGATAGTGGCAAACCACCCTTCCAACGTTGGGTACACCTTACCCTATTGGATTCACCAAATATAACTACTAAATGAACTTTTCTATACTGCTTCGGGAGAACATCCACAGCTAGAGACCACCGTTCTATTTCCCCGTTACACTCGCTCGACCCAGCTACACTCTTATTACCTGAAAGGAATTGTGAAGTAAAAGGGTGAGCACAACTAGCTCAGTAAAGAATATCATGACTAAAGATAATTAAATTATCAATAGCCTTCATCAATAATAAATCAGAGATTTAAAACATATGGTAAATGATAAAAATTTCAACCATAGTTGCAGCGGAACGAGCAATCCATTAGAAGAGTCAAATAGACTATAAAGTCTATTATCTTCTCCATGTTAAAAATCCACCAACAATGTTTTATCCCTGTAACATCAATCAACAATTCTGGTCCACAATCATATGAATAACTCATAATCATAACTGTAGTTCTAAATTCCTCTTCTCATCCAGGACGATGATAATTTTCATCACCTATCTTTACCTGAAACATCAAAGATCATGGTTACACCAAATCACATTTCCTGTTCATAATCATACTAATAACTTCATCTTTGCACTACGTCCAAAGATATTCATTTGTATCACCAGTTGGTCATGTTTATCTCAACATCTGTTCATCTTTACACTACTGGCCAAAGATATTCAACAACATGTCATCTTTGCACTACGGGCTAAAGATATTCATCAACAATTCATCTTTGCACTACAGGCCAAAGATATTAATATCTCAAAGAAATATATAATCATTTCAGAATTTATATAAACAATAATTATAACCATATTGATCAATTCACCTTTGCACTTAAGCTTAAGATATTCAATTATAAATTCAATGGTCATGATCATACCAGTCACAATTCAACTTTGCACTACAGGCCAAAGAGAACCCTAGTCATGATCATACCAATAATCTACCCATCTTTACACTCCAGTGAAAGAGAATTTTAACATCAAGGTTATAAAAATGTTATATATGATTATAAAATAAAATGGTCAAAACATGGATTTAATTTCAAGAGCAATATTCATAAATCAACTATAATTTGGTTAGAAAAAGAAACCAATTTTGTCGTGAATAGTAACTCGTGAATAGTAACTTATGAATAGTAACTCATGAATAGTAACCCCGACACAAAAAGATAGAAATTCTACAATAAAATTCATACCAATATTTTGGTATAATAATATTGAAAGAATAACATTTCTTAAGCTTATAAACAATTTATTTTAATTGTTTACACTTTACTAAATAATGCATTTAATCATTCTAAAATACCAAACTCATAAGATTTTATCACCAATAATCAAAACCCTCATCAAAAATCTGCATATACCTCATATAGGATTCTCAAGCCATAAAATCCTATTTTCCAATTTTCTTACTTCACATAACATATTTAATTCATTTACTCATAACTAGTCCATTTTCATGAAAAATACCAAATCCGTTCTAAAAATATTTCTTTTCTGGAATTTAGCATAATATAGTCCCATAGTGAACATATATTTTTCTCAGAATTTTTAAAAGTCATTTACTATTTTTCATATGGCCAAAATAGTCGAATATTTAGACATTTATCAAAAATTGTACTTTTGTCCAAAAATTCTGAAATTCACAGAGTATACTCCTATCATATACATGTACTCTCAATAAAAATTTCATCAATTTTGGAGTTAACCACAAGGAATTATAAGCTGTTACTTCTAAAATAGTCTTTTCTCATAAAATTCATAACTCTCAATCTATACATCCAAAAATCACTATTTTTGGACACAATCAAGAAAACTCATCAAAATATCATTTCAAATTTTTCCAGAATTTTTGAAGATCAGAAAAATTACGAAACTAAAAATCATAACAACCCTTAAAATCCCTTAATATCCCTTACCTCAAAAGAGCAGTACTTCTGACTGGATATCGGATATGATGCTGAAGGAAACTTGCACTGATGAATAGCAACTCACCAAGTATCTAAAAACTCACAAAATATGCTTCATAATATAGAGAAAGAAAGAGAGAAAGCTTATATTTCTGGTGTGATTTTCAATTCTAACTTAGCCCTCTATTTATAGAAAAATTTTGGTAGGTTTGACCTGCAACCTGATGGCTTTACCTGCTACTATTCTCACCCACCACATTTGAAATATAATTCAGCACATTTCTTCACCAACCACAAGTGGGGCCCACCAAATCTAGAATTTTCCACCAAAATGATAAACTCCGAAAATTCAACAATTTTTGAACCAGTCATCTCGTAAAATTCATAACAAATCATACGTTCATTTTTAACGGTTCAAAATTTGTGGACATATACTTAACTTATATATGTATAACATATCCAAAAATTACCACGATCCAACGGTCGGATTAAAAATTATAACCCCCGCAAAATATCTCAAAAATCCTGATTTTTAATACCTCCATTCCGATAAAAATACGGATAAAAATCTCAACATTAACTCCTTCATTTTTAACCACAAAAATATATCCCTCGTTTATATCCACATAAAATAAATATTTCCTTATCATATGAATCAATAATTAATTATTCACAAATAATATTACAGAATCACATTTATGACAACCAGGCCGTTCCCAGGAAAGAGGGAGCTTTCCAATAAGGATTTCTCCTTACTAGCGCGCAATTAGATGACCAAACCTCTCCTTAGACAGAACTTTCTAGACATTACTAATAATGCTATCTAATAATACTATTCAAATAATATGAATTATTGATCTGATAATGGAAAATACTGTGCAGCAACAATTATTGAACAACAATAATATAAAATTTTAACGTAGCAATTATTGAATCAATAAAATAAAATATTGAACAGTAATTACTGTAACAATTATTGAGTAGTGCTTTCTTACGTAAGAATCAATAATTTCAAAAATACTATGCAATACCGTGTGCTACTGTGCAATAACGCGTATTACTGTATTTTAACCACCGGGTATTCCAACAGTGTTAACGGTAACAACTACGCCGTTATTTGTAAAAACTAAAATTTGTCGTTTTCTTTATCCGACAGTTATTCGTTATGGGGCCCACAAATAGATGCGCCGTCGTACGAATATTCCCCGACAGAAAGAATATTCTACGACCAAACGAATATTCCCCGACAACAATGATTATTTTATAACCACTTGCTTATTTTAAAAAAAATATTCACATTTCACCCATAACTTTAAACTTTTATCAATTTAACCATTTACTGAATAGTAATTATAAGAAAAATTGAATACTTTTATTTCATAAAATTCGGGGTCTTACAGTAGAGTTTATTTTCTACTTGACTCTCTTAATGGATTGCTTGTTCCGTTACAGTTAAACTTGATGTCTATTATATTTTATCAGTTTAACATTGTTGAAGGCTAATGATAATTTATTCTGCATTATCTTAGTCATAATATTTCTTACTGAGCTAGTTGAGCTCACCCTTTCTTTCACTGTTCTCTTCAGGAAATCAGAACGTAGCTGGGGCAAGTTGGGGAACGGAGTTGTAAGACCCCAAATTATTAATAAATGAAATTTAATTTCCTATATTTATTATTCTGAAATAGTAAGAGTTGATTTGATTAATGTGGTTAGTTATGGGTGAAATGCGCAAATATTTTAGTGGTTATAAAATATTCATTGTTGTCGGAGAATATTTGTTTGGTCGTGGAATATTCTTGTTGTCGGGGAATATTCGTACGACGGCGCAGCCTTGTGTGGGCCCCATAACAGAAAATGATTGGATGAAGAAAATGACAAAAATAAGTTGTTTATAAATAACGGCGTAGTTGTTACCGTTAATACTGTTGGAATACCCGGAGGTTAAAAACACGGTAATACGCGTAGCACACGGTATTGCACCAATTATTGATTCTTACGTAAGAAGGCACTACTCAATAATTGTTACAGTAATTACTGTTCAATATTATATTTTATTGATTCAATAATTGCTGCGTTGATATTTTATATTATTGTTGTTTCAATAATTGTCACTACGCAGTATTTTTATTATCGGAGCAATAATTCATATTATCTAAATAATATTATTAGATAACATTATTGGCAATGTCTAGAAAGTTCTGTCTAAGGAGAAGTTTGGTCATCTAATTGCGCGCCAGTAAGGAGAAATCCTTATTGGAAAGTCCCCTCTTTCCTGGGAACGGCCTGGTTGCCAGTACTGTGGTTCTGTAATATTATTTGTGTATAATTAATTAATGATTTATATGATGAGGAAAATATTGATTTTATGTGGATATAGATGGAGAAAATTTTTAATGTGACAATTGTTGAAAATTAATATTTTATCTTTTTCTGATAAAATAATTCATTTAAATATATTATTTTAATAATATATTGATGATGATATTTTTTTAATTAATGTGGGATATATGAGTATATGAGGAGGAAGAGTATTTTTGTGGCATTAAATGATTAACACATGTTTTGTGTGTTGGTGGACACAATTCTTGACCGAAAATTTATTATTGACTGTAAAATCGTCCGTTTGTGGATTTCGGTCAATTTCTGTTTGGAATTTGGAAAAACTTTCTTCTGCAAAGTTGTAGAGAATTGAATTTCCTATAAAAACTCACGAGATTTGAATTTTCTGAATAAAGGGCTATTTTTTATAAATTATTGAAGTTCTGAAGTTCTGAAATAATTGATTTTTAGAAGTTTTAATTATTTTTATTAAGAAAAACGTTTTTGACATTTGAGTGGCACATGTTAATGGTGGAAATCAGCTGATGAGGTGTCCTAAGGAAATTAAAAAAATTATATTATTAATTTATTCAATTTTCTGCTTTGGTGTACTAAGCATTTTCCTATAAATAGGGTGCTTAGGTTAGAATTGAAAATCACACCAGAAACACAAGTTTCTCTCTATTTCTCTCTCTATATCGAGCGTATTCTTGTGAGTATTTGATACTTTGAGTGTTGCTATACGGTGCAAGTTTCCTTCAGCACTATATCTAGTATTCCAGTCAGAAGTACCGTCTTTTCGAGGTAAGGGATGTTATTTCTTCTTAAATGATATTATTTTCTTCAATATCATTATGCCGAAGTATTGATCTGAACTTTTTATCAAATTTGGAACTTTTCATGTCGGGATTACTATTCATGAGTTACTATTCATGAGTTACTATTCACGAGTTACTATTCACGAGTTACTATTCACCGAAAAATGAAATTTCCTTCTTTTCGTCCAAATATCTATTCTGGATACTAACTTTGATTGTATCCATATTTTGATCATTCTTGAATTTTACTTCACTATGATAAGGTATTTTTGGACATGGATAAATTGAAATACGAATCCTTAATATTTGTTATTTTGCTTCACTGGATTCGTTTTCTTTAAAATATTTTTCATCATCCTCAGTCTTAAATGATGATATAACTGAATATCTTTGGCCTGTAGTGCAAAGATGAATAATTTCTGATGAATATCTTTGGCCCGTAGTGCAAAGATGAACAGGTGTTGAGGTGAACATGACCAACTGATGGATATCTTTGGCCTGTAGTGCAAAGATGACTATTTGATTCAAGATATTTATTAATTGATGTTACAGAGATAAAATGTTGATGATGGGCTTTTAAATTCATAGATAATCGTAGATTTCATTCTCTACGTAACTTCTCTATGAATTATTATTTTCCGCTGCGAATATTGAATTAAAACTTGTTGTCTATTGTATTCTATTAAATTTTTCCCTGTTGAAGACTAACGATAATTTGTTGTATATTATCTTAGTCATAATATTCTTTACTGGGCTAGTTGAGCTCACCTTTTTCCTTGTTGTTCCATTTTCTTCTAAGGAGGCGAGAATGTAGCAGGTACTAGTCGGGGTATGGAATGAATGTTCTAGGAAGTTGTTTTAGTAGTCCTCACCATTTTTTTTTGTAAAATATTATTCCAATAATTGTAATGAGGACTTATTTGAGTGTGGATTTTGTCTAGATGATAATATTTGTATTTACACTCACAGTTTTTATGTTGTATTAATAAAGTTGTAGTTATTTCTGTACCATGTTATTGACGACTCAGAATAGGTGTTGTATACCTGTTTTGGGGGCGTCACAGTTGGTATCAGAGCTTAGGGATATGATCTCTGGCGGAGATCGGGGAATAGAACTAGGAGGGGAGAGACGAGTAAATCCTTCGCTAGTGTGTCCTACCTAAGCTTATTTGTTGGTTGGTCATAATATAGGGATATTATGTGATTTGTTAATTTGTTAAATTAACCCTTGTTTTATGGCAGTATTTGAGAATGTCGACTGAGAATGTTAACAGTGGAGTAAATGAAACCGTGGAGACACCTGTACTCACCAACGAGGAGAACGTGCAACAGGCTGGCAATGCTCCTCCTGTAAACAACACCACTGAGCAGACGGTGAACGATGAGATGTTTAGAAGCTTTTTGCGATTCATGCAAAACCAGACGAAGGAGGTTCCTATTCAAAATATAGGAAGAAACAATGGCAACGCACAGCTGGTCACAGCCAAGCAGTTTAAAGAGTTGGGACCACCAGAATTCTGGGGAAAGCCAGATCCGATTAAGGCAGAGACATGGGTCAAGCAAATTACCAAGATATTTGATGTCTTGGGATGCACGGAGGAACAGAAGGTTCCATTCGTCACCTTTATGTTCCGTGGCGAGGCAGACTACTGGTAGGAATCTGTGAAGCGTACCCATCCAGCCGCACTCAGCATGTCCTGGGAGACATTTCAGAAACTATTCAATGACAAGTACTTTCCTGAAAGTATTCGTCATATGAAGGAGGTAGAGTTTATTAGACTGGAGCAGAATAACATGACGGTGTCCCAGTACGAGGCGAAGTTTGCAGAGTTGACCAGGTTTGCACCTCATTTGGTGGAGAATGAGGAACGTATGACACGGATGTTTCTGAGAGGTTTGAAACCCGGCATACGTCAATATCTCATTTCTCATAAATTTTCTCTCTATTCAGATGTTGTCAACAGGGCTCAATTGTTGGAGAGAGATAACGAGTACGGTCAACCGAGGGACCACAACCAGGATCATATCGGTGACAACAGTCATCAGAACAATGATAACCAGCGGAGAAAGAAAAGTACAGACAAGAACGGCAACCAATCTGGTGGTAATCGTGGCTATGAAAATAGAAGAAGCGAGTCGGGAGGAGATTTTAAAAAGAGGAGATTCAACAATGATAATACGAAGACGTCAGCACCAGCAGCAACTGGTTCCAAGGGGGGAGAACGACCACCGGTCATATGCTATAAATGTGGAAAAGAGGGACATATCAGCCCAAACTGTCCACAACAGTTCAAGGTATGCTATAATTGTGGAAAGGAAGGACATATCGCTCGAGATTGTACGATAGCGAAACCAAGTTCAGCGGGGAATGTGACTCAAAAGGCTGCCCCAGAAAAGTCAAAGTCAACGGTTCCTGGAAGAGCGTTTGTCGTGACTGGTCAGCATGCGAGGAACCCAAATGAGGTGATCACGGGTAAGCTAATCATAAATTCATGTGAAGTTTATACCTTACTAGATACCGGTGCTACCCATTCATTTATTTCTCCTGCTTGTGCTCAACGTTTAAACTTGACTCCGGAGAAATTAGACTTTGATTTATCTGTGGAGACTCCGTTAGGAGAAACTTTCGTTACATCCACTGTTTATAAATCTTGTTTGATCCAAGTTGGCACCATCACATTACCTGTTGATCTTATCTCTTTAAAGATACTTGCTTTTGATGTGATTTTAAGAATTGATTGGTTAACTACTCATCATGCCAAAATTGATTGCTTTCGTAAGGTTGTTAGTTTTCATATTCCTAAGCAACCTGTTGTTCAAATTCAAGCAACCAAACCATTGAAGTCAAACTCTTTTATATCAAGCCGTAAAGTCATTCGTTTATTGAAAACGGATGTCAAGCTTTCTTAGCCATGTTATGGACTTGAACAAAAATACGTCAGATTTGAATGATATTTCTATTGTTAGTAAATCCCTGACGTATTTCCTGAAGAATTTCTTGGCTTACTCCCAGAGCGTGATATTGAATTTTGTATCGACTTTGAACCCGGTACAAACCCATTTCTAAAATCTCATATCGAATGGCTCCTACTGAACTTCAGGAGTTAAAAAAAACCCAACTATAGAAGTTCATAACCGAGCCTCTATCTGGTGACTTCCTTTGTGGAATGCACCGAAGCCAGACTCTCCGTAGGGGACGCCATATTCGTGCGGTAGTAAACTGATAGGTGTCATTGTGACGTGCTATCCAAGATTGGGATATGAGTCACAGTTGAGAGCAAAACCTAAGTCAGTAATCGAAATACGTAGCTTTCTAGGCTTAGCTGGTTACTATCGGAGATTCGTGGAAGGATTTCTCGAATCGCTACTCCGTTAACTCAGCTGACTCGAAAAGATACAAACTTCGAATGGACCGAGGAATGCGAGAAGAGCTTCCAAGAATTTAACATGCGACAACGACGTTGGCTCGAGCTGTTGAAAGATTACGATTATACCATCCTAGAAAAGCGAACGCGGTAGCTGACGTGTTGAGTAGAAGATCATATGCAGGAACGAATGCGATGATGTCAAGTATACGCGTAGAATCAACTTTAATCGATAAAGTTAAAGTTGCTTAAGCCACAGACCGGGAGCTGATGCGTATGAAGAAGAAAGTACAAGAAGGTGCTATTCCGGAAGCAAGAATCGATGAAGAAGGAATACTTCGAGTTCTTGTGTTTCTAACGATTTGAAGTACAAGATCATGATGGAGGCACATAATACACCATTTGCAATCCATCCTGGAAGTACTAAAATGTATCGTGATCTTCGACATACATTTTGGTGGAACAATATGAAGAGAGAGATTGCAAAGTTTATCTCGAGGTGTTTAACTTGTCAACGTGTAAAGGCGGAGCATCAAGTACCAAAGGGTCCATTGCAACCACTTGAGATTCCGAAATGGAAGTGGGAACACATTACCATGGATTTTGTTACGGGTCTTCCCACGGTTTCTCAAGGTATAAATGCTATTTGGGTTATAGTTGATAGATTAACCAAGTCTGCTCATTTCTTGCCGATACAGGAACTTATTCCCTTGAACGTCTTGCTAATATGTACGTGAATGAGATTGTAAGGTTGCATGGCATGCAGTATCCATAGTTTCGGATCGTGACCCAAGATTCACTTCAAAATTTTTGGGTTAGCTTGCAAAAAGCTATGGGCACAGATTTACGGTTCAGTTCGGCATACCATCCTCAAACGGACGGGCAATCAGAGAGGACTATTCAAACTCTTGAAGATTTATTAAGACTTTGTGTCCTAGATTTCAAAAGAAGTTGGGATAAGTACCTACCATTGGTGGAATTCTCCTACAACAACAGTTATCAGGCAAGTATAGGTGTGGCTCCCTTTGAAGCATTGTATGGACGAAAGTGTCGCTATCCAGTATGTTGGGATGAGGTGGGAGAAGCAACGTTGTTAGGATCAGAGTTGGTACGAATGACTACAGAGAAGATCCAAACGATTCGACAACGTATACAAACGGCACAGGATCGACAAAAGAGTTATGTGGATCTTCATCGAAAGGACGTGAAATTTGACATTGGGGATCATGTATTATTACGTGTAGCTCCATGGAAAGGAGTTACAAGATTTGGGAAGAGAGGAAGCTCAATCCCGATTTATTGGTTTTAGATTCTTGACCGAGTAGAAAATGTGGCCTATAGACACGCGTTACCTCCAAGTATGTCTCGTGTTCATAATGTTTTTCATATATCTATGCTTCGTAAATATGTGAAAGACCCGAACCACATTATTGAGTTAGAACTGGACGAGATAGCCGAAGACTTAACGTACGAAGAGGTACCTGTCAAGATCATGGATAAGAAGGAGCATGTCCTACACCGCACAGAAGTCACAACAAGTTAAAGTTTTGTGGAGAAACCATGCTATTGAGGAAATGACCTGGGAGTTGGAAACGGAAATGAAAGCGAGGTATCCTCATCTTTTCGAAACACCAGGTACGTATGTCAATTTCGAGGACGAAATTTCATAGGGAGGGGAGGTTGTAAGACCCCAAATTATTAATAAATGAAATTTAATTTCCTCTATTTATTATTCTGAAATAGTAAGAGTTGATTTGATTAATGTGTTAGTTATGGGTAAAATGCGCAAATATTTTAGTGGTTATAAAATATTCATTGTTGTCGGGGAATATTTGTTTGATCGTGGAATATTCTTGTTGTCGGGGAATATTCGTACGACGGCGCAGCCTTGTGTGGGCCCCATAACAGAAAACGATTGGATGAAGAAAACGACAAAAATAAGTTGTTTATAAATAACGGCGTAGTTGTTACCATTAATACTGTTAGAATACCCGGTGGTTAAAAAACCGTAATACGCGTAGCACACGGTATTGCACCAATTATTGATTCTTACGTAAGAAGGCACTACTCAATAATTGTTACAGTAATTACTGTTCAATATTGTATTTATTGATTCAATAATGCTTGCTGCGTTGATATTTTATATTACTGTTGTTTCAATAATTGTCACTACGCAGTATTTTTTATTATCGGAGCAATAATTCATATTATCTGAATAATTTATTAGATAACATTATTGGCAATGTCTAGAAAGTTCTGTCTAAGGAGAGGTTTGGTCATCTAATTGCGCGCCAGTAAGGAGAAATCCTTATTGGAAAGCCCCCTCTTTCTTGGGAACGGCCTGGTTGCCAGTACTGTGGTTCTGTAATATTATTTGTGTATAATTAATTAATGATTTATATGATGAGGAAATATTGATTTTATATGGATATAGATGGAGAAAATTTTAATGTGACAATTGTTGAAAAATAATATTTTTATCTTTTTCTGATTAAATAATTCATTTAAATATATTATTTTAATAATATATTGATGATGATATTTTTATAATGAATGTGGGATATATGAGTATATGAGGAGGAAGAGTATATTTTGTGGCATTAAATGATTAACACATGTTTTGTGTTTGGTGGACACAATTCTTGACCGAAAATTTATTATTGACTGTAAAATCGTCCGTTTGTGGATTTCGATCAATTTCTGTCTGGAATTTGGAAAAACTTTCTTCTGCAAAGTTGTAGAGAATTGAATTTTCTATAAAAATTGCGAGATTTGAATTTTCTGAATAAAGGGCTATTTTTTATGAATTATTGAAGTTCTGAAGTTCCGAAATAATTGATTTTTGGAAGTTTTTAATTATTTTTATTAAGAAAAATGTTTTTGACATTTGAGTGGCACATGTTATGGTGGAAATCAGCTGATGAGGTGTGCTAAGGAAATTAAGAAAATTATATTATTAATTTATATTCAATTTTCCGCTTTGGTGTACTAAGCATTTTCCTATAAATAGGGTGCTTAGGTTAGAATTAAAAATCACACCAGAAACACAAGTTTCTCTCTCTATTCATCGAGTGTATTCTTGTGAGTATTTGATACTTTGAGTGTTGCTATATACGGTGCAAGTTTCCTTCAGCACTATATCTAGTATTCCAGTCAGAAGTACCGTCTTTTCGAGGTAAGGGATGTTATTCTTCTTAAATGATATTATTTTCTTCAATATCATTATGCGAAGTATTGATCTGAACTTTTTATCAAATTGGAACTTTTCATGTCGGGATTACTATTCATGAGTTACTATTCATGAGTTACTATTCACGAGTTACTATTCACGAGTTACTATTCACCGAAAAATGAAATTTCCTTCTTTTCGTCCAAATATCTATTCTGGATACTAGCTTTGATTGTATCCATGTTTTGATCATTCTTGAATTTTACTTCACTATGATAAGGTATTTTTGGACATGGATAAATTGAAATACAATCCTTAATATTGTTATTTTGCTTCACTGGATTCGTTTTCTTTAAAATATTTTTCATCATCCTCAGTCTTAAATGATGATATAACTGAATATCTTTGGCCTGTAGTGCAAAGATGAATAATTTCTGATGAATATCTTTGGCCCGTAGTGCAAAGATGAACAGGTGTTGAGGTGAACATGACAAACTGATGGATATCTTTGGCCTGTAGTGCAAAGATGACTATTTGATTCAAGATATTTATTGATTGATGTTACAGGGATAAAATGTTGATGATGGGCTTTTAAATTCATATATAATCGTAGATTTCATTCTCTACGTAACTCTTCTATGAATTATTATTTTCCGCTGCGAATATTGATTTAAAACTTGTTGTCTAT
Source organism: Panax notoginseng (assembly GCA_016801055.1). NCBI lineage: Eukaryota > Viridiplantae > Streptophyta > Magnoliopsida > Apiales > Araliaceae > Panax > Panax notoginseng. The sequence goes on from CM029012.1 coordinate 248,526,221, forward strand.
TGTATTCTATTAAATTTTTCCCTGTTAAAGACTAACGATAGTTTGTTGTATATTATCTTAGTCATAATATTCTTTACTGGGCTAGTTGAGCTCAACCCTTTTCCTTGTTGTTCCATTTTCTTCTCAGGAGGCGAGAATGTAGCAAGTACTAGTCGGGTATGGAATGAAGGTTCTAGGAAGTTGTTTAGTAGTCCTCCACACCATTTTTTTTGTAAAATATTGTACCAATAATTACAATGAGATTTATTTGAGTGTGGATATTGTCTAGATGACAATATTTGTATTTACACTCACAGTTTTTATGTTTGTATTAATAAAGTTGTAGTTGTTTCTGTACCATGTTATTGACGACTCAGAATGGGTTGGGTGTTGTATACCTGTTTGGGGGCCGTCACAGAGTGATGGTCCGAATGATAGTATAAGTTAGTAGTCCTCACTATTCTATGTAATGGGGTGTTAATAAATGTAACGATGACTCCTTTTGAGTATGAATACTCTCTAGAAGATAAATTTGTATTCAAACTCACAGTTTATGTTTTGTCGTATTGTACACGACAGTTGTATTAGTAAGTTGTATTTGTATTCTGTACTACGTATCTGACGACCCAAGATGGGTGATGTATACCTAATGTTGGGGGCGTCACAGTTGGTATCAGAGCTTAGGGATATGATCCCTGGCTAAGATGTGAGAATAGAACTAGGAGGGGAGAGACGGGGAATTTCCCTTCGCTAGTATGGCATACCTAAGTTTATTTGCATGGTATTTAATTGGTCGGTCATAATATAAAGATAATATATGACATATCAATTAATTTTTTATTTTGTGGCAGCAGTATCTGAAAATGGCATCCGAGAATGTTGAGAATAGCAATGGAGCACAGACGACTGTTGATTCACCACACATCAATAATCATGATAATGTGCATCAGGAGTGTCAATCCTCATGCAAACAACAACACTGACCAAATGATGAATGATCAATTGTTCAGAGGCTTTATGCAATTCATGCAACAACAGGTGAAAGCGGCTCCTGTCCACAACGTAGGTGGAAATACTGGAAACTCTCAGGCGGTCACCGCTAAAAGTTTAAGGAGCTGGGACCACCGGAGTTTAAGGGAAACCCAAACCACTTGTAGCTGAAAACATGGATAAAGCAGATCACCAAGATATTTGATGTCTTGGGTTGCTCCGAGGAGCAAAAGGTTCCCTTTGCCGCCTTTTAGTTTGCGAGGAGAGGCAATTACTGGTGGGAATCGATAAAGCGTACTCACCTGCCGCACTGAAGATGTCTTGGAAAAGTTCCAAGATCTGTGGTTAAACGACAAATCTTTCCCGAGAGTAATTCGTCACATGAAGGAGGTGGAGTTCATCAAATTGGAACAGAATAATATGACCGTGGTCGCAGTACGAGGCAAAATTTGTGGAGTTATCCTGGTTTACGTCCCACCTGGTAGATAATGAAGAAAGAATGACGCGGATGTTTTTAAGAGGTTTGAAGGCCGAGATACGTCAACATCTTGTTTCTCATAAACTGTGTTTGTATCAGATGTTGTAAATAGGGCTCAGTTGGTGGAGCGCGATAA